>OZ017742.1:159415011-159810011 GCA_963969285.1 Odontomyia ornata
ATCCTACACTTCTCATCAAGAGGCGTCTTCTTAATGGGCTGGGTCCCCTACGTTGGCCATAAGTCGACTCAGAGCCGGTACTTCGGAAGCAGTTTTCTCAACCGTGGCCCAGACTTGCTCAGAGAAACTCATCTTCGAGTCGTAGCACCAAGTACTTGACCGCTGGCTTTAATTCGATTAGTGCGTCTCCAATACTGATCATCCTTAATATAGGGATTCTCTTTTTTGTCAAGATGACCACTTCGGTTTTCACCAGTGCTAAACTGAACCCGCGAGCAGCCATTCAGCCTCTCACTTGGCGCATTAGCTTACCTAGCCGAAGTTGCGCTTGTTCAACGGTACGACTCATCTGGCATCTCCAGTGTCAGTAGCCCATCGTAAGACACGTTCCGCAGGTCTGGAACGAGGATAGATCCCTGGGCAACACCCGATGTAAGTTCCATTCTTCGTTGGCCCTGTGTCGTATCGTAAAGCAGGCTTCGGTCCTGCTGGTAGTCCTTCAAAAGCCACACTAGGTATTTTGGAACTTAAAAAGGGTTTGCTAGCGTATCCAGAATATCCACCCATCTAGCAGAGTGGAAGGCATTCCTAACGTCGAGTGTCACCAACAGGACGATCCGTCAATTGGTGTGGCTATATGCCTCTGCCTTTCGGACCGCACTCACTGCATCTGCAATCGCATCAATGGTTCAGTGTCCTGCTCTAAAGTGGTACTGCCGAGGAGATAATCACGTCAGTAAGTTTCACTTACACTTAACCACCAGTATCTAAAATGCATACCGGGTGGTATGCAGACGGCGATCCAGGATTTCCCTTCCCCTTGCTGATCAGCACGAGTCTTGCCACCTTCCATCGTACCGGGGAAAACCCCGTCCCGTAGGCAAGCGTTGAAAGTGCTGAGCAGGACAATTGTAATAGACAAGTTGCAACACCTCAGCTGGAACAGCATCTGGACCTGGAGCCTTCCTCGCTTTCAACGAAAGGACTGCCTCTGCCAGTTCCGGCTGTGTGAAGAATGGACACTCGACTGTGGTTTCACCATGGACAGCGTCAACACGGACGGGATGGGCGGAGAAGAGTGGCCGTCCACCTTTCCTGCATCATGTATACAAGGTTTCTGTGGGGCACAAAGCTTCCAGATTGCTAGATTTTAGGCCCACAAATTCTTCTTCACGTTGTCCACTAGATCTTGTCAGCAGCGAGCCTTGCTGTTATTAATCAATTTGCGAAGGCATTTCCTGACCGACTTCGGTGCTGCTACCCAGTTGCATGCCTCATCACGGCTTCGTATCCGTTGAGCCTTACACGGAAGCATGTAATGCTCCCTTCGCTTTTCAGCGATTTCAGCTGACCACCAATACACTGG
The DNA here is from genome assembly GCA_963969285.1 of Odontomyia ornata. Taxonomy (NCBI): domain Eukaryota; kingdom Metazoa; phylum Arthropoda; class Insecta; order Diptera; family Stratiomyidae; genus Odontomyia; species Odontomyia ornata. The sequence goes on from OZ017742.1 coordinate 159,416,378, forward strand.
GGGCTTGCCGTGCCGGAGTTTCCGACGGGGTATAGAAGCGTTGCAAGCAATTGTGATGATGCTCATAGTTGAGCTCACCATGTCTTGAGCTGCCAGTTCTTCCGTCCCCTGCGAATCTCCCTGTAGCAGAGCACCTGCTGTGAACGCCTCGACGAATCTCTCGATGTCCATGCTTTCGATGGTACACCCAATTGTAGAAGTCAAGAGCACGGACGGCGGGAGACAACATCACTAATCTCAAGCAGAATGCCCTGATGATCACTGGCTGAGTAGTCCTACTAAGGACCCCGAAGTGAATGTCACGTCCGGTATGGTTCCTTCATAGCCAATACGGCGAAATTCAGCGTATTTGCGTTGTTTATTATGACAAGCGCCGTCCTGGCCACCAATTCTAGGATTCGTTTTATCACGGCCATTAACAGCTTCCTAAGAACTCTTCCTGAAACTGTACAGCGAAGCAAAATTACTAGGGTTACAAATCAATGAGAATGAAACAAAGCAGTCGAGGAAAAATACCTCAAATAGACAAAATATCACACTTGGCGAATACAGTATCGAAAATTTTAGCGAACTCTTGCATTTGGGCGCTAAAATAACGAGAGCCGGCAATGAAAGAGACGAAATACGGCGAAGAATCCAGCTCGCAAATAAAATATTTTACTCAGTTTTGACAAGACCTGCTGCATACACAGGAAAACAAAGCTCCAAGTATACAAATCTGTGATAAGACTTGTGCTATGCTATGGGTGTGAAACATGGACCCTAACCCAAGCATCCGCCAATAAATTAACCGCCGTTGTGCGACGGGTCCTGAGGCGAATAATCGGAGGGAGGCTAGACGGGAACCAATGGCGAATTCGATGCAACCATGAGCTGTATGAAAATTTGGACGAGCCGGAGGTGTCAACGATTGTAAGACTGCGGAAACTGTAATGGGCTGGCCACATGAATTGTATGAACGAAGGACGGCTACCCGAAAAGGTATTCGTTGGGAGAGCTGAAGGGCGGTGACCAGTTGGGAAACCAAGGAATCGCTGGTCTGACTCGGTCAACGAAGGCAGCTGATCGCTGCTCGGATTTCAAAATTGGAGTACGTGGTTAATGGACCGAGATAATTGGAGGCACTGTTTGCAGGAAGCGAAGGCCCGAGAGAGGTGGTATTACTACGGTAAAGATATATACTATGTATATATATATATATATATATATATATATATATATATATATATATATATATATATATATATGTATATATGTATATATATATATATATATATATATATATATATATATATATATATATATATATATATGCATATATGTAAATATGTAATTTATTTCGAGGAATTCACCTGGAAATACAAAAGGCGTGCAAGCAATCAACTTAGTTCTACGCCATCCAAGTATTTATAAGTCATATTATAACTCATATTACAGGTGTTGTCGTCATGTTCTTCAATCAAACCACATTCCACAATTTGTTGAAGTAAAAATTTTACTTATTTCGAATAAATATGTCTGACTTATGCAAAAGTATTGCTAAATTTTGAATAAAAGAAATATTTTCATTACGGTGCGAAGAGGAATGACCAAATATCATAGAGCACCGTTGGCTTGCAAGAAAAACGTGTTTTCTAATGCATAATCTCCATTATGCACTTCCCCTTGTCTCGTAAGTGGTATAAAGGACATTGATAGGAATTTTTTTAAATTATTCCATTGAAAATAATGAGGAATATGAAAAAATTAATATGAGTAGAATGATCTTAAAACAAAGAAAAATATCTCTTGTTGTATTTAACGCTTTTATTCAGAACAATTTAGCAAGTTAGATTTGATAGACTATCTTTAAAATACCACCAGATATCAGGAATCACTGACCTTCAGATCTTGAAGATTTTTGACAAAAGGACAAGTCTTGTTTCATCTACTATAACCAAAAAATAACATGGATCTCGTTATAATATCAAATTCCTCTAAGACATACGAGTAATTTATACTTGTACTTGCACATTTTATAACAAGTAAAAGTAATTTGAAGTAATTAGTCGTAAGTTTATTATTCGACCCATGAGTTTTTATACGCATGAAATTCAAAATGTTAAAAAAATTAACAATCCATCACATTCATGTCTGAGGCATCTGAAATACATTACTCGTAAGGAGCAAGAGCACGTATGCCTAATCACTCGTTCATATACTCGTATTCCTGTGAATAAGTTGTAATGCTCACCTCCATATGAATATACATGTACTTTACTGTACTCTGTGTACCCATTTACTATGTTGTTGTTCCGCACACGAATTAAAGATACGAGTGCTTTTCATAACGATTCATCTTAACATCCGTCGGCGATGCGTTTAATCGGCCAAACGGTTTATCTGAAGACTTGCCGCACTGATACTTCCTATTTACTGCAGTTGCATATTATCTAACTTGACGAATCGTGAAATCAGAATGATTGACTACATAAGAAAATTGAAATTTGATGAAGATGAAATATGTGAGATAATAATATGTTTAAATTTTGACCTACATTTGTAACGGTTGTGGTTCAGGTTCAAAAGTTATGGATTATGCATTAAATATGCAATAATTTCGATAGCAGAATTAGTTTGAATGAGTTCAAACTGGGATTAGATAATATCAAATGTATGAAAATACCACTTTAACGATGATCAGATTATGATTGATCTTGATGAACAGATTAATCGATGTATTGATAATGTTATAAATCGTAATTTATCTGAATATATTTTGTAATTCTAAAACACAAATCCCTCCTTTTTAACTAATTTTGAAGTTTTTGATAAAATTGGAAAATTTCCGAAATAGCTACAAAAAGAAAGCTTCAATTATTAAGTTTTGTGGATATTTCAGAAGATTCTCAAACTATTTTTAGCCAACTTCCCAAATGCACTGAAAAAGTATTGAAGTAATGTCAATTCATCCCAAAAATATACTTTTATTGTTGCACCAAAGAAAAAAAAAACCTGAATGGCTCATTTTCCTTCGTTCGGATAAATAATTATACAAGGAAATACATAGCTCGCTTGCTGCCACAGCATAATCAATTATACTTAAAGTGACTCCAAAAAATATTCGCTCACTACGATATTCAGGTAATCTTTTGCAAATAGCATTGCCGATATGAATGATAGCAATTTAATGTTCAGTATTTTTTTTAATATCTTGGTAACAAAAAAAATCAATTTAATTAATTGTAAATCACATTTTTAAGAAGCAATAATATGAATCGACTTTTCGCTCAATTTCAAGTTCTGAGAGAACAACAGCTATGCTATGACATTTTTTATTGACAACGATAATAAAGGGTGACTGACTCAATATTTTGTTGGTCCACCCACTTATTTAGTCTCCCACTTTCCAGTCGACGTGGCATTTATTTTACCAGATTTTCTGTCGTTTCTGAAGGAATTGTTTTCCATTCTTCCATAAGCGCGTCTTTTTTTTAGCGATCGCCCAAGTTTGTGCCTTTTTAGCTAAAACATCTCATAAATTTAACACAAAAGTTATTTTCCCCTACGTTCGATAGTCTTTATTTAATAATAATGTTTAAATAAATGAAATGCTTCCTTTAACGATTATGAACAGTTTTTATTGCTCGTAAATACGTATTTCGACTGCCACTCGCAGTCTTCTTCAGTACACTAAAAATCTCATCCTAAACTTAGCCTTTTTAGACAAGGAAGGTTTATTACTGCTTTTTACTTACAAAGACAATATCTATTAGATAAGAATTACAATTACCTAAATCCTCATTAGGCCTAACATTTATTGGTATTTTCTTAATCTCTATTGACTCAGTAACACCAAATTTACTTATTTTATCTACCACTTTTACTACCTCTAAATTATTTATCGTAATCATATGACCCTGGCTAATTGCGTGATCTGCAACCGCTGAATTCGTTTTCGCTTAACCAATCTTTTCGTTTGGCCTACGCCTTACCACATTCCGAGCATGTTATTTTATAACACCTGCCTTTTCGAATTTCGATTTTTTATCCTTCTAGCTTGGTGGTATTGATTTTAACTTCGTTTTTTTGCTCGTTGCTACCGCCTCAATGTTGTATTTTCTAAACTGCCTTTTGATTGCGCTAACCCAAAGTGAATACGGGATGCTTAGCCTTCTTGTGACTTGTTCACGTATCTTTTTATATGTTTCAAAAAGATTAGATAACGTGTTCGTGGCAAATCTTTCGGTTTTCTTTTTTCTGGTCATATAAAGGATGGTTTGCCTATCATAACCATTCACTTCAGGTATTTCGAAAATTTGTTTTTCTTCCTTTTCGTATTTGTCTCTAGTCAATGGTACCTTCAATAATCGATGAACCATATTGCTATATGCCGATAACTTCTGTGCGTAGGTGGGGGCAGATCTGGCGGGGATAGTCCCCTAGTTATTCATAAAATGACCTGGGTATCACCAGATGACAACACAAACAAGTTGGGTAAACAGACCTACGCTCATGTCAGAAGGGTTTTGTATTCAATTTACAAAATGCAGTCACCAGATCGAATCAAATCAAGAAACATGTCAAAGACGATTTTATTGGAGGAAATAGGAAATACGAAGATCATACTATTTTTAACAAAGTTGAACGAATTTCGACTTCTGAGGTTTTTGTTTTTGTTATACTCATAAATATCTCCCTTGATAATTATTTCAGATGTCCATCCGCGAGGGAGGAAACACAATTTGTTCGAATCCTAGAATGGTTACAAAACCCTTTTGCTAGGAGCTCTCTCCCACCTTTTTGACTTGTTTCACTCATGAGCATCAATTGTAGGTACTCATTTTCAGTCATTCATTAAATTGAATCAAGTGTTCAAAGCATGCACCTTAAACGTTGAAATTGGGAAAAATAACTCAAAATTATTCAATCTTCGCATTTAAAACAGCCACTATTTGGTTTTACGATTACTGATACCACTAGCTGAACCGATTCTCAAAGACATACATGACACCTATCATTCCTGAAATTTTCATGCAAATCCTAGCAAAACTGTAGTGTCTATGTCGGTAAAAAGCGCATTTTGTTCCATAGCCATATGTTGCCATAGTAATACATGCAGCGCATATTGTTCCATAGTAATACAGGAAATTTCAAACCGCTATAACTTCGCTAAATATGATTCAATCTTTATGAAACTTTCAGGATAGATCCATCTTATAAATAGTCATCTGTATACTGAATTTCATAGAATTTAAGGGTACCGTTAAGATTTTATTCAAGAAAACATAAAATCGATAAATCATACTATTACTAACAAAGTTGAGTGAATTGTGACTTCTCATGTATTTGTTGTTGTTGTACTCACCAAGACCTACATTCCTGATTTGTTTCAGATTTTTCGGATCACAGGTGTCCAATCGCGAGGGGGGGGACACAAATTTTTCGTGTATTTCCCCTCCCTGTGCGCCCCTCGAAGCAAACTTTGGCAAACTAAGACCTGTTTTGGAAAGTTCAAGACCTTTCATTTGATACCCATATCGGCTACCTTCAAAGAAATTTTTTTTTCGGGGGGTCACTCCCCTATATGGGGAGACCCCCCTTAAATACCTTACAAAAATTTTGTTGTAGTTGAACTTTGAAGAGATCACCACTTTACACCTACATACAAAATTTGATGTTTCTAGCTTAAGTAGTTCCCGAGAAAAACTGCTGTGACACACGGACGGACGGACGGACGGACAGACAGGCGGACAGACGGACAGACGGGACGCGATTTTAGAAGGGTTTTGTAAAATTATTTTACAAAACCCTAAAAACTAGATCGATCATGTTCTGATCCAACAACGATGGGCCTCGAGCATACTTAACGCCCGTACACACCGAGGAGCCTGTTGTAACTCAGATCATTACTTGATCAAATTAACCTATCGATGTCATATGACAAAGACATATTCAGCGAAGACCAGCCCGCTACAAAAATTTGACGAAAGGCTCCAAACGGCGTCTATGGTCGAAAATTTCACGGAGACCTTCGAAAACTAGCTGGCTCCCATCTTATCAGACGCATCGTTAAATACAAGCAACGAGCTCTGGATGGAAGTAACAGCGGCTTTTAAGAACCTGGCAGAATAGACGATCGGACATCAAGCCCAGCGCAAGAGAAATGAATGGTTCGATGATGAGTGCCAAAATGCGTTAGATAAAATGAATCAGACATACAAAACTACATGGGTAGGAAAACCAGGACGAACACTCTCAGAAGAGTATCGAATAAGATAATTAGAACTAAGAAAATAAAATACTATGACGACCAATTGAGAAGTATAGATATAAGTTTAACGAGCAACAACGCAAGACAAATATACAGAGTAGTGCAAAGCTTGAAAAAGTGGTTATCGGCCCAAAATCACACTCTGTCGTGATGACATCGACAGTATAATCGCTGATGAAATCAAGATTAAGGAAAGATGGGCATCATATTTCAAGAACCGCCTTAATCCTCCGCACAGCTCCAGAACATCGGAGCCTTTAGATGTCTGCGGAGAGCTTCCATTGGCCCCTCTAACTCTGGTTGAAGTGTGTTCCATCATCAAAGTCCAAAAGAATAATAAAACGCCGGACATCGATGAGATTCCAGTAGAGCTCATCAAATATGATGGCAGCAGTGTTTCGAAAGCTATTCACAAAGTCATCCAGCACATTTGGAAAGAAAAGCATATGCCGAAAGAGTGGAGCCAATCAATTATATTTTCTATCCACTAAAAAGGTGAGAAGCTACAGTGCGAAAATTATAGAGAGATATCACTGCTTTGTACGGCGTGCAAAATATTTTCATAGATCTTACAAAATAAAATTGGATCATATACCAACAGTATTATTGGGGAGTATCAAGGTATTTTTAGAGCAGGTAGATTGAAAATAGACCAATTGCTCACAGTCGAGCAGGTACTTGAAGAATCCAGGAATTTCAACAAAGACGTACACCAAATTTCCGTTGACTTTAAGCAAGCATACGACCAAACAATGATTTGCTTTGGCATCCCAGCCAAATTAGTCCGTCTTACCAAAATGACAATGACGTCTACGACCTCCCAAGTCCGCATCAATAACCAACTCACCGATACCTTTGACATAAATATCGGACTAAAACAGGTAGATGGGCTGGCCCCGTTGCTATTCAATTTGGCTCTGGAGTACGTAATAAGGAAGCTACCTGTTGATACACAAAGTATATTACTATACAAGTTGAGCCAAGCAGTAACCTATGCAGACGACATCAATATTTTGTCGCGGTCATTAACAACTGCCAAAGATCTCTTCCTGAAACTCAATAGCGTAGCCAAACTAGTAGAGCTACAAAGCAATGAAAATCAAACAGAGCTCATGACGCAGTTGAGGAAAAATAACTTGGACCCTAACCCAAGCATCCGCAAATAGATTGAACACCTTTGAGCGACGGGTTCCGAGGCGAATAATTGGAGCGAAGCTAGACGGGGACCAATGGTGAATTCGATACAACCATGATCTGTTTGAAATTTTTGACGTGCCTGAGGTCTCAACGATTATAAGGCTGCGGAAGCTGCAATAGGTTGGCCACGTGAATCGTATGGACGAACAACGATTACCCAAAAAGAAATTTGTTGGGAGAACTGAATTCTGGAGACCAGTGGGAAAATCGAGGAAACGCTGGTCTGACTGGGTCGACGAAGACAGTTCATCTTTGCTCGGATTTCGAAATTGGAGGACGCGGTCAATGGACTAAGACAGTTGGAGGCGCTATTTGCAGGAAGCGAAGGCCCGATAGGGGCTGTAGTGTTCCGAAGATGAAGAAGATAACAGTACTTCTTTCTAGAAATTAATAGAGAGCGAATACTTTTTGCGCGTCGAAAATAGACGTCGATTCATACCATTGCTTCTTAAAAGTGTTTTTTTTTTTTGCTTCAGGACTTCAGCCCCTTCACTTAGAAACAGTTAGAGTATTCCATTATCTTGATCGTATGTTTTGGCACCCGAGAAGGTGATATGGTCAAAACAACGCTTTGGCGGCCAAAGAATCACTAGAAGCAAATCTCGTTGTCATTAACGAGACTCGAACCGGGGACCTTCGAGTTATGCAGCGAGTACTCTAATCACTACATGACGTTGACTGTATGTGGAATTTAGAATGAATTAATTTGAAATTTTCATTTTTGTTCCTTAGATATAAATGGATAAAATAACTGAGCATTATAATGTGCTATTATTCATATCTTCAAAGTTATTGACAAAAGCGCAGTGAAGGAGGATTTTAATTCTTGAATACCATGTCATTGTGAATTTTTTGTTTTCCGAGGAATTTGTTTTTGGGCATATAATCTTTTATTAGCACGAAGTTCCTCGCAAGTTAACTATCCTGGAGATAAAAAAAAATCTTAAGACATCAATTGATGACTTACTTCAATCATACGCACGTGAATCAAATATAAACTTTATTTGTTATTGAAAAATTGAAGGCAATTATAATTTATTTTTCCACATACGAGTACGTTTTTGCTTCAGAAACACGTCTTTTTCAGTGAGAACTAAAATTTTTAAATCATAGAATGAAGCTGGTTGCGCAAACAAGCAAATGCAAATTGCAAGATGAAACGTCCGGGCTGCAAAGAGAACGATCAAATTGAGTCCGCTGCAATATTCTGTAGTTTGCAGAACATTAGCGCTGTAGTGGATGGCCAGTCATTGTCGTCAAGGGGAATAACCTCTTAAATCAGTTGGTCCCGCCTTATGCAGTGATATCACCCCTGACTTCGCTCAACAGCTTTAAGTAGGAAAGCAACAGTGATTGGACTCAGCTCATACAAAACCTCAATGAACTATATACCTCGCCGGTCGGGTTAAAAAACATTGTCCCATAAAGCTCTTGACTTCCGCTAGAGCTAACTTCTCTGTCTCCTCCAGTGGCAGGGGTAGCGGCGGTTAGTGTGTTCCAGGTAGTTATCTCACTTTCTGACCAAAAATAAAATGTTGAGACGGTTGGAGGTCTGTCAGAGGTAAATTTCGCGAAAGAAGGTGATGAGCTTTTAAGTAAGAGCATCACCTGTGGCAAAATAATACTACACCTTCAAATCTAAACAAGCCAGTAAGGAGTCTTACTGGCAACAACTGATAAGGCTATAGTGGGTGCATTGGCACTCAGTCAACTGATGGCCAATGTGGGAGGAGCAGCCTCATGAAAAAGGTGACTTCTGATGAGCACCGTACTACTGTACGGATCAATAATATTGTCGGTGCAAGAAACTGTACCGGGAACATCTGGCATAGGTATAGTGCCAAGGGACACTGAGGATTGTATTCACATATCAGACACGCTCTACGTCGGCAGTGCTGGTTATCGCAGATGTGATATTCATCACTTTCCTTGCTAGAGAGCGCCACAAAATCCACCTGCGAAGACACCACGGTGATAGGTAGGCACCTGGGCATGAAAAAAGACAACGCTCACTCAACGATTGGCACCAATCTTGGGTAAATGACACAAAGGGCAGATATGTGTCGCCCGTCATCCCTGATCTGGGCAAAAACAAAAAGACTGACTTCTACCTGATCCAGCTCTTGAGTAGGCTGGGATTTTTTTAGTCTTACCTGTCAAGGTTGGTAAGTTACGGTCTACTGAATGCATATTTTTCGCTGAAAAGAAATATGATGGCTGTCACATTTTCTTTGCATGCAGGAGATGGAAAAGGCTGAGTACTGATATAATCCAGGAAAAAGGAGAGTTCTCCCTGGATAATATTATTGTAGAGATGCTCAGTTGAAAAATGGATTAATGTGGCATATTAATTTCGGGTAGCCCCGACTAAGAAAAAATAGTACCTGGAGGCATTAAGAGTGGAGAGGTATTTTATCTAGCGATCCCTCTCCCTTTCTTCCCTCTCGAAAGAGAGGTTCTCTTAGCCCAGTAGACCCTCGAGACATACAAAAACAAGACTTAACCCAAAGTAATGTATCAAACGGTTAAACGGTTTCAGAATAGGTTCCCAGGTTGGCAGAGGAAGTATTTAGTTGGTTGTCTAGACATGCGCATTTGAGACAACCAAACCACCAAATAAATTGCTCATAATGAAATCGTTGAAATTTATCAGAAATATCGATTGATCCCCTCATTAAAAAAAGCAGCCACCATTCTGTTTCAGCATCGATAGTTTTATTTAATGCTCTGTCAATTCAACATTTTGCTGTGCTACGATAGTGACTTTATTGACAGTCAATTTAAATGGTAAAGGATAGCCTTTCCTTAGGTGCCATACTGAGGTCGGCTAGCGCTCAATCGTGTCAAGTTTCTTTCTTGAGTATTCTCTGTCCATGCCTCGCTATATTCATAAACAGACACACAATAATGTGAAGGGAAAGGAGGAGAAGTATACATACGTGGTTTTTATAAATTCATAATTAGTTTATCATTTAGAAACAAATTCCGTGCACACGACTACTCGAATTACCCAATAATTCATTAGTATTAACCTGAAAACAAACAATAATTCTTTTATCAATATAAATAATTATAATAAAGCAAAAACTACATACTTCTTAGCCCATCGAGCATCCAAAAGGTGTCGGTGGCATTAAAAGTAGGCGGTGCTGATTTTAATTGTAAATTATAAAATGTTTAAGGCCCTTCGATATTTAAAACTCATATATATAAACTGCCTACAGTGATATCGACTAAAACATTTGCTGTTCGAAGCAGCTAATGAATTGGACAAAGTGAAAATTAGGCATAATATGGTGTATGTAGTTCTCATGAGATTAGGCTATTTTCGCGCAAATGGATCATGGATTGCAATAGATATGAATTGACTTGAAATGATTTAAGAAAGATCACTTGAGAGATAATTCATCAAATTACAACTATACTAATAATTTATTTTTAGTTGCCATCAACACTGTATCCAGTATAGGATCTTCTCTTATTTCATTTGCACCTCTGCCACAGCTCACTTCAAAGATTCATATATATAGTATTCTCTTCACTTCCACTCTAGGCTGCCATATAAGTTTTCATTCCCTCAAAGTTGTCTTTCTTTTACCAAGCGCGACCCCCTACTTTCCTAATAGGACCCATTGACGAGCAACTTGGTCGTCAACTTGGGACATCAACATGCCATGTTGACGACAATGCTGAATGTGTGTGGGCAAGTTGATGACTGATTTCGATGTCGTCAACCAAGTTGAAGTTGATGTAGATCAAATCGATTTGATATTCGATGGGTTGAGCCTGATGTTCATGACTATGTTGAGGCGTGTGTGGGACAGTTGACGACAAGGTTATCAACATCATTTGTATTTTGTCAGCGCTACAGTACAAATGTTCAATACAGAGATATATTATGATTAAATATTGATCAATATACATCAATATTGAAATGGTGATCAATATATATCATCAATATACATCATAAACGTCAATATCAGAAATAATATCCACAAAGCTTCAATATAAATTTACATCAATATGTTTGAAGCTCTCCTCAACGTCAATATTATACCATTAGAGCTCTGCAATACGCATTGATCAGTCAATGCATATTAATCAATATATAGATCATGTAGGGGGTCTATAAGATAAATATTCGAAAGTGTCGTCATTTAATATTGCCACGCATAAATCAAACATTCAGCGGTATTATTTTTGAAATACATTTTTGCTCCGATGAAACTTTAAATAAAAACTCCTCAGTAAATTTCTCTTGATTGTAAAAACTCACACTCGGATTTGTTTACTCAATGGTCACAACCTCGAGAATGATGTTTTCAACTTAGTTTACAACACCACTTGTCGCCTCTTGCATCAACCGTTAACAAGGTTGATGTCCCAAGTTGACGACTAAGTTGCTCGTCAATGGGCCCCATAAGGCTATTTCCAAAATTGCGGATTAAACTTTTATTTGTGCACGGCCACCTGCCTTGCAAAATTAGGAAATACAAATTTATTTAGTTTAGTCTTGAGCTTCATTATTTTGCCTTTGGTTTCAAAATGTTGACTTTTCTTATCCAAACCAGCTTCCAATGTAAGCCGTTTCCCTTTAAAGTTTTTTGCTTCATCTGGGTTCTTATGCAGGGAAGAAATGTGAATGCCTTTAAAAATCTCATCATAGTTTTTTCTGCAAAAGTTATTAACGTAAAAACTTTTAGATAAAAAATAAAAACCGACTTCAAAACGCACTAAAAAGGGTCAAATAAATTTTATGAAATCCTAACCAAATCAGTTTTCCCCCGTTTACTTTACGATTGATTGACAAATTAATTCTATTCACTTTTATAAACGAAGAAACTGACTTGCCTCCGCTTCCGCATAGACTTGTCCAGACTGAAATACCTGCGGCATACGGCCGCAGCAAAAATATGATGTGAACCCCAGAGCGTCCTAAAACGAAAGAGCGGGAAATTCTGCAGGACGTGACAGGTGTTTGGTGCGAGAAACTATAAAGAACATCGAGAATTCGATGGTCACTGCTAGGGTCACAACCACAGTGACCAAAACAAGGGCCTTAAAACCCGAAATAATAACGAACCATCCTGAAGGCCACAAAGTGATCACAGCAGAAAAAGAAAGGAGTGACCAAACAAATAAAGCGCCGTTGTGTGATTTGACCGCCGCCGTCAAAAATGTGGCGGGAGCACTGTATTCAGAAACGGAAGCCGATAACCTCTCCCAAGTAAGGAGGTTGCAAAGTACAAGAGGACATCAATACTGCCATTAAAGCAGTGCGACCAACGTGGTCAGGCCACATATTGGTCGAATTTGGAGCAAAGACCGACAATAAAGAAGCGCTTGCGACACAGTCAAGAATTTCCTCGGCAAAAGCTCAACTATAGCCTCGCTCGGGCCAATGGCAACGATCGAAGTGAGAAATATTGACTGTGTCACGATCTTGACCGATGTAGAAGAGGCCATCAAAAGGGGGTTCCCTAGCGTGGGAAGGATCAAAGCGAGGCTGATACCAGAAAACCATAGGGGACAACGTATGACCATCATTGACTTGACCGAAAAGGACGCCGAACGATTTCCGAATAAGTACAAAGTAAAAATAGGGTGGGTTGTCTGCAGAATACGGCGAAGAGCAGTGCCTCTTCAATACTTCAAATGCCTTGGCTATGGTCACGCCACACAAGTATGCAAAGGGACCAATAGTAGTTCAAGTTAGCTACAAATGCGGTGAAATGAGACATAAAAGAAAAGAGTGTACAAAGGAGGTACACTGTGTCCTTTGTAAGGATGCTGATCTAAGACCGGATCTTGGGCACGTCTTGCGATCAAAGTAATGTCGATTTTCTCAGGAAGCCAAAGCCAAATCAGAACTTCAATGGCCCGAATCCTGTAGGAAAGCCTACACTACAGTTCAACCGCCCAAAACCTGCTTGAGCAGTTTGCGGGGGACATGAAAGCCGCCTTTTTGCTGCTGAGTAAGCATCATCACGATAATAGTTCTGCATCATGGTATCTGGACGAAAACGGGTACTGCTGCCATCTGGGCTCGGAACAGGGATTTCCAGGTAGAGAGCTGTGAACGGGGGATGTTTTCGTTCGGGCTCGGTGCTAAGGGACCCCCTTTAGCGTGTATCTAACGCGGTATGAACCGACATCATCGTTCCAAGCCATGCTTAATACTTTGGAGGTTGCTATCTCGACCGTAGATGGTAACGTGCTCGTTGGGGCGACTACAACGCTAAACCGATCGAATGGGCGTGCCTTTAACAGATCCGCGCGAAATAAGAATCCTAGTCCAGGATGGTGCTCGTTGTACACCGTAAATACGCCGATCTTCCGCCGTATTGGCTTCGAAGGAACCATATCTGATGTGACATTCGCCTCGGAGTCCTTTGTACGGAAGACATACAATTAGAGGTGAGCATCAGTGCATTTTATTTGAGATCCATGATGTTGCCTCCCGACGTCCGTGCTCTCGACTTTCTACAATTGGGTGGAACATCGGAAGGATGGACTTCGAGGCACTCACCGGAGGTGCTCTGCAGCAGAATGATTCACAGGTGGACAAAAGAACTTGCCAAACTCGGGATCATCGTGTGCATACCGCCCGTTATGCATGCTGGACATGGCTGGGAAAGTGCTAAAGAAACTCATCATGGTAAGACACTCTGACGCGATTCATGCTGCTTGGAGCCTATCTCCTCGGCAGTATGGCTTTAGAACAGGACGCTTCACCCTTGATGCGATTGCAGAGGTGGTTAGCGCGGTTCAAAAGGCAGAAGAACATAGCCGCATCAAGCGATGGATCATTCTGTTGGTGACACTCGACGTTAGGAATGCCTTCAACTCCGCTGGATGGGTGGATATTCTGAATAAGCTGAAAAAGCCTTCTCAAGTTCCAGAATATCTTATGGGGCTGCTGAGGCACTACCTGCACGACCAAAGCCTGCTTTATGACACGACACAGGTCCAACAAAAGATGAAAGTTACATCGAGTGTTGCCCAGGGATCTATCTTTGGCCCCGACCGGTGGAATGTGTCTTACAACGGGCTACTGAGACTGGAGATGCCAGGTGAGTCACGGTTGATCGGCTGTGAATTTTTATATATTATTAAGCTCAAAAGTGCATTTCGAACGTCAATTGAGCGTCTATCATCAGCGTCTGTTTACAATGCACTGTTGTGTCAATACCAAAACAGAGAAAATAAAAACAAAGTGGGCAAAAGCGACACATAGAAAGAGAAATCACAAAAGACAAAATACGGTAGCAAAATGTTGCCTTCGTCTAAGTTCATAAGATTTTTGCTTTTGGCTGTATACAATGTTTCATTTGCATCAAGTTTAGAAGGAATATTTACACTTTTAACTTATTTATGTATGTATGTCTTTGTTTTTGATGTAGCGTAAATGTTTGCTAAAACGAACACAAAGTGCGCGGTTCGTTTGGCCGATATATTTTTTCCCACACATGGAACAAGAGATTTGCTATACATCGCTCTGTTCCTCTATTGGTTTTCTGCCCTTTGTTGAACCCAATGAGAAACACAATTTGTTTGTGTTTGTGTTGACAATTTTCATGTTGACTCTCTCGAAAGCGTGTTGTAATTTGTTGGTAATATTTGGGTCAAAAATGATAGCAACATTTTCATTTGTGATTCACGAATAGTGTGGTTTTGGCTGAATAAAGTGGATATGTTATCTCTTTCTATTTTCGCAGAATGTTTGTGTATGATCCTGTCAATCATTCGTTTATCATGTGCGTTGATATCAGCCAAATTAACAATGTGGTCATTTTCTTTCCTGTATTTGTTTAAAGAAAGAGGCAAATCGCACAGTCATGAACCATAGAGTGAAACGCAGCGACTTTGTGTTGTCTCAACTTTGCGAATGCAATTATGAAAGATGCTAATTCCATTATAAAACAGATTGGCGATGTCTTTAAAGTTAATAAATATCGTTTAATTGTATCCAAGTCTTAAGTACCCATTATGGACTTTTTGCCTAAAATTCACCAAACTGGCGACAAAATGAGAAAAATAGCATCCAACATTCAATCGCCGTTATCAAAAACAGCATAGTGGTTAATCAAAGACGCTAAAAAGTTCGGTGATTTCGATGGTTTCTCAGTGAGGAATACACTTGATTTTGTTGACGAAGTAAAGGATATCGATATTGAAGACGATGAAATGATGATTTCTTTTGACGTCAGTGCTCTCTTCCTCAGTGTACCAATTGACATTGCCATAATTGCCATTAAAAAATATCTCACAATGCTGAATTTGCCTAAGAATGAATTCGACACATACATTTTATCCATGAAAACATGTATGAAACACAATTGTTTCCAATTCAGAAATTGGTTGTATGCAAATGATTTTGGATGCAGTATGGGCAATAGTCTTTCTCCATTTGTCGCTGAAGCATTTATGTGCCAACTCGAAACAAACTTAAAAGAGAATAATTGGTTGCCTTGCGTTTGGTGGAAATATGTGGATGATACATTTGCAGAAGCGAAAACATCACGAGTGGACAACATTTTAAATACCGCCAATAGTTGTTATGACAGTATCAAGTTCACGTTCGAGAGAGAATACATTTCTGCCCGACACAACACAAAGTCGCTGCGTTTCACTCTATGGTTCACTGACTGTGCACTTTGTCTCTTTCTTTAAAAAATTACGAGAAAGAATATGGTCACATTGTTAGTTTGGCTGATATCAACTGATATGATAAACAAATGATTGAGGGGATCATACACAAACATATTGCGAAGATAGGAAGAGATAACACATCCACTTTATTCAGCCAAAACCACACTCTTCGCAAAGTACAAATGAAACGTGTTGCTATCACTTTCGATCCAAATATTACCAACAAATTACAACACACTTTCAAGATAGCCAACATGAAAATTGTCAACACAAACACGAACAAATTGTGTTTCTCATTGGGTTCAACAAAGGGCAGAAAACCAATAGAGGAACAGAGCGGTATATACCAAATCACTTGTTCCACGTGTGGGAAAAAATATATCGGCCAAACGAAACGCGCACTCCGTGTTCGTTTTAGCGAGCATTTATGCTACATCAAAAACAAAGACAACATAAAGCATTACCAGCTCATATTTACGATATTAACAACACTGAACCTTATCACATTGTTTCTTTTGCCGATAACGTTAAATTAGTTAAAAGTGTAGACTTCTAAACTTGACACACATGGAGCATTGTATATAGCCAAAAACAAAAATCTTATGAACTTAGACGAACGCAACACTTTCTTTTGTTTTTATTTTCTCTTTTTTGGTATTGACACAACAGTGCATTGGAAACAGACGCTTATGATGGACGCTCAATTGACGTTCGAAATGCATTTGATAATTTAAATAATAATAAACAAATTTTGTACAGTTTTTATATAATTGTGTGATTATTATTTTTCGATCCTTAGGGTCAATAAGCAACTAAACCAAAAGCAAATATTTGTCCTTTTAATCTTCTTATAATTATGGCTCCTTTAAGAGTCCATAGCTAGTAAGTTTCTGAAATGTTTCTTCGATCAGGACGATTTGCGGATACCGGGCGCCAAAAGATTTTGATACATTTCAATTGGGCTTAAAAAATTAACGAAACGGTATCATCTACACATGATTGTGAATGGACAGCGTTCTTTTCCAGTTCAAGTTATAGGTTGCACGTCGTTAGACTTCATAGATATGGAACAGAATTCCGCCTTGAGGAGATACTCGTAACATGAATTTATTTGGGTTGGCAATGAAATAAGGTAACATAAGCTCATCGTTCCTGAAATATATGGAATAGTTTCACATCAACCCTGAAATTTGGAATTTTCAAGAAAAAATTTGGAAATTTTACTAATTAATTGATAATACTAATTGATTTGTACATTTGTTTGGGAAGAAAAATTTACCAAAAGTATATTCCGAAAGACTTCGTTTGGATGTGTAAACAGAAAAGCATTGAAATTTCATCAAATACTCAATTCAACAAATGTAAGTAATCTAATTAAATTTTCTTTCTTTCCATCTGATAAATGTGAAAATTTTAAATCAGAGTTTATTTCCTAATTATCATCAATGAAAAATCACTTTCTCTCAATCAAATTCTTTATCCACACTTAATCACAGTTCCATTGTACATACCTTCCCAAATTTCATATCAACTAAATTTATCAATTTATATCATCTGTACTAGGTGGGATTGCAACATTATTGGCGTACATAAACATACTCGAATACATATGTACACTCTTGTACATACTGTGCGTTCACTTCAATCAGTGAATGCTAGTCTGTAACTCAGGATGTATTCAATTGTTATTCATCAGTCCGCCCTCTTATCTCAGTTGTCTTTATTTTCAAAGTATATCTTTTTTTACGCCATGATATCATATTATATCAATTAACTTAGCGCGTATCTATCTAATGCGCGTAGTTTCTTCAAAGTGGGTGCAGATTGACTCACATACAAAGCAAATAGTTTTATTTTGCAAACAATCTTTAAATAGTTATCAATTACTGTAACATTATTTGGATGTGTCCATATATAGGAGCATTTGTAGATAGAATTTTTTTTTTTTTCAGATATCCATCTTTTTAATTGGAGAATTAACTTGCGCGTCTTCTAAAAGATTTTTGCAATACGCTCTTATAATCGATTCCTGTCTCTCCGTCATTCCATTCCGATTCGGTTCCAGACCATCCGTCTTTCCATCACTGAGCATCAAATGTATTTTTTCTTCAGGAAAAAAGATTCTAAAACATTTGGTAATGTTCTATCCTCCCTGCTTTGGAATCTACCAGTGAATGAGAAATTGGATACTACGTGATAGCAAATGCGGATGGCATTGCCATCGCCATATCAGGGAAACTTATCTCTACCTTATCGGAGAGAATGAATTACGCCTTATGCAATGGTGTCGAGAGTGCGGCCTAAGCAACGAAACTGAATTTTTACTTGAAAATCCGACGGGCCTTGCTTTTTAGAGTGAACAGACACGTTTCGAAATAAGTTTACTCGTATCTAGATGTAGGATGGGTTAAGCAGGTCGGCCCTAGGTCAGGCCAGATAGAGGGATAATCGGTTTTTGTTTTTTGGGTTATTGAATGTCCGTTTGTTCTGGTTCGTCCGCTTCCGTTTTGTCGGAGGGTGTGGTCTAGTACTGAGGAAATTGCGTCGGAATTTGTAATAAGTTGTTCGTTGACTTGTATGTTTATATTTTCAAGTCTTTCTGGGATGTCAAGTCTTGATCCTTTGCTTTCTTTGTGTAACAATGTTTGTATTTCTTAAGGAAGTTTGATAGTTTGTATGTCTCTTTGCCTACGTATGTTAACGAAATCAACTGTTAGTCGGTCCTGTGTGTTTCAGTCAGTTGGCGTTTTTGTTTGTGCAATTTAATAAGTTTGTCAATGTCACGTTGTTTGTATTCGTTATTACTGACGATTCTGTAAATGTTTAGTTCGTTGAAGTGGTTAATAAGAGTCCTGGGGATGGAGTAGAGTCTCTACACCATTGATCTGTACGCTGCTAGTTTATGTTGTGCAGGATGGTTAGATGTTGCGGGTATGCCATGATCAGTTGTGGTTGGTTTTCTGCATACTTTGTAGTCTAACTGTGTTTGTTTCTGTGTCACGGTTCTGTCTATATAGTTGAGTTGTCCATTTGTTTCTTCTACTATAGTGAATTTATATTCATTTATACAGTACTAACGCCAACCGATATGAACTAACGAACAAAGATCCCACCAATAAGTTCCAAGCAGACTTATGTGCTGCTATAGAAAATTCTCCACAAGTCATTCCTCCTAATACTAAGCAGCAAACCCAAATCCATCCACACCACCCCTTAAAGCATAGCCAAAGCTCCAAAAACCAAATATCTCTATCAGGCGTGTTGTCAATTACCGCCCAGCTCCTTCATACCAATTAGCACAGTACTTGGCATCGATCTTGACTGATATCATGCACCTTAACGACAAATAAATGTTAAAGAACAGTTGTGATCTAGCGAACTCCACAACTTCTCTAAAAGCCCCCACAGACCATGACCAGGTACCAAACACGAAACCCACAGACATTGCAACATTTTCGTAAACTTCCAGGCGAACATCATTTTGTGGCATGTCAATCTTGAGATAAGTTCATCCCACTGTGACATTTTCTGTCCATCGGTTAAGACGAAAATGAGTGAGGAGTTACGCTGGCTTTGCTCGTTGTGAACGAATGCCTTAAAGATGGCATTCAACTGATCATATATATATTTTTTTTGTTTATTTTTGTAACAATCACCTTTCACCACAGTTTCGGAAGTTCTTTAAATTTTTCAAAAAATTGTGCCCACACAGCTCTATTCGAAATCGAACTCATTTTTACTGATTGTCTATACGTCACGAGATTTTATCGTCAAATGAAAATTTTGAAACATTACCACAGTCCATACATGTACCGTGTAAGTATTGCAGATCTACCTACAAAAATCAAAAGATTTTGATTTCACTACGACCAAAGGACAGACCTAGTCACAGACCAACTCAATGACCAATTATCGCTACACACGCTTAAGTTTCTTGAATTTTACAGTCATGTAACTTAAAAACTAGAAATTGAATCATAACCAAGCGAGATAAAGTCATTTGAATTTTTGGGAATTACAAGAACAAAAACACTTGCTCACGTCATCGACCTAGATATCACAATTCCCTTCGGATTTTTATGAAAATTCTGAAGAAATGTGTTAAGTTTCTCAAAATTGCAAAGAATCCTGCAAGTTTTTCTAAGCCAAAACAAAAAAGCGACAGCATTTTGTATTTATGAATGAAATCTCCGATCCTTCTGATTTGTTGGAGCAATTAACTTTGGATGCAACTAAAGTTGAATTAACATCGTCAATCGATGTCATCAGAAAAATTGCTTTTGATCCTAGCAGGTGCAGTCTCTTGTAAACCTGATTCGTTTTAATGTGCTCACTTATAATTTTAAACGGAGATAGTTTTGAGAGTACTGTTTTCTGCAAATTCTCGCGTTTACTTAGCATTTTTTTTGTGCTAGGGAGGTGAATGCCCATTTACGCACAGAGTGTGGGATTCCCATGTTCGCAAGAAGGCGACTGGACTACCCACATAATGTGCCACCTGGTTCCATTTGACAACCGATTCGAGCATCACCGCGACTATATTATCAGGGATGAGCTGTCCCGTCTCTTTGTAGAGGTCCCTTTGCTTCTTTGTAGCACTACCCCTCTCGGGCCTTCGCTTAGAGATAGTTAGAGTATCTCAGATAGAAGTCAGTCTCACCATGCCTTCGATTGAGCCACGGTCTCACATCCGGGATGAGGCGCGCAGTCCACCTTTCCTTCATGCAAATTATCCAAGACTGCTGCCAATCGTTGAGTGAGCGCTCTCCAACCACCTCCCTCGCATCCTCGTTTCGACGCAGAGCGGCGCTCTCTAGCAAGGAGGCCGACAGGTATCACGCCTGCAATGACTTTCAACGCCGAATCAGAGACTGTTTGATGCGAAGATGCAATCCTCAGTGCTCCTCTTCTCTGTACCTATGCCAGGCGTTTTCGGTAAACCTCCTTACTGAGAGCGTCGCCCCATACCTCTGCTCCATACAGTAGCACTGACCCTACAGCACCCATCAAGAGACATCTTCTTGATTGGCTGGGTCCCTCTACGTTGGCCATAAGTCGACTCAGATCCGATACTCCTGAAGCAGCCTCCTCAGCCCTTGCCCTGATTTGTCCAAAGAAATTCATCTTCGAGTCAATCAGTAGCCTCAGGTACTTCACCGCTGGCTTCGATTCGATTTGTATGCCTCCAATACTGATCATCCTTACTCTTTTGTCAAGATGACCACTTCGTTTTTCTCCAGTGCTAAACTGAGCCCACGAGCAGTCATCCAGTCTCTCACTCGGCGAATTAGCATACCTAGCCTAAGTTGCGCTTATTCAACGGTGCGTCCAGCGACCAGAGCCGCAACATCATCCGCATAGCCGACCAAGCGCGACTCATCTAGCATCTCCTGTCTCAGTAGCCCGTCGTAAGACACGTTCCACAGGTCTGGACCAAAGATAGATCCCTGGGCAACACCCGATGGAACCGCCATCTTTCGTTGGCAGGCAGGCAGGCTTTTGTTCTTCAGGTAGTCCCGCAAAAGCCGCATTAGATATTCTGCAACTTGAAAAGGGGTTTCCAGCGTATCCAGAATATCCACCCATCTAGCAGAGTTGACGGCATTCCTGACGTCGAGTGTCACCAACAGGACGATCCTTCGCTTGGTGCGACTATGTGCTTCTACCTTTTGGACTGTGCTTACCACCTCTGCAATCGCATCGATATTAGAACGTCCTGCTATAAAGCAGTACTGCCAGGGAGATAGGTCCCCAGCACCATGAATCGCGTCAGTAAGTCTTCCCTTGATGAGTTTCTCTTGCACTTTCCCAGCCGTGTCTAGCATACATAACGGGCGGTATGCAGACGTGCGATTCGGGATTTCTCTTCCCTTCCTGATCAGCACGAGCCTCGCCACCTTCCATCGTACCGAGGAAACCCCGTCCCGTAGGCAAGCGTTGAATGTGCTGAGCAGCAAGTCAGGACAATGGTGATAGGCAAGCCACAACACCTCAACCGGAACACCATCTGGACCTGGAGCCTTCCTCGCTTACAGTGAAAGGACTGCCTCCTCCAGTTGCGGTTGTGTGAGGAGTGGACACTCGACGGCTGTTTCACCATGGACAGTGTCAACACGAACGGGATGGGCGGAGTAGAGTCCACGCACTATCTCATCTATCTTTTCCGCACCATGTATGCAAGGCTTCCGTAGGGCGCCAAGCTTCCGCATAACTAGCTTATAGCCAAGGCCCCACGGATCCTTGGTCACATTGTCCATTAGGTCTTGCTAGCAGCGAGTCTTGCTATTGTTAATCAATTTGCGAAGGCATTTTCTGCCCGACGTATATGTCATGGTTCCGCGCCCATTGAGCCTCTCGTCGAAGCTTGTGACACTCCCTTCGCTTTTCAGCGATTTCAGTTGACCGCCGACAGTCGTAATGATGCTCATGGTAGAGTTTACCACCTCTTGAGCTGCCAATTCTTCCATCCTCTCCGAAGCTCCCTGCAGCGACTCACCTGCTGTGAGCACCTCGACGAACCTTTTGACGTCCATCCTTCCGATGTTCCATCCAGTTGTAGAAAGCCGAGAGCACGAACATCACTGATCTCAAGCAGAATGCACTAATGATCACTGGCTGAGTAGTCCTCTAATACTTCCCAATCGTGTATGCTCCATACTAAGGACTCCAAGGTGAATTTCACATCCGATGTGGATCCCTTACAGCCAATACGGCGAACAGTCGGCGTATTTCCAGTGTTTAGCATGACGACTGCCGTCCTGGCCGCCATTTCCAGGATTCGTTTTCCCCTTGGATCTGTTTGAGGCATGTCCCATTCGATTGCTTTAGCGTTGAAGTCTCCCTCAATGAACACGTTGCCATCTGCATTCGAGACAGCGCCCTCCAGAGCATTATGCTTGGCTTGGAAAGATGATATCGAGTCGTTCGGTGTTAGGTACATACTAAAGAAGATGGTCCTTGAGCACCGAAACCACACGAAACCATCCCCCCGTCCACAACTTTCCGCTTGGAAATCACTGTTCCGAATCCAGATGGCGGCAGTACTAGTCTCATCAGGATACCATGATGCAGGACCTTTATCCTAGTGTTGCTCACTCAGCAGCAAGAAGTCGGCTTTCATGTCCCTCGCAAACTGCTCAAGCAACTACAGGATGCGGGTCATTGAAGTTCTGATTTTGCCTTGGCTAGGGCTTCCTGGAAAACCCGGCATTTTCCTGATCCCAAGATGTGTCCAAAATCAGGTCTTGGATCAGCCCCCTAGAAAAGAATACAGTGTGCCTCCTTCGTATACTCTTTTCTTTTATGATCTATTTCACCGTTTTTGTAACATAGGGAACTCCTATCGGGTCCTTTGCATACTTGTGTGGTGTGACCATAGCCATGGCATTTGAAACATTAAAGAGGCGTTGCTCTTCCCCGTATCCTAAAGAAAACCCACCCTATTCGTACTTTGCCCTTGTTCAGGAATTGTTCGGCATCCTTTTCGTTCAAGTCAATTATGGCCTATTGTTTTCTGGTGTCAGTCTCGCTTTGATCCTTCCCACGCTAGGGAACTCCCTTTTGATGGCCTCTAATACCAGATCCGTGACGCAGTAAATGTCTCGTATTTCGATCGTTGCCATCGGTTTGAGCGGGGCAATAGTTGCGCTTTTGCCGAGAACTTTCTTTACTGCGTCGCAGAATGCTTCTTTATTGCCAGCCTCTGCTCCGAATTCGACCACTATGTGGCCCGACCGCGTTGGTCGTACTACTTTAATGGTAGTATTGGTATCTTCGGGCCTCACGTTTCCCCTGATGTCCCGCAGTACCTCCGCGTAGGATCGGCCATCTTGGGGCTTTACGAGCAGTGCCTACTGCCAGGGTCTTTGTCGGGGCTTCTGCCTCTCCTATTTTGCATCAGGTCGTTTTTCTGATTGGGCGTCGGTGCGAACTTTACTTTCTGGCTTTTTTTTGAAGGAGTTTCTTTGCGGCTTTCTTTGCTCCTTTTGAAAGCACTGTCTGAATTCCGTGATCTGGTGCTCCACGCCCATCAAGTGCCTCTTCCTTCCTTCTTTCATCCCGATCTCCTTCGATTGGGCTAGACGCCATTCTTTAATTGACTTTTAATGGTGGAGCTATCTGCATGTCGCCTTTAGATTTCGCATTCTGTTCGTCTTCGGCCCTTAACCAGCTCCTCCGATAGTGCCCTATGCGATCTAGGTGCTCTTCTAGTTCAAGGAGCCTTTACTGCTTTGCTGACCTTTGGGGAGTCGCATGCAGATTGTATTCTTTTCAGAACATCTCCCGCCTTTTGGAGTAGCCTTTCTTCTTCGTATTGCTGGGCGGCAATTGTACTTTGCAACTATCCTTGGGAGAGGTTATCGCGTTCCGCTTCCGAATGCAGTACCTCCACCATATTTTCGCCGTTGGCGGTGCAATCACGCGGTGTCTGGTCACTCGTTGCTTTTCGTGCCGTAATCTGCTCGTTGGCTTCAGGATGTTTCTTTGCTATGTCAGGAGTTGCGACCCCTGCATCGGTCGCCTCGGTAACGGTTGCAGCAGTGACAATCGAATTTTCGATGCTCTCCATATTATCCTCCACCGCTCGAACACTTGAAGCGTCCTGCAGAGCATCCCGTTTTTCCTTAATAGGACGCTCTGGCGTTCGCATCATTTTTTTGCTGCGCAGGAACGCCACAGGAATCTCAGTCTGAACCAAACTGTCTGCCATTCTCCGTTTTTCGTCTGCCTTCACTGTCATTGTGTTATTCTTCGTTTTTGTCGTGGCTAGTACCGCTCTCGATGTACTGTTAACATCGTGGCTTCAACCGCTGGTTGCATCGTCGTTGTTAGTATGTTTTGTTATTTTTGGATTTTCTTATTCTTTTGATTTTGGTTGCTCCAGTTTTGTTGGGTCCCCCCTTGAAGCCGCTATCTCCGTTCGTGTGTGTAGTCGCCTAGTTGGCACAAGCCCTTGTGGGGACAAGTGCTCAAAGCCAGACCAGCGCTAATCGGGAGTCCGTCTCAACCGAACCTACACCACCAACCCAATGGTGCGAACTTCGAACGTACTCCGAGGCCTGCCAAGGTTTAACCGGGACGAAGACGGTATGATAGTTGAATTGGAGCCATTCACACACGAGTGTCACCTCGGTGCTACTGTGCAGAGCAACTAGGTCCAAACCATCACGTCCGCCAGCCCAAAGCATGTATTCCAGTTCCAGCTCCAATCAGGGTCGTTACCTGTCATCCCAGGAGGGAACCTCACCGCACCCCTCATATCCTCGGGTCCGTGGGTGCGATGCTCCGCACAGAATGCTAGCCTCCAAGAGTGCCCATGCGACCGGCATTCCCCCTGCGAGAATTTTCTCAGGTACGTGGGGGTGGACCTCCCCAAAGAATGCTAGCCTCCAAGAGTATTCCTGTTGGCCAGCACTCTCCCTGCGGATGTTTACTTTGCATTAGGTCCCATTCAAAGGACATAACAAGTTGAAGTACTACGAGATTACTCTTGCTGAAAGAGTTATGTTCTCAAACAAGCAAATGCTTTGATTTTCAAAATCTAAAAAATATCATGGAGATATTCCTTTATGAGGACAGCAACAATAAAGAGCTTAGTAGTCAAAATTTATTAGCAAACCCCTTCTGACAGGAGCGTAAGTAGTTCTATCTATACAACTTGTTTCAATTAGAAGAACTTAAAAATGCGTAAAATCACAAGTCGAAGTAACAAAAGAGTGCTATTGTTTAAAGGGGTTTGCAAACTAATTAGCGAATCAAAAAATTTTAATCGACTTGGTGCCAACAAAGCATCTTTCAGTACATTTAAAACGAAAGAAATTTTGCCAATATGTTTAACGCCAACTGACCTCGCTGTTTTATTTTAATACGTATGGTAGCATATCATCGTTACATACGGTTGCTACTTTTTTTTCGAAACAGAGCAAATTTTTTCTCGTCACTCCTGGTTTTTGTTGTTATAATTGTAAAATTCCCAACTGGCAATCATTTTGCTTTTATTGCACGTTTGCAGAGTACATATGTATAATCATCTTCTTCTTCTTCTTAGTACTACAGCCCTTTTCAGGCGTTCGCATCCTGCAAACAGTGCCTCCAACTGTCTCGGTCCATTGACCGCATCTTCCAATTCCGAAATCCGAGCAGCGATGAACTGTCTTCATCGATCGAAATCCGCTAACATTCTCGATACTATATTCGCCAAGTGTGATGTTTTGTGGACTTGAGGTATTTTTCTTCGACTGCGTCAAGAGCTTTGTTTTATTTTCATTAATTTGTAGCCCTACTAGTTTTGCTTCGCTGTCGAGTTTTAGGAACAGTTCTTTGGCAGTTGTTAACGACCGTGACAGAATGTTTATGTCGTCCGCATAGGCCACTACCCGGCTCGACTTGTATAGTTATGTACCTTGCGTATCGACAGGTAGCTTCCGTATGACGTACTCCAGAGCCAAATTGAATAGCAATAGGGCCAGCCCATCTCCCTGCTTTAGTGCGATATTTGTGTCAAAGACATCGATGAGTTGGTTATTGAAGCGGACTTGGGAGGTCGTCGACGTCCTTGTCATTTTGGTAAGACGGACTAATTTGGTTGGGATACCAAAACCAAGCATTATTTGCTACAGTATGTTACTGTCGTATGCTTGCTTGAAGTCAACGAAAATTTGGTGTACGTCTATGTTGAACTCCCAGCATTTTTCAAGTACCTGCTTGACTATGAACAATTGGTCTGTTGTTGATCTACTTGCCCTAAAACCACCTTGATACTCCCCAATAATACGATTTTATTTTCTAAGATTTTAGAAAATATTTTATACGCCGTACAAAGCAGTGATATGCCTCTATTATTTTCGCACTGTAGCTTGCCACCATTTTTTGTGGATAGGGAATATAATTGATTGGCTCCACTCTTTCGGCATATGTTCTTAATGCAAAATGTACTGGATGACTTTGTGAATAGCTTGATGAACACTACTGCCACCATATTTGATTAGCTCCACTGGAATCGCATCAATGCCCGGCGCTTTATTATTCTTTTGAGCTTTGATGATGGAACACACTTCATCCAGAGTTGGTGGGGTCAATGGAAGCTCTCCGCAGACATTTATAGGCTCCGATGTTCTGGAGCTGTGTGGAGGATTAAGGAGGTTCTTGAAATATGATGCCCATCTTTCCTTAATCTTGTTTTCATCAGCGATTATATTGCCGCTGTCATCACGACAGAGCGTGGTTTTGGGCTGATAACTATGTTTCTGGCTTTTCGCTACTTTGTATGCTTATCTTGTGTTATTGCTCGCTAAACTTACATCTATACTTCTCATATAATTATAAGGCATCTAAATATAGTTTTTTTATTTTAATGGTCCCGTTTTGATTTTATTGGCGAAATTGTAAAATTCACAAATCATGATAGTTCTATCGAATTTGACCGAACTTTGATTTCTGACGTATTTTTTGGCCATGTTCGCATTAAGGTCTACTTACATGATTTTTTTCAGCTCAAAGATGTCCAATCGCCACGAGGACACATTTCATCCCCCTCTATTTTCACTTCCCCTGCACTCCTCTATAGGATTTGAAAAGTCCTCATCAATATTTTTCTTTTGATACCTATATCGAATATATATTGCAAAAAAAATTTAGGGTCACCGCCATAGATAGGGAGACCCCATTAAAAATCATATAGTAATTTTTTTTACAAATCTGGGTTTCCGTTCTTTTGAATTATTGTATGCTAGGCATTTAGATTACTGGCAAAAAAATATAATAACCATGCAGCCTGTTCAATTCGAGTATTTCAAACAAAGAACCGTGCTCCTTGAAGCATGTTGACCTTATCATTTAAATTCGAAATTTGTTTTATCATCTTAGTGTTTAGTTCTTTCCGATAGAAATTCAAATTGTTTATAAATTTTGAGAAGCATCTCATTATTCCTTTTCACATTATTTACATTATTATCTGCTGGGCCTCTCGCGGATAGTGCAAATAATACCCCAAGCTTGACGGAGCTAGAAAGTATCACACTGCTGTGCGCTTTCGTTTGTTTTGGTATAAATTTAATTTTTGCATTTCTCCTCGATATGATGCAGATTGACCGAATACATCGTAGTTGATACAGTACTATTTTTTCTTTCGGCTCCGTCTTAGCTAATTTACCTCCACCAGAGGCATTCAACGCATCGGTAATACATGGCTCAGTTGGCAGCCAAATGGCCAAATTTTTGAGACCGATAGCACTGTTTGTCTTTATCTGGAGACATTCCCACTTCACTTTATCTGTTAAAAAACACTTAGAATATTTTTATTTGAAATTCTTACTATAAAGAAAGGCAAAGTTTTGTTCTTAACGGTCAACCTCCTTGTGGGGAAGTTCTTGACAGAAACAGAATTGCTGCTCCAGCTTCCTTAAGTATTTGAAAGAGATCGACAGTGTCCTTTCTGGTTTTTTCAGTTTTGGGAATGTAGATGAAGTGCGGAACCTTCCCAAAATTCAGAGCTTCTTTTGCTGACTTGAAGTTAATCAGTGATTTTGTTCTTATCGTTATTTTGTCTGTACTTATTCTTTTAATTTCGAAGTTATTTACCTTATTTTGGCTGCCAACAGCCAAACCATATCCCCTCCGCGTTGCCCGAAGACGCTAATTGCGGTATATTTTTCGGTATTCCTACTCATTTTGACTGAATGATCAGCAGACATATAAGTTAGTTTCTTCTCCTTATTTTTCTGTTTTAAATATTCTACGAAATTATTACAAAGGTACCTGATCAAAAAATTAGAAACACTAAGATTTTTCCAAAAATTTATACTTTTGCTCCTGGAAACTCTTTTTTAAAACGACGAAAATATGTAGAAAAACGTTTTGATATTCCTTGACTATTTATTAATAACAAATTATATACAACCTGTGTCTAAATACTAACATTTTGTAAGACTACCTTCAGCTTTAAAAACCGCTTTTATTTATGCGGGCAATCATGTCCTTTTTTTTCGCTATTTTCCCACATCGATTATAAACATTTTCCTTTAACATAGCTACAGTGGGACTAGTAGATGCGTTTACTTCGGATTTCAAGAGGCTCCATATCAAAGGTGATTCATTATGAAATTTGATTTTCAATAGGCTTTGTTGACGGATCACACGTAACTCCTGTCAAACTGTAATGTAATTTTTATTCAGTATTGTTTGACAAATAATCATGGAAAGACTTACACCGCAACAACGTATCCAAATCGTTCAGCTGTACTCGTATTACGAAAATCAGCGTTCTGCGGGAAATATTTTTCACATACAGCGAGAGAAACAATGGACTTATAGAGAAATCATTTTGGAGAGAACCTGATTTCACGTTTTGGATCAGTGAATTGGCCGCACAGATCGTGTGATATCACACCTTTAAATTATTTTCTTTGGGGTTACACAAAGTTTCTGGGTATAAGCCAGGTTCAATCGCCACTTTGGAAGCCAACATTTCTCCGTGTCATTCGCGAGATACCAATCGCTATCCTGGAACGCGTCGTTCAAAATTGGACCCTCAGGATGGACCATTTACGGCGTAGTTGCGGTCAACATTTAAACGAGATAATTTAAATATCATAGATTGTTCTTTCGAGTTAGCATAAAACTTTTACTATAGAATTCAACTTTATGCCTTTTATTTGAGATTAAAAACCAAGCCTTATAATGAACCACCCTATATTTTCAATAACGTTCAGGTCGGGGAATCGCCAGGCCATGCAGGAAGGATTAAAAACAGGCCTCAAAATCACGAATGCTAGGCGTAGAATACTATGCCCTCTATTGAAAACACCCCGTACAATGACATTGCCATCAATTATAATTCCTCTATTGCATCATTTTGGGTGTGCCCCTCGGCCCACCTTCGTATTCATGTGCTTGTCACTGTTGCCCGGAATCGATTAGATATGAGAATTTCGGAGACTGGTATCTCGTCCAGCTCCACTACCGCTCTCCTTTCTCTATTGAGTTTTTTTTTTTTTTTGTGGTAGGGAGGTGAAGGCATTTATGCCCGCCGAGTCTGGCAGTGTGGGACTCCCATGGAGGATACCTTTGGACTACCCACTAAACACCTCCCCTGTCAATCTGAGAACCTAGCCTGGAACCGTTTGACACATTACTTCGGGCCAGGTCTCGTTTTGTTACGCCGTGGGGCGCCTTCAAGCTGGGGAGTCCCTTTCCTAGCCGGAGGGGAGAGGGGAAGAGGAATTGCCAGAAGAGCGATCCCCCAGCCCCAGTGCCTCCGGCTGCTGTGAGTCCCTTTTATATTTTAGGACTGCCCGAGCATAATGTGCCACCTGGTTCCATTTGTCAACCGATTCGAGCATCACCGCAACTATATTATCCGGGGTGAGCTCTCCCGTCTCCCTGTAGAGTTCCCTTCGCAGCCTGGCCCATTTGGTACACGCAAAAAATGTGTGACAGGCATTGTCCTCCTCTCCTGGGCAAAACCGACAATCGGGAGACCGTGACTGGCCGATCTTGTGCAGGTAAGACTGAAAACACCCGTCCCCGCTCAAAAGCTGGGTCAGATAGAAGTCAGTCTCACCATGCCTTCGATTTAGCCACGGTCTCACATCCGGGATGAGGCGCGCAGTCCACCTTCCCTTCGTGCAACTCCTCCAAGACTGCTGCCAATCGTTGAGCAAGCGTTGTCTCTCCTCGCGGACAACCATCTCCCTCGCATCCTCGTTTCGGCGCAGGTAAATAGCGCGGCGCTCTCTAGCAAGGAGGGCGACAGGTATCACGCCTGCAATCACTCTCACCGCCGAGTCGGAAACTGTTGGATACGAAGATGCAATTCTCAGTGCTCCTCTTCTCTGTACCTGTGCCAATCGTTTTCGGTATACCTCCTTGCTGAGAGCGTCGCCCCATACCTCTGCTCCGTACATTAGCACTGACCCTACAGCACTCATCAAGAGGCGTCTTCTTGATGGGCTGGGTCCCCCTACGTTGGCCATAAGTCGACTCAGGGCTGATATTCCCGAAGCAGCCTTCTCAGCCGTTGCTCTGATTTGCTCAGAGAAACTCTCTCTATTGAGTTTGGAAGGAAGAGCGAGGAAATTCTTCTTCCACCTCCCTTTTGATGACTATTGTCGCCTCCATGCTACTTCTTATGGAATCCAGGTCCAAAAGCTCGATTTTCACTATCAGCTTCAAGTCACCAAACTTTCTATAGTGGACCAGGTTGACTCTCCTCCTTTCATTTTATTTCCCGTTTGTCTGTTTCTGTACCTGGGTGCTTCTGGTAGCTCGTTTAAATCATTCTGTTTCATAGGTGATCGTTACCCACTTTCTGAGGCAAAATACCGGAACTTTTTACGTAATTCAGATTTCAGGAATTGATTTGGCCACTCGTTTGTTCTGCCGAGGGCGATCTTTTGTTAAGAGTTCCTCCGGGAGAAGCCATCTCAACGTAGTGCTCCACTTACATCCAGTGACTTTAGGGGCTTCCTCCGGCTCTAGGTTGCCCTCATTGGCATGCTTAGAAATATTTTTTTTACAAATATGGGAACACGTGCAGATATTACTGCGTTGTTGTTTGGTTAAATTCTGCAAATTGTTCGTAATTAAAATCGATGTAACTGACTCGCTTTTTTCTGAAAAAACGAACTCTTAAAGATTTGTTTAAACTTTGGTGAAGTGCGTGACTAATTATTCCATGCTTCATAATCACGTTTTGCTATTTAGACATTCAAGATAATCGGCCTCAGGGAATACTTTAATATTTTTTTTGAAGCAATTAATTTGCCAACAGGCAAAATTCAACCATTTTTTCGAGTTCATCTCATTTATTTATGCCTAGTTTACTTTGAGCCATATAACTAAATCTCTTCCGCACTGCCAATTTTAAAGATTATTGCTTATTTTCAAAACCAAAACTTTTAATAGCAAAAAATAACTACATATTCATATCCACCAGCAAATTGATGCAATCACAATGAAAGCTAAAATTAGACGCATTAATTTATTTAAAACGATTAAATTGATGCGTGAAAAGTATCAACTACGCTTGGTGTAAATGCTCCTTTTCACTACAGAGCTTCATCCATACTACGAGTACATGCATATGTGAAGCACAACTGATTAATCAGTCAGCCAACTTTTGGTTTGTTGGTTTCCCAATATGATGAGCCATGAAAACCGTTTTCTCACGCAATTGTACGTTTGTTTGTTGCATTACCGAATATCAATTTGATGCATTGAATATGAATTAATTGAATTTCGTTGGCGAGTTTAGCAACAATTGTAATTATCCGCTTAGCAATGAATTTAATGGGATTTTATCTTTTCTTGTAAAGTAGCTTTTCAGCAGTGTTTACTGCATTGGAAGCTTAAAATATGGTGAGGCTTGCTTCTGCAAATGTTTACAAATGGTAGATGAAAAAGGCTAGAGTCTGATATAGATTAAAATTATATATTAAAAATGTCTGAAGTGAAAATATTTCTAATCGAATATTTCTTTAAACTTTTACAGAAAAACGCAGCTGGTTCTACAAAACCTTCATGTCTGGTGGCATCAATCCTGACGATCCTGATAATCCGATTGATAACAAAGAACACATGTTTATGGCTTTCTTCAAAAATACACTTGCAAATTTCTTAAACAAAGGTTGGGCCAAGGCTCTTATAATTCTGATATTTGCTGCATACTTGTCCGGAGCTTGTTATGGAGTCACAAAAATTAAGGAAGGTCTGGAACGTAGAAAACTATCGAAAAATGATTCTTACTCTGTAGTCTTCTTTGATCGTGAAGATGAATACTACCGAGAGTTTCCGTATAGAATACAGGTAAGCATGAAATTAGACCCATCAAATGTAATTTTTCGAAGTAGTAGTAGTCATTAAATATTTACAACATGCTAAAAATAATGCTACAAATTGGCCCAACGATATGCGAAGGGTTTTCCAAAAAGAATTGTACAAGGACCTACTACTTTTGCCTCTCATATGTTCCACTAGTATCTGTCTGTCCATTTGTCCATCAATCCGCACAACAAAAGAGGCTGGCATTACAAAACTTTTGGAAATGTTAGAAGTAGAGATCTAATGAAAATTTTGACTTAGTCAACATTTTCAAAGGTTTTTAAGAGGGGTCTCCCATCCACTGAAGTAACCCTTAAAAACCTAATTTTATCAAAGATAGTTGTGTGGAGTGTCGGATTCAAAAGTCTCAAACTCAAAGCTCGTTAACGTGAATTAGGAGTAAAGAGCATAAAGTATTCTTCAAAGCACTCTCCATTTGAATGCGAGGTTAGTCCCAAAAGCACTCGACCTGACTTATGAATACAGGTAGCTTTAAAAAAAACAATACTGCGATTGACAATATCACCTTTCAACAACTTAATGTGAAAAACTCACAGTTGTACGTTTATTATTATTTTTTTTACAGACATCCAAAGTGAACGCTCTCAGTGAATTTGTAAATATGGAAAAAATCGGGCATCGTTATGTGATACAATACTTTCATTTGAAAAGTCTAAGTCCAACCGATATCAAAGCAGAGTTGGGTTCTACTCTGGGGAAGTCTGCTCCTTCGTTTACAACAGTCAAATATTGGGTAGCTGAGTTTAAGCGAGGTCGTACGAGCTGCCAAGATGAACACCGCAGTGGTCGACCAAGCGAGGTCGCTACGTCAGAAAATGTGAAGAAAATGCACAAAAGGGTATTGGATGCCCGTCGACTAACAGTGCGCGAGATTTTAGACATGGCAGGCATTTCAAAAAAATTTGGGCATGAGAAAGCTGTGCGCAAGTTGGGTGCCGCGTTTGCTCACAATGGAGCACAAACAGCAACGTGAGGATGTTTCCATCGAGTTATGACAATGTTTCACAGCAACAAAGCCGAGTTTTTGCGCCGATTCATAA
This sequence comes from Odontomyia ornata, assembly GCA_963969285.1. Taxonomy (NCBI): domain Eukaryota; kingdom Metazoa; phylum Arthropoda; class Insecta; order Diptera; family Stratiomyidae; genus Odontomyia; species Odontomyia ornata. The sequence goes on from OZ017742.1 coordinate 159,450,359, forward strand.
CCATGGACGAAACATGGGTCCATCATTTTACACCTGAGACGAAGTAGCAGTCAAAGCAGTGGACTGAGAAGGGAAACCGGCTCCAAAGACAGCAAAGACAGTTCAGTCAGCTGGCAAGGTCATGGCATCCGATTTCTGGGATGCGCGTGGAATAATATTTATTGATTATCTCGAAAAAGGAAAAACAACCAACGGCGCATATTATGCAGCCTTATTCCAGCGTTTGAGTGATGAAATCAAGAAAAAACGGCCCCATATGACGAAAAAGAAAGTGTTGTTTCATCACTACAACGCACCAGTCCGCACGTGTGATGGCTAAAATCAATGAGTTGAAGTTGGAATTGCTTCCTCACGCACCGTATTCGCCAGATCTGGCTCCCTCGGGTTATTTTCTTTTTCCGAATTCGAAAAAATGGCTCAGCGGCAAAATTTTTGCCAAAAATGAAGAGGTAGAGCCTGCAGTTAATAGGTTTTTTTGAGGAGCTTGACGGTTCCTACTATAAAGCGGGTATCGAAGCTATTGAGAAAAGTGTATCGAGCTGAAAGGAGAATATGATGAAAAATAAAAAACATTTTCGCAATTTTTTTTTTTTTTTAAGTGTTTTTATTGTCGGAACGGGTACTTTTGGGACCTTTCTTGTAAACCTCGTTAATTTGATGGCTACGTAAATGAATTCACGTAAGCTGTGGTGGCAACGTTTTCGTAAATCCCAATACTACCTTCAGTAGATGAAAGTCTTATATGGTGAAGTTTCCATTTTGAACTTCTTCACACATTAAAGTTTCCCAAAAAAATTCTTCATCAATGTGAATACCATTAGTCTCCTTCTCGCTACACACTAATGACACCTCTTGAGATTCATTTTTTGTCATACACAAGAAAATCCAGTGGACTGGATCCAAATTCTTTATCAATTTCCATATAGCTCGCTCACCCCTTGATGCAAAGAGAGATTTTGCAAACATTCGCGCAGTTGGGACAAACTCATACAAATTTCTCGATATATTTGTGTATTGACTTTCAAGCTGGAAAATTGTTTGTACAATCACGCGTATTTCCCCAAAGCGATAATATCATCTTCTTCTAGAAGTCTATACATACTCGTAAATTTCACCAGCATAATGTCCTTGAATGTTTCTTCTTAGAATGCTTTTAAAATAAAGTCTCTTGTCGAAATTATATTAGATTCGACAGTTTGATACACATCATTGTTAATAGAGGCGTCAATAGGCTTATTCTTCGTAACACTACAGCACCTCTCGGGCCTTCACTTCCTCCAAATAGCGCCTCCAGCTGTCTCGGTCTATTGACCGCTTCCTCCGATTTCGAAATTCGAGCAGCGATGAACTGTCTTCATCAACCGAGTCAGACCAGCATTTCCTCGGTTTCCCCACTGGTCTCCGGCCTCCAGTTCTCCCAGCGAATACCTTTTTGGGTATCCGTTGTTCGTCCTTACGATTCATATGACCAGCCCATTGCAGCTCCCGCAGCGAAAGTTTCATACAGCTCATGGTTGTATCGAATTCGCCATTGGTTCCCGTCTATCTTCGCTCCAATTATTCGTCGCTCAAAGGCGTTCAATATATTTGCGGATGCTTGAGTTGGGGTCCATGCTACACACCCATAGCATAACGCAGGTCTTATCACAGATTTGTATACTTGGAGCTTTGTTTTCCTGGTCTTCAAGATCGTCAAAACTGAATAAAATATTTTATTTGCGAGCTGTATTCTTCGGCGTATTTCGTCTCTTTCATTACCCGTCTTCGTTATTTTGGCGCCTAGATACACAAAGTTGCCCACATTTTCAATACGGTATTTGCCAAATATGATATTTTGTGTATTTGGGGCATTTTCCTCGACTGCGTCAAGAGCTTTGTTTTATTTTAATTGATTTGTAACCCTAGAAGTTTTGCTTCGCTGTTAGTTTCAGGAAAAGTTCTTTGTTAATGACCGTGACAAAATGTTGATGTCGTCTGCATAGGCTAGTTACTTGGCTCGACTTGTGAAGTACCTTGTGTATCGACAGGTAGCTTCCTTATGACGTACTCTAGAGCCAAATTGAATAGCAATGGGGCCAGCCCATCTCCCTGTTTTAGTCCGATATTTGTGTCAAAGGCATCGGTGAGTTGGTTATTGATGCGGACGTCATTGTCATTTTGGTAAGACGGACTAATTTGGCTGGGATGCCCACAAAGAATTATTTGGTACAGTACGTTACAACCAATACTGTCATATGCTTGCTTGTTGTCAACGAAAATTTGGTGTACGTCTATGTTAACTCCCAGCATTTTTCAAGTACCTGCTTGACTGTGAACAATTGGTCTATTGTCGATAAACCTACTCTGAAACCACCTTGATACCCCCAATAATACTATTGGCGTATGATCCGATTTTATTTCCTAAGATTTTTGAAATATTTTGTACGCCGTACAAAGTAAAGATAATAATTTACGCACTGTAGCTTGTCACCTTTTTAGTGGATAGGGAATATAATTAATTGGCTCCACTCTTTCGGCATATATTCTTGTTGCCAAATAAGCTGGATGACTTTGTGAATAGCTTTCTGAACACTGCTTCCACAATTTTTGATGAGCTCCACTGGAACCCCATCGATGCCCGGCGCTTTATTATTCTTTTGGGCTTTGATGATGGAGTAACCTTCATCCAGAGTTGGTTGGGCCAACGGAGGCTCTTCGCAAATATCTATAGACTTCGATGTTCTGGAGCTGTGCGGAGCTTTAAGAAGGTTCTTGAAATATGATGCCCATCTTTCCTTAATCTTATTTTCATCAGCGATGATATTGCTGATAACATCACAGCAGAGCGTGGCTTTGGCGAGATAACCAGGTTTTGCGCTTTTTACTTCTTTGTATGCTTGTCTTGTGTTGTTGCTCGCTAAACTTACATCGATACTTAAAATAGAAAAAAGACAGCTTCCTTTTAATTTTGTGTATTATTTTTATTCTCGAAATCGATTTTCGACCGTAATCGTTCGGTCTTCTTCAGCGATTCGCTGAAGAAGACCGAACGATTACGGTCGAAAATCGATTTCGAGAATAAAAATAATACACAAAATTAAAAGGAAGCTGTCTTTTTTCTATTTTCAGTTGGAGTATTTTGTGAAGCCGAAAATGAATTCGATTACAAATATCGATACTTGTCAAATGGTCATCATCGTATTTTCTTTTCTTAATCTTAATTATCTTATTCGCTACTCTTCTTAGATTTTCATAATGTTCTCTATTCATCCTGGTTTTCCTACCTACGTAATGTTTGTACACCTGATTCTTTTTATCTAACGCATTCTGGCACTCATCATCGAACTAATCATTTCTCTTGCGCCTTGATGTCCGATCGTCTCTTCTGCCAAGGTCTTAATAACCGCTTTCACTTCCATTTAAAAGTCGTTGCTTGTCTTTAACGAGGTTTAATAAGCTAATACTCATATTATTGGGATTGTATGGCATTCTTCTGATGTATTAGAATGGTAGAAGGGGGCCACACTAGAATTTTTACATGAGCACTTGCTCTTGGAGTCTCTGAGGTTCGTTCTCAAATTTGCTAAATATTTTGAAATTGGTTCTTAATCCGTGTAATATTCTAAAAGGCATCAATACTGCACGCGCAAGGATACTCTTTCCCAATGGTTCATGGCCTAGTGCTCCAAAAGACGTTGGGACAACTAAAGCTGTTATTTCAATGCATTTTTAAGCCAATGCAGTTAAATATCACGCATTACCATTTGCTTTCAGTATTCTTCTGTGCCGAAGCGTAATTTCGGAATGTTTTTTAAAAGATTTTTATTTTTAAGTCAAAATTTCAATGTTCGGCAAATGAAATTCGGTTTTATATTGAAAGGTTTTCTCAGAATACTTCATATTCATTTCGATTATTAACTTTTGTTGCTAGATCAGCAACGGGATTTCTCCGAAGTGTACCTTAATAATGAGCGAATCTGATTTGGTTCATGGCCATTTTCATTGTCAGAAAAAGAGAGGTCAGAAATTAATCGAGATGTTCACTTTTATTTTCAGTGTATATTGAGTTTGGTTTTCACATTTGTCACCACTTTTTTTCTGACCTTAATACTTTATTATACTCTTATATTATGTAGACCCAACGAAAGAATAGCAATGTTGAATTTATGAGAATCAGGTGTCAAAAGGCTTTTTTCTGTGACTCGAACATGACGACCATACAATATTTAATAACAGAAAAGATTCCGAAAATGTCGATGGAAATTAAACAAGCCAAAGTAACAGAAGAATGCTCCTGCCAGAAGGGTTTTATAAATAAATTAGTAAATCAAACAACGTCCTACAAATAGTTACTTCACTTATATATAGAATCTCCCAATTAACTTAGAAAAAATAATATGTGATTTGCGTTTTTCTGACCTGTAGAGAATATGGATATATACGAGTAAACGTCCGTGAAGAACTGCAGCGATGGTCTGCTGTTTCGGCGACAGAAGGAGGATGGTGGATTTCGTCGAGATTGGCTTTGTCTGAGGACGCGTGAATGCGTTGATAGGCTAGCGTTGCGGTGTCATGAGATAGGTTCTTTTCCCTAGCACAAGGACCCACTAAAAAAAATTTCGCATTCACGAGTCAAGAGATATAAAGACGTATCGACCGGAGTCGAGGCCGAGGTAAACTACTAAGGTTTAAAATTGCTAACGCAAATGGCAAACTGGGCCTGGCGAAACTTGAGAGGACTTCGTCGTTATCGACGACACTTATGGCTCCCAAATAAGAGTGGGGCATCCTGGTTGAAGCGGTGCCCCCTCACAGTCCCCCTTCCGGATCAAGATCCACTGTAGACATGGCCATATATTTTTCATTCAAGTGAAAAACTCATGCAAACCTAATTTGCATGAATTTTTTCCTTAAATGAAAAATATCAACGTGGCAAATTTATGGTATAGTCTTATGTGATGGAATCACATAACACTATACCAAAAATAGGCACGCGAGCGGAAGGCCACTCTACCCTGCGAGAGCACCTGTAAACGACTTAAAATAGGGTGAGCTCACCCGGTGGCTAGCTCATTATAGTGGAAGGGCTAGCCAACGTGGCACGTTCCATACCTGGTCAGGTTTTAAAACGAGAATAAAGGCCGTGTTCTCTGTTTAATTCATCATTTTTTAAATTTTGTAATCAATGTCATGAAAGTATTCCAATATATAAATATCAATCCCTTAATTTTACGCGAAACGTTATCGAATTCGGAATTGTAAACATTCACTTTTGTTTCATGTTTTGTTTTTTCATTATTTTATTGGAACATGGTGTTTTGCAATTTAATTACAATTACTACATCATACACTAATTAATCAATGTGCAAACAGCCCGTGCAATTTTTATTGAAATCGTTCTACTAATTTGTTTATTCTCTTATGTATATATACTTAAGAGCTTGTATGCAATGAATTATGTATCTCATATGTGATATTTTTGTATAATGCAGTAGATATGTATATACAAGTAACAACTAAAAATACATAACCATCCTATTATGATTCATCGCAATTTATATATTGTAGAAATGATAATATACAACATTTATAAAATTTCAACTTAAATACCTTTCGCTATGAAATTCACGTAATTTATTTCTAATTTATTTCTGTTTTAATTATTATTTATCATCTATTTATATCTTGTTTCAAGTTATTGTTTTAATATTTATTTTAACATTTTCTTTCATTTTATCTTGAGTAATGCGCAAATAACAAAATATGAAGACTAAGTATCTAAACTCGTGGAAATAGACAAAAAAAAATTGTATTCAACGGAATTTTTGGTAACGAATATAGTAATAGGTAAATTAATTTAAATAGGAAAAAAACGCATATATATCATTATTTTTGTTTCACATGCAATGTAATAAATAATTAAAAAACAGGGTACTCACCCAGCATCCTCGACGAGCGCTCGTAGACGGGACTGGGATGGCCAGAAAACTTTCATTGGGTTTACCATAAACTTTTTCTTTTTTTTATTATTTTTGTGATTAAAATCTTCGCAATCATCACTTATTTTCCTTTTTGCCTATTTCCCTGCTATGTTGGCTGGGATAAATTACTTTATACACCACAATTTAATTAAAGAGTCAGGTGTTTTCAATAAATCAACTGAATCTAAAAACTTAAGTTGAACGTTGTGAATCGTGTAGGAATACTGAATTGTGTAAGAATAGTTAGGGACGAAAACTAAATTTCAACGACTTTAGTTTATCCAAAATCACTCTTAACATGTAAACCAAAGCAATGGTCACTTTTAATAAATAAAAGGAACGAACGCAATCAAAATACCAAAAAAAATATTTTTCTTAAAGATTCATGGATGTCTTAAAACCAGTTAAACAAGCGCGATTTGTAAATTTATCTCAATGAAAATTAAGGTAAGGCACTTGCGTGTTCAGCTGTAACATTGTTTAAACTCCTTGTAACTGATAACTGTATCTCAGATCTCGCGCTAACACGGATAATTCGATTAAACACTCTTGAATCAGTGCTCTTGATTATCTCAGGCATACGAGTACATCACATAATCGTCAATTTGCCAATATCACTGCGCGCTGTACGTTACTGTAGTAGGGATCCATAATCCTTCATCCTTGTTTTATCTCCGCAAGTCGTGCTTAATTCCTCTTGTCGTTCAACGCTTTCTGCTTGACTGTTTCTTTCATTGTTATTCTCCTAAATTAATCAAAATAACAAAGAAACCTTTTCCAGAACCAGAAATAATGTCTTAATCGCTGCAATTCCTGATGACATATTTTTAACATGCTCCATTTGTTGTATGAAATGTTGTTGGACATTGATTTGAGGCATTTTATGGCTCAAGTATGAAACAACACAATTGCAAAATGCAGAAAATTCTCTTAGCTTTTCAATCAATCTGTCAATGTCAGGGGTTGGCATGTAGACCAATCTCAAACTCCTTTTTAAAATTGGCCGTGAAGTTGGTCAAATTGGGAAAGACAAAATTAATTTACGAAATTTAGTACGGAAACCGTTAGGGGATGTGGCCCGTGTCGGCTTGTCATACACTTCTTTTATGAATTGTTGCAAAGAGAGAATGCGTCATGTTTTTGATGTCGATTATTGATTTATGTGATCTCCGGCCGCGACATTACATCAACTTATATATGAAAACAATCACAATCATTATGAACTAACAAAATGCACAACTTTTATTCGAATCCTTTGTTTTTATAAAAAATTTTCTCGTGGAAAACTAATATTCGGGTACAATTTATTTTACACTTCCAGGCTAATGCGTTTATTTCTCACACATATGGTATAAAGAAAACATGGGTTAGGTTTGCATGCTTTAATTAAAAACCAGAACGACCGCAGTGATGTCGCGACGAAATAATAATTTTATCGGGCTATTGTCTTAGACGGGGGCTTTTAATTTCTATCAGAATAGCTAGCGTGCCTTTTCTTTTTTCAAGTCCGCTTGCTGGCACGGTTCTTGCGCGTGCTCCCCGTGGCGGTCAAAAGCAGACTCCCCTCTGTTCCCAATCGTCACCTTACGAGACATGTCGCACCGGTATTTGACGAACCAGCTCATCCGTCCCTGTAGATAGCATTCGGGAATGCAATTTGTGGATGAGCTGCGATAAAAAGTGTAGCCATGTCCAAATTTAATTGTAGATTTAATAAATTATTTTTTTTAAATTTACAATTAAAATTTGGATCATCATTATGGTGGTTTTCGAGCAGTTTGCTAAGGCGACTGCTCGATTACTAGAGACCTCCTTGTTTGGGCAATGAACTATCAAGACTAGAAACCATTTCGGAAATTTTCTTGAAAATCTGAACATATCTGCAATATTCAAGCCACTTAGAAACGCCTATCTCCTCAGTATCATATATTGTTGTTGCAATAATAAAATTTTAATCGAAATAACTTCGTTGCTTGAATCTTGATTACTTTGAAATTATATATACACATATCATCGAGACTGCCGCATATGAGTTTCTCCCCATTTAAATTTTATGGACTTAAATTTATGGCTCACAAATCATACTATTACTAACAAAGGTTATCAAATTTTGAACACGGAAGTATTTGTTGCCATTTTCTTCATAAAGACCAACATCCATGATTTTTTCAGATTTTTTTGGCTCAAAAATGTCCGATCGTGAGGGAGGGGCACAAGCTTTTCACATATTTTGACTACCTCCAATCTCCTCGATACCATTACTGCTCTCTAGATCCCGAAAGATCCCTTCAAGACCTTTCATTTGATATCCATATCGGGTTCCTTTGGTAAAAAAAAGTTGAGTGTGGTCATTTCCACATATGGCGGAACCTCCCTTGAAAGCCGTTATCATTTTTTCATACCGAAATTTGGAGAGGTTGCCAATTTTGATCTACTTACTTAACTATAGCTGTTGCAGTTTTGGAGAAAAATTGCTGTGATACACGGACGGACAGACAGGTCGCAAAACTTATAGGCTTCTGTAAAGATATTTTACAAAACCCTAGGAAGCCGCTTAATGGCATGAAGAATTGCAGATTAACCTCAAAATGATGGATTTTGTTATTGGAAGGTAACCAAAGCGGTCTGTGGCAAATAGTAAAAATTATAATAAAATTGAGTGTGACTGTTGTCATAAACGCAAGTCATTTTAGTACCGGACGGAATAGAAATTTAGAAGACAACATTGTAAAGAAAAAATAACCAGATTAGGAAAATATAAAAAAAAGTCGTTCCAGTAGTCCCAGACCAATTACGCAAAAGTCAAAACTTTCCCATATCTCTCACGGCACAAAGACGAATAATATAGTTAGTGTAGCTGTAAGGCACTTGACAAGACACTTATCGATTCAATGTTGGCAGCACCGATTCGAACCTCTACGCACTCGGCGGATGATTGCGAATAAATCTTTTTAAACCGCTATATTTCATTGAAGATTTTTTTATATTGGTTGAAGAAGGATAATTACAAACTGCAATCATTAATTTATGGTTTCAAGCAGAGCCCCTCTATTGGTTCCAACGATTTCAGGAATTTACCTCTTCCACTGATTTTGTACAATCCATGCAAGATTTCGCGTGTATGTCTGTTGCCTCAGTACATCAATCTCATATTTACTGGTCGGTTTAATGATGGAGACTAAATAAAACTCTTTCATGTAACCAACAAAGAAGGAGCTCTTGATGAAATCATTATCATCTATGGCACGACAGTCCAAGCTGGGCCTTGGCATCCAGCATTAATCTCTTCCAATCATCACGGTTTGGCGACCTCGTTCGCCAATTGATCCCTCCCAGCAAGGATCTGCTGTCAGCTTCCATCGTGAATTCCCATCGGGTTGTCGCTCTTCCTGCTGGATTTCTATCTTGTGCTCTATCCGTTAATATTCTACTGAGTGCTAGTTTTCTTCCATTCTTTCTGCATGAACCGCTCATTACAATTTGAGTGACTTTACGCAGGCAGATACAGGTGGTTCGTTCGTCATTGTAACGTAGTCTCCTCTCTGTTCCGTGTATTTTCCAGAGTATTTTGCATTCAAATACATCCATTGCCACTTGTCAGAGTCCATGTTTCACTTCCATATAACAGCACAGGTTTGACTAGCGATTTGTAAATAAGGAACTTATTTTGCCTGTACACAACTCTGGACCTTAAAATGGGAAGTTCGCGATGTTTATGTGGCGTCCAATCTCGCCCGTTTTGGTACCTCTTCTATTCAGGTTGGCTACAACATAAATGAAATCTCGATGAAATAGGTATGATGGAAATTTTTCAAGCTCGACATGTGGTCAAAACGATCGAACGATTTAGAATTCGAAATTCAAACCTGTCTAATTGCACCTTACTGAAAATAAGAAAACTTCATCTATGTACGGCGTATCGTGAAATCGCTTGATCTGTAATGTATTTGATGACTGAGAGCAGAATTTACGTTATCTTTTGTAAATGTTATTAACAGTGGTGTCAGTCTCCTAAGTGAAAGAAAAACTTATTTTTCACTCGGGCCGTCTTGACTATCAATATTTAGCACATTTGTTAGCCCAATGGAGACCGGCGCTTCCAGCAAAAGAGCTTGTGCTTGGAACAAATTGTAGCTTCGGCGAAGCTGATGGATCCTCCTCATCTGGAGTCCATCACCCTTGGAGCAGCTTGACCGCATGGTTCCCAAGGTATAGTTTGGGACCTTCATATGCATGTAGAAACACACCAAATATGTATATTATGTTATATTGAGCTAAATTTCACATGGACTATAGTTGTCTCAGTTAAAAAATCATTCTTAAGTTGATTGAAGGTACGAGATAGGTGAACCATTGCCGAATGAAAATTAGTTTCTGATCTGGCAAAATCAATGTGTAACTTAGGAGGAAGATGTTACGTAGTCTAGGCACTTTCAATGTGATCTCATTTACAAGGGGAGTGCAAATTAGGCTATTGCATAGTTTTAAAAAGAAGTACTCATCCAAGAAAATTCGATAAGCACTAAAGAATGGAGTGCAGGGGAAGCATAGGCGATCATCATAATGTGTATAGTGGAATTTAAATTATTGCGTTGTGCGATAATTTATGTAGATTTTTTCATGTTTTTTCAAAGTAAATTTATTTATATTAACAGGAAACATTAATCAATGATATAATGACTATTTTGTTAGATGACCTTTTGCCATCTTGCGGTAAGTTAAAAAATTCCATGTTCGAGGAAGCCTTGAACTGGTCCGACTCATTTTGAACAGCCTAATCGGAATCAAAAGTTTAACCATTCAAATGGTTTTGAAGGGAGCGAAACAAATAGTCTGATGGTGCCAAGTCAGGGCTCTAGGGCGGGTTGTCAAAGAGGTGTGGAGTCTGGCGTTATCATGATGGAACATCACGTTTGTGCGATTGGCGAGTTCAGGGCGTTTTTTCTTGATTGCCTCATTCAATTTTGATAGTTGACGACAGTATACATTTGAATCAATAGTTTCGTTTCTTGAAAGCAGCTCAATGTAGACTATGCCCTTTTAATCCCACAACACAGAATGTATAATCTTCTTTTGGTGAATATTGGCTTTAGATGTCGACTGTGGGAGCTCATCTTGCTTGGTCTATAATCTTTTTTGGACTACAATATCGTAAACAATCCATTTTTCATCACCCGTTATGAGTTTTTAAGAAATGGGTCGTTTTGGTTACGATTCAGCAAAGACTTGCATATGTTAATGCGTTTGGCGAGGTGGATTTCCTTTAATTCGTGAGGAACCCAAACATCTAGTTGGTTTACGTGACCAAGCTATTGTAAGTGCAAGTAAACGGTTGGGTTCGATATGTCGAGCTTCTCTGCTATTTGTCAAGTTGTCATACGCCGGTTAGTTTCGATTTACGCCTTGATTTTGTTGTCATCAGTAGTATTTGGACAACCTATGTGCTGCATTTTGCACATTAACATCTCCAGAACGAAAGTAAGCAAACCAACGCTGATGCTGGCGTTCAGTAAGGCAGTCATCATAAACTTCACACAATTTCTTTCGAGGTTGCACCATATTTTTTCCATTTGGAAAGTAAAATAATAAAAAATGCCAATAGTGCTCTCGCTGATCAAGTTTATTTTTAATTAACTTTTTGTTTACTAACGACGCTCAGATTATGACCGAAGATAGTCAAAAGTGTAATCTTTCAAATAGTATGTAATAATACAAGGTGTGTGCCAAAATAAACTCTTGGCATACATTTTTTTGTGGCGCCATCTGTGAACTGCGTTGGAAAGTTACATCTCTCCCTGACTTCCAGTGAAAGTCCGGTGACATTCGGTTCAGTGGAAGCGAAGTTATTGCGTCTTGTGCGTCCGTACAAAAATGAGTTTCGAACAAAGAGCTTATATCATATTTGTTTCAAAATCGGTAAAACATTTACCGAAACATTTGAATTGATGAAAAAAGTTTATGGCGAGTTCATGAGTGGTTTACACGTTTCAGAGATGTTCGTGAGGACACAAATGACGATGAACATACGGGTCGCTCAAAATCAGTGATCACCGAAAACTCCATCGAAATTGTGCGTGAATTTATCAAAAATGAATCAAAATCACTGCTGAAATTCATGGAATCGTAGTTAAATATCTCCAAAACATCGATATATCGCATTTTAACCGATGATTTGGCCTTACGAAAGGTCTGCGCACGTTTCGTTCCGCACAAGTTAACTGATGACCAAAAATTGCTCAGAATTCAACATTCGAAAGACATTAAAGAGGCGAGAAAACACGAGAACTTCCTTTACAACATTGTCGCTAGTGATGAAACGTGGTGTTTCCAATAAGAACCCGAAACTGAGCGTGAAATTGCCGAATGGAAGGCCCCAGACGAGCCACCACCCAAAAACTCGTGTTTGGAGAAGTCAAAAATCAAGTCGATGCTCATTTGTTTTTACGATTCCAAGGGAATCGTCCACAAGGAGTTCGTCCCAACGGGCCAAACCGCCAATGCAATTTTTTGTCTTTGCGTTTTGCATCGCATTCGTGGAATTCGCCCTGAATACCGCGAAGGAGGAAGCTGGCGATTATTGCTTGATAGTGCACCATCTCATCGATCCACTCTTGTGACTGATTTTTTTACTAGAAATCGCATTTTAACCATCAATTACTCACCGTATTCGCCTGATATGGCTCCCTGTGACTTCTACCTATTCGGAAAATTGCATTTGGCCATGAAAGCAAAACGCTTTGCGTCCGTACAGGGCATTCAAAAGGCGTGTAGTGGCATCCTGAAGAACATTTCGGTCAATGACCTGAAAGACTCTTTTGAAAAGCTTTTGGATCGCGCAAAACAGTGCATCGAGGTCAGAGGTGACTATTTTGAATAAATAAACTCGAATTTATCAGAACAAACCCCCTGTCATTTTTATTTTAGCTCAGTCTCGTTTGTTTTGGAACGCACCTTGTATAAACATATATATATATATATATATATATATATATATATATATATATATATATATATATATATATATATATATATATATATATATATATATATATATATATATAAATATATATATATATATATAAGGTACTTTCCGCAAAAGGTGAATTTGTCTCTCGAGAAATTTACTTAAAAGCACTATCTTTGTTCCGCTAGAATAAACCATTTCCCGGCGGCTTCTGCCTTCGTAACAAATGAAATTTCGGTGGAAATATGTTGTTAACACATTGTCCAACCCGCTTATTACATTATTATTATTCCGTTACTTCTATTGTTGGACGCAAAAGATTCGCTTGTACCCTCCAATGCAGCCTTTACAAAAAATTGTCTGATGACTACCATAAGGGGGGATAATAGTATTCATTAGCAAAGAGGCCCTATTTTTAGGTAAATTTTTCCAGAGAAATTTACCTATTGCGGAGAGTACCTTGGCGGTTCAATAAGTAAACGTGTTATAAATGAAAACCCCAATTTTTCAAAAATATTTTTTTTTCAGCATATGCTAGTCCCCTTTTAGAAACATACACTTCTCCCAACGTTCCTGCCATTTTTTTAACCCCTCCGAAAACTAAAATTTGTCGAACTCTCCAAAATACGCCTTTGCCTCGGCGATGACTTCCTCGATTGAGCTAAATTTTTTTCCCGCGAGCCATTTCTTCATGTTAGGGAATAAGAAAAAGTCGCATGGAGCTAGGTCGGATGAATACGGGAGGTGCGGCAACAATTTGCAACACAATTTATGCATTTTGGTGGCGACAACTCCGGATGAATGTGCACATCATGATGAAACATCACCTTATTTTCCGCCAAATGCGGCCGCATCTCCTTCAATTTTTTATCGAAGCGGTCAGATAACTCACTGTAGATTTGTCCAGCGTTCATTCTTCCTTTTTCTAAAAAACTTATGAGAATGACGCCGTTTGCCTCCCGAAAAACCGTCACCATGACCTTTCCGCTTGATGAGACCGTCTTCACTTTCTTTGGAGCAGATTCACTGGGAGAAATCTATTCTTTTGATTGTTACTTAGTTTCTGGTGTATAATGATGAATCCAGGTTTCATCAACGGTGACAACTCGACACAAAAACTCCTTCGGATCTCGCTTAAATTGCTCCAAACACTGCTTCGAAGCTGACAACCGTATTCGCTTGTTGTCCACCGTGGCACCCATCGGACCAACCATTCTTTCATCGCCAACTTATCATGTAAAATATTAATTGTCATTCTGGTTCGTTCGTCGATCAGCAAGAATCATGTCGTAGACCTTTTGAATAATTTCCTTTGTAACCATGTCTGCCGGGCGTCCTGGTCGCTCCTCATCAAAAACGGATGTTCACTCACGTTTAAACTCGTTGGACCAATATCTAACCGTGGTCATAGATGGCGAAGTGTCCCCATAAACAACATCCAACTTTCCTTTTATCTCCTTGCATTTTTTTCCATCCAAAAACAAAAAGCGAAATATCGAATGATACTGCTCTTTTTCCATTTTACCAAAAATTACGAAACTAACTTCCCTCTATCGTCAAACATGGGTACTTATTGAACCGCCCTCGTATAAACTATACATATATATGGGATAACGAAATTTGGGACCACACTAGAGGTCACAATTCTGGTCTGAATTTGACTAAATTTTCAGAAAAGGTGTATTGGGTAAATATCTCATTTAAGTTCTTTAACCAGCTAAATTGGCTAAGCGAAAACAAAATGGTGGCAGTTTTAGGTGAAAATCGTGATTTCCGGTCTGACCCGATTTGGATACTATGTGATGAATCTTACAATAAAAAATCCAAAGTCGGTCTGTCTGAAACAAAATGGTGGCCACTCAAAGTTCGAAAAACGTGCAAAAATTTGTTGTTGTAATAGGGGTTTTTCGCTTTATTGTGAAAAATTGCTTTTAGACGATCGGAAATAGTTTGTTGAGTGACGCCAAGTAATTTTGCAAGTTCTTCTTGCGTTTGGGATGGATCTTGGTGGAGCAATGTCTCCAATTTGTGATCTTCAAACTTTTTTGGCTGTCCGGGCCGTTCATCGTCCTCCAAGTCAAAATTCCCACTTTTAAACCGTGCAACCCACTTCTGGCACGTATGCTCAGCTAGAGCATACACACCACACACTTCTACCAAATACGATAACTTTCGGCACCCTTTTTCTTCATATTGAAGTAATGAAGACGTACTCCCCGCAAAAACACTTTATTCTATAAAATTCGACATTTTCAGAGTTAAAAAACTATTGTTGTTTACGCTTCAGCTAAATGACACATACTGATTCTGAAATTATATGACAGTAGCTTTCCAACACATATTTGGAAAGGTGTTTAGCGCCGCGAATTTGCAACCGCAATGTACAAATGTAAATTCTCTCTCAGTGCGGCGTACAAAGAAAAGTTCTGGAGGATTCGACTACGATACGTCGACGCGTACGGATCGAGCAAAACTTGAAGTGTAAGATTATCGTTTAAATAAACTTCATTGTGTTATTAAATTAACGTTGAGTATTATTTCATACGCTTGTCCGTACAGGTGAATCACTGGAATGAAAATCAAGTTACGCCATCTGTTAGAAAACCGCATGAATTAACCGGTACCCCTATTAGTTGTTACCAAACCTGACAACCGATGTTAATAAACTTCAGTGCTTTGACAAGAAATGATAAGTATCTAAAGAACTGTGTAAAAACATCAGAGGTCAGGTCTCAAAAAACAAAATGACAGGTAGTTGAAGCTTGAAATTTCAAAGGCTTCTAAAAGTCGGAATGTTAATCCGATATGTATAAAACTTACTTCTAACATAGAAAATATTTAGATCATTTTGGTGAACATTCATGAGCAAGTTTCAAAATGGAGGTGGTTCAAATATGCAATTTTTTCAGATTTTTGTGGCCCTCTAGCGGCCACATTTTTCGATGGATTTTGATAAAACTTGGGGTTATGGATAGATTCTTGTACTATACAAAAAATCATCAAAATTGGATGAAAAATAATCAAGTCGAATATTTGAAACCTAATATTTTTAGCTGCCATTTTCACTAAAAATGCAATACTTTTGCTCTGTCTGGAGAGAAACTTTGATTTGAACGAGATTCGGCACATTAATTGATGAGACCCTAAGACACAAACATTATAAAAAATTTGAAATTAAATGCACGCATTCAAAATGGCGGCTCCTAAAGGTCAGAATGCAAGCGTAATGCACTATTTTAGAGCAACTGAAATAAGGAATATTGTCATGGAAACGTTTGTAATGGCTTAGCTTGGAAGTATTTATACAACAAACCCTTTTAGAGTATTCTAAAATATTTCTACAATACCCTATTAAAATCACGACCTATCTGTCCGTCCCATCCCTCCGCCCGACCGTCTGTCTGTCCTTGTGCCACAGCAAGTTTTCTGGCACACTACATAAACTAGGGTGATAAAACTTTCTACATAGGTCAAAAGTGGTGCCCCCTCCCTATATAAAGGAGTGACTCCTAGACATTCTTTTAACAAAGATAGCCAATATGGGTTTCAAATAAACGGCTTTGGTAAGAACTTTGCAAAACAGGTCGTAAATAAGAGGTATCCGCAAGGAGCGACGCAGAGTAAGAGGAAATGCTTTAGAGCCTGAAGTCGCTTTTCGATCTTTTTTTGTTAGGAGTTTCGAGCATGTGAATTTCATTCATTCTAGTGTATTTAGAACAAAAGACTTCCTATAAATTTTCATTCCATGTTTGTCATTGATTCCATCTTCGAAAAGTTCTTTCGTTCAAATGTACAGCAATACCTTCCTTTTAATTTTGTATGCTTGATTTTATTCCTAGTAATCAGTTGTCTACCGTAATTGTTCATTATTTCTCACCGATTGTAGTCCATGGTTTAGTTAAAGCTGGGTCAGATTTTGTCACAACAGCAGAATGGTTTTTAAAAACCTAAATAAGCCCGAAAATTGATATTTTGCATAAGCACGAAAAAAACCAAATTAGTAATTCATTTACTCTATAATTGATTAGTTTCTAATTTTCAATGATACGAATTTTTTGCTCTCACATCCCACTTTTAAATTATTTACTTGCCTTGGATAACTGCAAACAGTTAATATTGAAAAAATCAGTACAAACTAAATAAATTGATTCCGAATGCTTCTATTGAAATTTATTCTTTTCTATTTTAGGTTGTCATAGCTGGTGAACTTAACTATTCGGATCCAGTCATCCAACACCAAATCGAAGAATTAACACAAAAACTGGAAAACACATCATACGTTACAACGCCGCTATACACCGAATCTTGGATCCGATCATTCCTCTCCTATGTTGAACGCAACAATGACACTCTTGAAGTTGACATAACAAACGAACAATCATTCATAGAAACGTTAAAGGAAATCTGGTTATTCCCCGCGAATCCTTTTTCTCTCGATGTCAAATTTGATGAAAACAACACCCGCATCCAGGCCTCCCGACTTCTTATCCAAGCTGTCAATATTTCCGATACAAACCAAGAGAAAGAGATGGTCAGAGACTTGCGACAAATCTGTAAGGATTCACCCCTAAACGCGACCGTTTTTCATCCGTATTTCGTATTTTTCGATCAGTTTGAGCTTGTCAAACCTGTCTCCATACAAGCCATGGTCATCGGGGCTCTTATTATGATGGTGATATCATTTATTTTCATTCCAAATATATTGTGCTCATTATGGGTAGCCTTCAGCATTATTTCCATAGAAATAGGTGTGGCAGGATACATGGCCTTATGGGATGTCAATTTGGATTCTATTTCCATGATAAATCTCATCATGTGTATCGGTTTTTCTATAGACTTCACCGCGCACATTTGCTATACCTACATGTCATCTAAGGAGAAAGGTCCTGACAATAAGGTCAGAGAGGCTCTCTATTCTCTTGGCTTGCCAATATGTCAGGGATCGTTCAGCACGATTCTCGGTGTAATAGCCCTCCTTCTCGCAGACAGCTACATATTCTTAGTATTCTTCAAGATGGTGTTCCTTGTAATTTTCTTTGGAGCAATGCATGGCTTGTTGCTTCTTCCTGTGTTATTATCTCTTTTCGGCCCAGGGTCTTGTACGTCTTACAAAAATAAGAATGAAACCTCACTGAAAGTTTTGCCTTCTGATCCTAAATATCCTCATCCTTTCTATCTACCTCAAAACCACCTAGCGCTGAATGGTCCATTTGGTAGCAAGACATTTCTTGGACCCCCCTACAAAGCATATGGAGACGAAAAGGATCTAGGAATTGGAACGTCAGGAGAAGACTCGAGCGAGAGTAGCAGTAGCAAATCACAACGTCGCCAAGCCAACGCCAAAGAAGATGAAAACACTCGCCGCAGGTACGAAGAAGGCTGGAGAAGAGCGTCACCTCATAATACAATAGTTGCAAACTCGATGTCCCAGTTCCAGCCAAATACTAGCCATTATGGTCGCACCACCAGGGATGACACTTGGCAAAATAACTCACCTCGGCTGTATGATAACTATGAAATCCGCAATGGCAACCGTCGCATTTCTCCACCATATGCTGCTGACCATGAACTTCAGCGCAACAGCCTGGAAGAAAGAAGTCGAAACAGAACCAGGCCGCAACCGGTAGAGGGTTTGTACTACGAAGAGTCAGAGAGACAACGAAATTTCAGAGGTCATGTTCGCCGACGATCTTCTGAAGACCCCCGGCGATGGGTGCCTGCAGACGATACTCGACTAAGACGTTACTCGCCCCCTGAGGGTATCTACCGCCACCATCGCTCGTCCTCTCAACACAACCTTTACTATCCAAATCACAACGGCTTCTACAAATGAGACACAAGAGAATCCTGCGAATTATTAATACCTGAAGACAACTAAGACGTGGTTGCTAAGACTCTAAAAACAATGTACAGTTAGTGTTTAGGGTGATTTTTTATACAATTTGTTGATAGAATTTAAACGTAGATGTAAAAATAGTTTGATATGGAATTGTGCTCAAAATATGATGGCCAGAATCATATGATAATAATTACAAGAAAGACTTGATAAGCAAGCGTAAGATCAAATCTTTTTTGAAAAGGATAAAATCATGAATATTTCTGAGCAACAAAGCATAGCACCGTTTGTGTTTGAATTTCCTGGCTTTGGTTCTCTAGCATCTGAGTTCTCGAATTCATCATTTGTGCTTTTTATTCAAATTTACCCTTTTCACAAAAGATGTGATCAAACGCTTCATATAATTTAAGAAGCCAATGTTTTATATGCCATCTATGATACATATTATACCTGACTTATGTTCGTCGATCTACGAGTAGTGTTGATAGCGACTTGCAAAACTGTGCTCATCTATTAGAAAACACCAATCTTAGATATCCAAGGTTAGTTTTATCAGTATAATATTTATGATGTGGCATAGCGTTGTTAACTGTACTTGCCTTATGATACTTATACTAGTTAGTGCATCCACTCAGTCAGAAATCCTCCCCTAGCATCAAAAATGAAATAAAAAAACAAAGCTGCAATATACAAAAGTGCAATCCGTAGATGCACACTATTAAAGTATAATTGCAACAGAAATCAGCAAAGTTGCGTACAAACTGGGTATACAAATAACATTAGAATCCATCATTTAATTTGAATCGCTTTAAATTAACAAAATTATTTGTTATACTAGTAGATATAAAATTCATCCAATAATTTGTTTATTTATTCGTCATCTTTATTTTTAGAGGAGATTGTTGGTAATATTCTGTCCTATTTTGCAACTAGATAATTAAGCTCGTTTTTTATAAATTAAAATCTACAAAAAAAAATTTGACATTACTTTCATTTGCTCTCATTCCTCCATAAGTCTTCTAGCTCGGTTTAAGTTTTAAGTTGTAAAATTAGATACCATAGAAAGTTTGTTACGATCTTAAATGTCGAGTAATTTGTTGTGCAAAATATTAGTTTTAAATAATAAATGAATTAAATAGATTCGGACACTAGTCTTTCTTATGGGTGAGTTCTCTTCAGTAGAACTTGTAGCAATTAAGTCTCTCCAATACTGATTTTGATAAGCACTACTTGAAAGCAAAGAATGTAAGCATGCCGAGTTTAATGGGCGGCCAATATTGCACATGTAAATGAAATGAATTATTCTCTTCAAATTGTCATAAAAAAAACCAGAAGAGGGAACGCAAATATACTTACTTAATTTTACTCCTACAAAGGACAGGATGTCAAACATTTGATGGAAAAGAATTTTCACCTCTGAAAATTAGGTCTCCAACAAGTCTCTAACAATTAAAACAAGTTGGGTAGACAAGCCTACGCTCATGTCAGAAGGGGTTTGTACTCAACTTACAAAATGCAAAAACCAGTAACGAATAAAATCAAGAAACATGTCGAAGACGATTTTATTGGAGAAAATGTGAAAATAATTTTTTTCAGATTTTTTTGATCACAGGTGTCCATTCGGGAGGGAGGAAACACAGAGACCCCCCTTAAACCCCTTTGAAAAATTTTCCGACCTACAAAACTTTCAAGAAGTCACCACTTCTGACCTTTCCACAAAGTTTCATGGCTGTAGCCTCTATAGTTTCGGGGAAAAAGTGCTGTGACATACAGACGGACGTACGGACGGACGGACGGACAGACGGACACAGGTCATGATTGCAATAGGGTTTTGTATTTTAGTACAAAACCCTCATAAAATCACTGGTAGATTTGAATCCGGCTAAAGCAGTCGCGGATCCAAGGGGGGGGGGGGGCATGGGGGCCATGGCCCCCCCCCCAGACGGGCCTATATAGAGAGCAAAAAGGTTGAAGTTACCAGCAAAATGTTTTTAAACAAAACCCATGTGAAGAAGAGCCATTCTAGAAATTAAAAAGCAAAAAAAGAAAGGTCTATGATGCAGTATGTTGAGGTGCACACGTGTAGGGGCCTACCATATATAGTACTCTGAGGGCAACATTATGAAGGTGTAATAAATATTCGAAATTTTAAGATGAGCTTATGACTCTTGAACACTGGCGATGAGAGCTTGGTGCCTATGCCAATTCAAATTATTTTCCTCTTGGAAAATGTTATTTTTAGCGAAATAATATTCTCCTTCATATTTAATAGAAATGTTTGTGACATGTAGACGTACAATGCTGTGTGCACTAGTCAAAAACCATAAGTTGTACGTTTTATGTTTGTGAATTATCGTTTAAACAATTTTTCCTATTTATGATATGCAAGACTAGAAATGCTGCGTACACGCTTCAGGCAGCGGTACCGGAAGGGGGGGGGGGCGAAAGGTGGCAATCGCACCCCCTCAATCCCACCTGGGCACTTTTTGGAAGTATTAGGGGGGCCTTTTTGAGAAGCATAGCGCTGATGAAAATCATTCCCCGAGCAAAAAAAATAACTTCTTCAGGGTGCAAAATATTATTAGAGCTATATATTCCTCACCTAAGGGGTACGAAAGATTCAGTGGCACGGGCTATTAGCAGGATGTTTGGATAACTAGTCAATGTATAGACACAATACACAGTCGAATTGGCCTTGATAAGTCCCCAAAATGGCCGAAACTTGGCCTAATTTGCAATAAATCAGGCCAAAACTTAGCCTAAAAGAAGCCCAAACTTGGCTTTAAAGCAGACGAAATAAGGCCTCAACAGGGAGCAATAGTTTCCCAAACTTGGTCTTAGCCAGGCCCAATCTTGACTAAAATAATATTTGATTGATACAAAAATACCTTATTTTATGCTAATGCGCAAAATAAGCGATATTTTAAATATTAAACGTACGCTCTTTAAAGTTGATCGAGAATCAATTATTTTGTTCAGCAATGGTTGAAAAGAAAAAATCGACATTATTCTTTTACCAAACAACACCAAATAACCTCACCAAAAAACTTTAGTAAAACTTATACACTAAGTCACAAATGTTTTGAATATATCAAACTTTATAACATACCAGTTTCTGTGTTTTTTAATGAAATTTCCGGCCATGAATGGCAAAAAATGGGAATCAAGCTTTGTTTGGTCCCTAAATATTTATACTTCGTTAGTGGCTAATCAGGAATGGCCCCGTTTCTCTTGAATCATCTTATTTTCCATTTTTTTCCATTCTCTTTCGATTCACAAAACCCAACTTCAGCACATCTATGCCATGATACAAACCTACTGATTTCGTTGAAGAAAGTACGGTATGCAACGAGGGAGGCTTTCATATTGAAAAGCATAATAGATATACTAGAAAAAAACTCTGCCACACCTACGGGCTAGCAGTGATATACGCGCCATCTATCCTTAAAGTCTTGATTCGTAAGCACTATTATGCTACGCCCTATAACTTTTCATTCAGTGAAATACAGGTTGGTTTCTTATTTACCACCCATTACCCTATAACGCCAACCAGTAGTCCTATGTGTTACTACGGTTTGCGAATGACCTAGATGGAAGGTGATGTAGAGAGAAGGCGAAAGGGAATAAAGAGTCTTATACATGTCAACACGACCTAGCAGCACGATCTACAGCAAATGCATGCCCTCCAGCTTTTAGAATTCTCAAGGCAATCATTCGTCCATCGATAGTTCAATGGGAAATATTATGAGCCGTGTAGACCTGGGACAGTGTCCAGCTAACCGTTTAGTTGAATGTGGTCGCAAACTTGTTTGCGGCCTCGTGTGAACTCGCCCAGAACTTTCGAGCATGCATATTGACGAACAACGGCCGTGTTCAGATGAGGAGTGAGAAGTAGAGGCGTTAAACAAGTTTACGCCAACGCTTTTACTTGTACACGTCGTCATAGTCACGCTGGCTACTTTTGTGTACGATACACATGTTTTGATTGTATGTGTCAAAAGGCTCATTCAATCGTCAATTTCCCTACCAGAAGATACGCAACATACGCATGTGTATGTGCATAACGCTGCTTCACGCAAAAACATTTTGGAGTGTTTTCAACTCCGAGTCATTTCAAAACCTCCTTCTTCTTCTTCTTCTTTTCTACATAACCTGTTTGTCGCTGGTATTTCACTCCACGTCTCAACACGGCCAGTCCTTTGCCTCGTGCCAAAAAAACCGCCACCGAATGGAGAATGGAAGAAAATTTGCGGCCAATACCGAATACCGAGAAAGTCTTTTACATATTCGTATTGGTGCCTATTCATCTGTTCCCGGCCAGCATCTAAACGGGCATTAGATTTTAAAGTGAATAAACCTAAGAAACACCTGATCATTTCATATCATATATGCTGCATGTTTTACGTGTTTAAATAATATTGGTGATCTATATATTTTTTTTGCCAAAGAAGAGGTAAAGTTTTAACAACATGGTAAGTATGAAAGGCTTTTAATATTTCATAAATGAAGTACGCATAACTAACAGAATATATTTATGATGTTATGCGATTGTGCAGTTTTCGTTTTGTTTTACAATGAATGATATAATATTGACGAAATGAAGTTTTAGCACACAATACTATATCATGCTAAACTTATTAGAAATTTCGTGTATTCATTACTAGTTGGACTTAAAATCATTTGTAACGCTTTATATCATTTAATTTCTCAGTGCATTACACATCGGGCATCTGAGGTGTAGCCCAGAGCATATGTACTACTAGTAGCAGCTATAGTTCGAACAAATTTTAATTCTAGCGGTACTTATGGAGTAGGGAAAAATGGATTAAAATTGTATACATATGTATGTATTATATACATACATACTGCAACAATAAGTTGAACTTGCAAAGCAATCGAACTAACATATCGTAAAATTTAATCCATTTCTTCTCTCTCTCTCTCTTTTCATTCGAATAGCTGATCGATTGCAATTTAGTGTACATATATGGCCTGATATAGCCCATGTTACCTTACGTGCTAATTTTCGCATGGTAAGATGTCACAGCATAAATTTTTTTCGCACTGCCTGACTTGCTTTTATTTGAGGTTTGGTCAGGGCATATCTACTAAGTACCAGCTGCAGGTCGAACAAATTTTATTTCTAACGATATTTATAGAGTAGAGAGAAATTGATTTAAATTATATATTTGCAAGCCGTTGCACTAACACATGGTTTTACACACTTACTTGCGTCTTATTTGCCTCTTTTGATTTTGAAAATTGCTCGATTACAAGAACAAGTGATATTTAGTCTATATACTCTGATTTCGCTTGAGAAGTGAAATGTATAAATTCTCTATGCTTTACTACAATATCAATTTTCTCTGGAGGTAGATACCAGAATCATTCCTTTCCCACAATATTTAAATAAATTTATAAATTATGTTAAAACAACTTATCTATTAATAGCGTAGTATACTAAACTTTACAAAATTTAGAATCTCATTAGCAATCTTTTACATTTTTCAATGATATTTGAAAAATACAATTAGTTTTTACGAGACAAAAATTGTCAATTTGCTTAATGGTAAAGATATTTGAATTCACAAATTCATTTGCAGAATCATTAATTGATGAAACCTTATTAAATCTACCTGTTAAAGGTTCCAGTGAAGAAAGCAACTATTATCTCACTATTTTATAAATAATTCTAATCCAATTCATAGCTAGATGGGCACTCTCTTACGTTCGGAACTAAATCCCTTATTTCTAAGATTTTCAAAATAATAAAAATAATCAAAACCTAAGACTGTTATGATTTTCAAAACTACAAAATGGTCATTTTCTTCATTTTCAAATCAATAAAAATGCCGGTTTTTATAGTGAACTGCTCAAAATTTTATCAATTAAAGTTTAGAGTGAATTTAGATTTCTTGAATATGAATATTATTTTACTTTCAGGATGGTAAATCAAACAAAACTTTCAAGAGGAAAGGGGAAACTAAAATCAGCTCATATTTTAAAGCTATGGCACCAAAAAATATATGCCTCACAGCAACAGACTCACGACCTTCTGAGGGCACTACCTCTCAATTGAATGATGCTGTTAACAATGATGTTTCCCATCGCAATTTCGAAACAGAATTTGAAAATTTGATAGAAAAACCACATTTTAATTTACAACAAAATGAAAGTTCTTCCACTCTGTCGGCTGTTGCTTATGATATTGGCAACTATATCGGTAAAAAAATTGACAATCCTACAAAAAAAATTTAATTTTAAACCCATGGATAACCTCCAGTAAACTATGTTTTTCCATATTCTCTTCATGTGAAAGATGGAGTAGAGAGGAAACGTTTCGCAAGCCATAAACATCTACAGTCATTTGAATGGCTTGTATATTCCGACAAAGAAAAGGGTTATTTTTGTAAATATTGCCCTTTTTTCGTGAACTACGGACTTGGAGGAAATCAAAAAAATGTTCCTTTAAAATCATTGGTAACGCAGCCATTAAAAAAATTTGCAAAACTTTTTGGTACTAAGGATGGAGCTTTGACAGTGCGTAGTAGTAATAGGTATCACTTGGAGGCTTTTGAAGCTTGGAAGGATTTCTTAGAAAGATATGATAGGCCTGAACTTAATATTGAAAATCAAATGGTTAATGCGCGAGTAGAAAAAATAAAAGAAAATAGGGAACGACTCAAACCCATTGTAGAAACGATAGTACTTCTCGGTCGATTGAACATTCCATTGAGAGGAGCATTACTGACGATTATAGCGTATTAAAAGAAGGGAACTTCAGGGCTATTTTAAATTATCGTGCAAAAATGATGCAGTTTTAAGCGAGCAACTAGCATCTTCGTCAAGTCGAGCAACATATATAAGCAAAACAACACAAAATGAACTGATAGAGTGCTGTAAAGCTGTTATATTGAATAAAATAATTTCAAGAATACAGGCTTCATGTTTCTACAGTGCCATGTTCGACGAGACTACTGATTTGGCAAACAAAGCTCAATTAACTTTAGTTTTAAGATATGTGTTCGATAGCAATGTCTATGAAGATTTTATTGAGTTTATTGATGTGAGAAAGGAAATGAATTCTGAAGGAAATGAAATAGAAGATGACCCAGAGAAATTAATTGATAATGAGAATGATATAATAATAGACGAAGAAAAAGTAAAACTTACAGGGGGAAAAATTGGAAAAGTTATTATACAAAAAATTCAGAATTTAAATTTAGACATGAAGAACTGCGTTGGAATTTCGACTGATGGATGTTCCACAATGGTGTCAGAAACATGTGGGGCAGTAAAAACTTTGAAAACAATTGCCGTAAATGCGGTACACTGTCCTTGCCAAAATCATCCTTTGAATTTGTCAATTTCACATTTTTCAAAGTTTCTAATGATTAGAAATACAGTTGATACATTGACAGAGACTACATTTTTCTTAACAGCTTCTTCCAAAAGGTCCGAAATACTAAGGATGAAAACGGATAAGAAACTTATTAAATTATGTGAAACTAGGTGGGTGGAAAGGCATGACGCCGTTTTGCAATTTCGATATTTATTTCCCAAAATAATAGCGGCTCTTGATTCTATTTCGAAATGGAAAGATAGAGATGCAGCAACGAAAGCTGATGGATTATGTAAAAAATTGAGGAATCCTGGAACAATAGTCGCTATTGTATGTTTGTCAGATTTATTGACTTGTACTCATGGATTAAGTACATTTCTTCAACAAAAAAATGTGGATCTCAAATCAGCAAGAAATGAGCTAAATTTATGTTTGAAACTGCTTCACCGAAGAAGAGATGAAAGTGACCAGTATTTCAAAAATATATTTAATGAAATAAGTGGGATTGCTGAAGAAATAGGTTTAACGGAAATAACAATTCCTCGCATTACGAGTAGACAGGTTCATCGAGAAAACTATTCCACGACGGATCCAGAAACGTATTTTCGCCAATCTATCTACGTTCCGTCATTGGATAATCTGATAAATGATCTTGAATATAGATTTTCAAAGGATAATTTAGAAATATATAATTTTTCTGTATTATTTCCGGAAAACAATCGATTTAATGATATCGAAGGTGTACAGAAGTTGGTTGGTAAATATTCGTACTTTCTAAGCAGTCCAAATGAACTTGTAGTAAAAGAGTTACAAACAGAACTTGAACGTTGGTGTTTAAAGTGGCAAGAAGAAATGAACTCTTCGTTATTATCCCCCATTAGTGCTCATGAACTGTTAAACAGGTGCGAATCTATAATATACCCACGTATTCATTTCTTTCTTCGTATCTTGGTTACATTGCCTGTTAGTAATGCCTCTCCTGAAAGAACCTTTTCATCATTGAAAAGGCTTGAAACGTGGTTACGGACAACGATGACCCAAGAAAGGCTTACTGGATTAGCGTTACTTCATATTAATAAAGATATAGAAATCGATGTTAATGAACTAATTGATCGATATGCTAAGCAAAAAAACCGGCGTTTGGATTTTTTGATTTAGTTTTTTTACATGTTATAATTAAAATAAGCATTCCTTCATTTTATCGACTAATATATAAGTAAAATGTAAATAAAATTGATTACAAATTCATGCATTTTTGTTTCAGTTTTTATTCAATAAATTCATCTTGAATTAGCTCGTATCCAGTTTAAAAATATAAGTTTTAGAAAATTAAGTGGCGTTCCTCTAATAAGTATTCTTTTAGGTGCCTATTATTCTAAGCTAAAAATTAATATCCCAAAATTTCAATGAAGTTGTCACCCAAGAAAACTCTGAAACTGGTCGTGGCCCCCCCTAGAACTATTCCCTGGATCCGCCCTTGCTAAAGATACTCTGAATCGTGAGTATTTATTCGTGTGCGAGGCCAAATGCTACAGGAGTTCCATACTTGCAAACGATTCTAATTTCAGTTGATTGGTGTCTACCTCCACTCTTTCTCTATGGCTTGCGAAACAGAGTAGAGTACCATAAGCATTTCTATTATTTTATTGTGAGTGAGAATGAGTAATATTGTGTTGAAGGTTTGAAAATAACATCCATTAAATTAATGCATAGATTGCTGATCAGCAAGATTCATTCAAATAGAATTTCACTGATCTACTTAAGGTAATTTTTCATAATTTTTCATGTACACATGTGGAGTGACTGTAGTTATGTACGTAAAAACAAAATTATTATTATGTTAATAGATTCAATATACGTTAAACGACGAATGATGAATTACCTCAAAAAAATATCTCATAGCATTGCAAAATCAGATGAGTTGATTTCTTTGACGTCGAATATTGCAACATCCAATACTTCATTCAATTCGGAAAGTATTTCAGATGTATTGAGTAGTAAGCTGCAATCGGAAGCGACATTATCAAGGAACGTTTATAAGTTCGGATCCAGGAATGTGATCGTTTCTCGCAACCGATTCTCAGCGTCATGATATTGTTCCAAGTGGTCCAATGCAGCCATCAAATAACATTGATGATGGTTATTCCAAAGATGATGATCATAGGCACATTTCTCATTTTTATTTTTTAAGAAGACTCAGTAATGGTGAAACTCAATATCGTCGCTGGCTGGTTTATTCTAGTTATCAAAACAAAGTTTACAGTTTTCCGTGTAGACTTTTTAGCAATCCTCAAACTCAGATATTAAATAGATAAATATTTTACAAAGACACGAGAATAACAGAAAACATATGTCATTTATGTTTCAATGTCTAACATTTGAGAAGCAAATTAAGTATGGGAAAGCAATAGATAAAGAAAACGAAAGGCTAATTCATGAATCTGAAAAACATTGGTACAATTTATCTTTCAATTAATTGACATCATTAACTTCTAACCTCACATAATCTGGCATTCAGAGGGCATGGAGAGTCTCTTAAAATATACTGTAGTGAAAATTCCGGCAACTTCATAGACTTATTCAAATTGCTTTCTAAATATGATTCCATGCTTTGAGAATACATGAAACGTATTAATGACCAACAATTTGTATTACATTATCTAAGCCACGATATTCAAAATGAGTTGTTAAGGCTAATGGTGAAAAGAGTGACCGCAGAAGTGATGCGGAGGGTAAAAGAGGTGAAATATTATTCTATTTTGCTCGGTTGCAAAAAAGATTATAGTTAAGTTGAACAAATATCTGTCATATTACGATTTTGCAACATAATAACCGGTAAAATAGAAGAACATTTTATTGGGTTTCTTGTTGTTGCTGAGTCAACTGAAGACTATGAGTACCTAACTAATGCAATACTTGAAAAATTAGGAAAAAATGGATGTGATATTTATAATTGTCGCTGTCAAGGGTCCGACAATGGGGCGAATATGGTAGGCATAAAAAACGGAGTTAAAACTCGAATTTCGAATATTAATCCGCGGGCATTTTTTACATCTTCTGGTTGTCATAGCTGGAACCTGCTGTTAGAAGGTTTAGGTAATTTTTCCATGGCAGAACAAGCATTTTTTGATTTTATTCAAAAAAATTATTTGTTATTTGCAAGTTAAGCAAACACCAGGAGCTTATCAAAGCCAAATTAAAACTTACTTTAAAACCTTTATCAGACACAAGATGAGAAAGCTAGATTGAAGCAGTTAAGGCCATAATATTCCAATTTGATGATTTTATTGAATGTATCGAGAGCTTAAAAAATCACACAGAAGAATCCGATACACTCAGTGATTGTAATCCAGTTCTAAATGAAATTCTCAGCTTAGAGTTTATTATGTCGTTGCATTTATGGTATGCAATATTAACGGGAGAAAATATCATAAGCGAATGCTGGCAATCCGTAGAAGTGCATTTAAGCATTACCCTTGATCATTTGCATACGTTCTGTGACTGGATCAAAGAATATCAACAAATTAGATTCGAACAATGCTTATCTGACGCTCATCGATATATTTAAAAAAGTAATTATGACTTGCCAAAAGAATTTAAAAATAAAAGGTTAGCCAGAAAGAAAAGGATGTTTGCTTATGAAAGGAGTGATGAACCCATACAACCACCCAAAATTTGGTTCGAAACAGAGTTATTTAATACTAGGATTGATTCCATAATAAGCAGTATGGATTAAAGATTTACATCGTTGAATCAACATTTTACAGATTTCGGTTTCCTCTATGATTTAAGCAAACTCAAAAATATTCGAAAAGAGCATTGACTAAAACATTGTCAAGACTCAGACACAGTGCTACGAGTGGGTGAGAGCAGTGACATCCAATCTTATGAATTGCATGAAGAACTGTAAGCAATTATGCCGAATTTGCCGGCCTGCATCGGAGACATAGAACAGCTGCTTTAATACATAACCGAGAATAACTTAAAGGAAATTTACCCAAACGTTTATTTTGTAATTCGAATTACGAAAGGAGCTTTTCTAAACTAAAGCTTATTAAAAACTTTTTAAGAAATACAATGTACCAGCAAAGATTAGGAGTTTTATCCATTGAAGCTGATATAGCATCTATGTTGGACTACGATGCAATTATTAAGGAGTTTAGTAAGGCGAAAAGTAGAAAATTTCTGATTATTTAATTTTCACTGTTAAAGTCTAGTCAGCAAGCAGTATCATCTTGAAAGAGTAGGAATAGAACAGTCAGATAATATAAATCCGTTCACCGATTTATAAAAGTAGTATACAGTGTCCAACTAATGATTTTTCGATTTAACTTACATTGAGAAAACACTTGCTGACGAGACTCTGATTTATTTATGTCAAAGTAAATATGTGTGCTTTTGTACGAATAAAAAAATCTGTTTAAATTGTTTGATATCCATGATATTCTTCCAGTTGTGTCATTGTAAGGCCTCGCGGAGCTTATCTTGCCCCCATAAATTTTTGGCCTCGCACCATCGCTGAGAAGCTGCACCATAAATTGAATTAATTTTAGTCAAAACTTTGCAGCAAGAAGGTCCACCATCAAATACAAAAATTTACAGCTTTATTTAGTACGAATTCCTAATAAAAGTAGTCCAAGTACCTTTCAACAAATAAGGTACTTAAAGAAAACTTGTACTGCATAACGTACGGTGTATTTGGTCATCCAGCATCATATTAAGGATATCCCCGATATAAAGATGCAAAAGTTTAATTTATTTCAAAACGAACGCCAGTACACCACAGTGTGATACCTTCCAACTTTGTCAATCCTAGGGTATCATTTGCACTCGCCGCTAGAGGACTAGCACACAATATTGTAAATTATGTAAATAATGTATGTAACAACAACGAGTTAAAATCGACTAGCAACTTAATTCTTTCTCCAGACACCTTGTCGCTATGATATGCAATATATTGTTTGGAAATTTCTTGTAACTGATTAAAATCTGACGATGAAGCAGGATTTTAAGTTATTGGATGGTTTACAGCAAAGAACAGTCACTACACCTCTACTCTTCTCCATATTAGTTCGCAACCTATAGTACGGCTTTGATTTTAACATGTTGCGCAAACAAGCCTTTGCTGATTACAACAGTCATTCAAAGGAACCTTCAGAAAATGTTCAATGATGGCAGCCCTAGTTGGCGAATGAAAGTGAATGCGCAAAAATGCGAAACAGTTTTTTTTCGGACAACGCTATGGTTGGCCAGCGAAGGTCTTGAACGTAATTGGAAGGCTAATATGTTACACCCTAATTACACCCTAATTCTAAACAAATTCAATCAAATAAAATGTTATCTTATACTGAAATCTTTCCCTAATTTTTAACACAAATAAACAAAAACACTAAATGTAGCAATAATGAGATGAAATTAAAAACTCAGCAACGAAACAAGTTGAGAAAGCAGGAGAGTGCTCCTACCAGAAGGTCTTTGTAAACATCCTCGGTTTAGAAGCAAGTTTTCTAATAGCGTGAATCGATAACTTGAATTATTCATCTAATACTTGGATATGAAATCGTTCAAATTTATGCTAAAGATGCACAGTTTCTTTCATAAGCTCAGTGCAGCCGCCATTTTGATCGAGCTTAAATTATTATTCTGAATGTTCGGTCAATTGAACATATTCAAGCTAAACACTATTCCTTAAATTTTCATGAAAATTGAAAGAAAATAAAAGTGCCTAGGTCAATTTGAAATATGTAACAACCATAAACACGTGTTATTGTTGTTGTAATTCCATACAATTGAAATCGCTATAACTCACTTAATTATGATTCAATCTCAATTAAATTTTATGAGCGTACACATCTTATATTAGTCTATATAAGTCTATATAATTAAAGTGTAAGGGTACCGTTTTGATTTTATGGGCGAAAATGTGAAATCTACAAATCATACTATTATTAACAAGGTTGAGTGAATTTCGATTTCTGAGGTATTTGTTGCCCTTGTACTCATAAAGGTCCACATTCGTGACAATTTTCAGATTTTTTGGCTCAAAGGTGTCCAATCGCGAGGGGAGGTGACAAAAAATTTGGGTACATGTTGCCTTCCCTGGACCCCATAATTCATAAAATGATTTTTTCATTTCAGATTCTAAAAGTTCTGATCAATACCTTTCATTTGATACTCCATTCGACTACCTTTAGTTAAAAAAAAATTTTCAGGGTTCATTCGTTATTAGGGGAGACCCCCTTAAAAATTTTGTAAATTTTTGGTAAGACCCTAATTTTTGAGAGATCATTACTTCTGACCTTTTCGCAAAGTTTGAGCATTAGAGCTTCTATAGTTTCTGAGGAAACTAGCTGTGACGCACGGACAGACGGACACACGAAACTAGTAGGTCTTTGTAAAAATTTTTTTTACAAAGACCCTGAAAACACAAAAACAGAAAATAAACGCGAATAACTTAGACATTGTCACTCAGCTACCAATACCTAGATTGCTCCGTCTCAGCTCGACCAGCCCCAAAGAATCTAGCAAATGGGTATCTCCGTTGGAATAGTTGGTCTCGTGAACTCAAATTGGGAGGATATTTTATCTTCTTATCGGTGACCCGTCTATAGATGTGATGCACGATTGGGACACCGTCAGAATCAAAAACACATCGGTTCGTGTCCAAATACACGAATGCTTCTGGAGAAGTGAAGCCAGTATTGATTCAAGTCACAATATACTCGTCTTTAGGGTGGAACGGGTGTGAAAACCAGGGGGTTTTCACTCACAGTTACAGACCTTGCGATATGATTCCGAAGAAGTTTCAGTATGAAGATATGTAATAAACATAAGCAGTTGAGCAGCCCCATGGTGATCAGGAGTGGCTGCTCCTGAAGAGATAAGGTGGTCACCCCGTCGAAACTGCTTAGTTTGTTGTTTTACTAGTGTAAAGTAAACTACATCCGTCAAGTTTCCATCCTTTAGGCAGAGATGAGTGGTTCACTTCAGCCACTTTAACATCGTTAGGTTTGACATTCCCCTTGTAATGCAACGACCTTCTTCGGAGAAAGTAACGGTTGCTTTTTGTGTAATGTTTGCGTTTGTCTCAAGCCTCCGTGTCCGCTTACTTTAACGAGGCAAAAAAATATTGAATTACTGTAGAGTAGCTTAATTGACACCTAAAAGAACATTTCTAAAGATAATAAAAATTGATCGGTACGCCTTGTAGAGTAGAGTACGCGTGATAAATATTTTGTAGTGTAGCTTCATGGCTCGACAAGAACCCGCCTCATATGATCCCGCAAATGCCAGTCGTCAAGCACGCGTACGTGGTCGTTAAGCGAAGCTAGTTAGCTGAGCTTGGTGTTGTTTATAGCACGCTGACGCTTGTGCCAGACCATTGGCACCCATGTCCTACACGGGCATTCCGAAAATCATTACAGATATCGACTCTTGTCACTTTAGCAATGTGATGAATTTTTCTATTCGATATACAGTGCTTCCAATCTATCTCAGGCTTTCTGTATAAACCATCATCAGCAAACGCTACCAATGATCTTGTTGGCGAGACGTTAAAATCAAAGCCGTTCAATAGCTTGCAAATGACACCACACTGTATCGAAGGCTTTTTCCATGTCAATGATCAGGCGCTGGCCGCTATCATTTGTTTCACCGTGGAGGTTATATCCTCCAGTAGCTCCCCAAAAAACGGGCAATGAAAGAGACGAAATACGCCGAAGAATACAGCTCGCAAACAAAATATTTTATTCAGTATTGATGATCTTGAAGACCAGATGAATACACAGGAAAACAAAGCTTCAAGTATACAAATTGTGATGAGACCTGTGTTATGCTATGGGTGTGAAACATGGACCATAACCCAAGCATCCGCAAATATATCGAACACCTTTGAGCGACGGGTCCTGAGGCGAATAATCGAAGCAAAGCTAGATGAGGACCAATGGCGAATCCGATACAACCATGAGCTGTATGAAATTTTTGATTTTTTTCTCAACGATTATAAGACTGCGGAACCTGCAATGGGCTGGCCACATGAATCGTATGGACGAACAACGGATACCCAAAAAGGTATTCGTTGGGAGAACTGAAGGCCGGTGACCAGTGGGAGAACCGAGGAAACGCTGGTCTGACTCGGTCGACGAAGACAGTTCATCGCTGCTCGAATTTCGAAATTGGAGGAAGCGGTCAATGGACCGAGACAGTTGGAGACGCTGTTTGCAGGAAGTGAAGGCCCTAGAGGGGCTGTAGTGCTAAGAAGAAGAAGCTCCCCAAATTATTTTTGTGTCGTTTGTAGGCAATGAGTCGACTAGATTTTTCAAGTGATTGTAGAACGTTCCATTCGTTTCTTCGTCCTTTTCCTCAGTCGGGGCGTGAACGTCGATCAGCCAGATTTTGAAAAATTTCGCTTTTATACGTATTGCACGCAACCGTTCACTAAGTGCCTTAAAATCAATAACGTGCGATTTGAACTCCCTATCCACAATAAATGCCACTCCAAATCCCCGTTTTCTAGGAAACTTCCACTTCATTCCCAGCCCTGTTCACTTCCTGGATTGCCAAAATATTGTTAATTTATATTGACTGGCCTAGTATAAAAGGTTTATAAGAGCACCAGAATAATTGAGTGATCTGACATTCCAGAATCCAATGCCATAGTCCTTTTTTCATTTGCAAGGTCATTGACTTGAGTCCAATCCATTCCGAGGCTCTTCTACAGATTTCTTCGCAGCGTAGAGTTTTTCAGGAACGGGGAGTTAGCCCGTTGCCCAACCTCTATTCCGGCTGCATGGTGATTACTTTGATTCTGTTATCAGGCGCGGAAGACTCACCTTCATCCTCTATCATCCCCACAAAGGAGGTGTAAGTAGGACTTAGTAGCAGATCTGTAGATGTATTAACAGTTATTAGTATTTCTCGGCATTTAGTCTCCCATCATTGGGGAACCAGTAAACCCAATGTGCATCCCCGAGAACAGTTAGTACCATTTAATCGTGGGTTTTAGGGTGAGGAATCATGAAAGCTGTGGGCAGGGGAAACAAGGAGTTTTCTCCTCCTTTCTCAAACGGGCTTGGGATCGTCTACGGCAGAGTTTATTTCAATTTTAATTAGTATTAAATTAACCATAAATACGATACTAGTGACCTCCGACAAAATTACGATCGTTTTTACTAAACATCCACCAAGCTGCTGATAACGAATAATAAAAACATACAGAAGTTAATTTCAAAAATCCCAACAGATGCTGTGAAACTTCAGTGTTATGTGTTTCTGGTGAATTAATTGTTCAATGTTCATTTCCGGGCGAAAACAAAAATTGGACTTATACGAATCCTCCAACGGAAATGTCCACTTCCTCCCAGTCCAACTACCACCTCGAAATAATTTCGCTGAAATTAAAGGATAATTAATATTATTTAGAAATTTCTTCTAGAACGAGATTCATTCATTTTCAAATATCCGTGTTGATCGACACCACTCAAGCTAAACTTATGTTATGTATGAACAAGATTCAAAATTTTATTGGCAATTATGTTTTAAGCTGTTTCAATAAAGGATTACAATGTTACACTGTGTCCTGCAGCCCTGCTCCGTGTCAGTCCAGCAAAACAATTCATGACGATTGGCTAACCTTTCTAAACCAGCACTAAAATCAATCATCTAGAGTTGAAGCTTTTAGGAAGGACGGGCAGTACCACACTATCTGAGTCCGAGCTGCGATTGCTAATATAAATCAAGAAAAAATTGAGTAGACTGAACTACGCTCGTATCAGAACGGTTTTGTATTTAACATACGATGTGCAGACATACGAGTATAGAATAATTTAATTCAAGAAATTTAATTTAATTCCGGATGGTAGGTTTCCAATCGCAAAGGGGGGAGTACGCCTAAATCTCGTGGATTTCTCCTTCTCCTGCCTCCGTCAATACTGAAATAATCTCATTATATATATATATATATATATATATATATATATATATATATATATATATATATATATATATACAATATAATATATTTATATTCAATTTTTCTATATTTTTCATATATTTTCTTAATAATTTAATTTGGTTTTGTAGGAGTATTTCCTCGGTTGTAGCTCGTTGTTTAGGAGAAGAGTGTACCCAGCGACAAGGGAGGCATACGATTACTCCGCATAGTACACCTCAATACCCTTAGATTAATGCCTCAATTTATAATTGATATTTCCTTTTTATGAGTTCTAACCGTGTAGAATATTTAGATACTTCTAACGAAAAAGTGGGAGATAGTGCAAACTCTCCACCAGCAAGTCTTTTGGTTGACAATTTGCAATCAGCTAATCGTATAAAATCAATAAATCAAGCCTTGTTCTTTTTAGGGTGACCATCTGACCTGAGTACAAAATACGGACACCTCTATTTTTTTTGGCGAAAGAGCTAAAAAAAAAGGTCATCAACTCTGTATCTCATTTTCCTAGATGGCGGTGGCTGAAATTTCAAATGCAAATAGGAAAATTTGAATGTAAAAAAAGGATCAACACTATTACCAAGTAAAACGAGAGTTTATTAATCAAAAAATGTTAACATTTTTGTTTTTACAACGTACAAAATTTTAGTATTTCTCACCGCTTCCAATTTTTCTCAATAACACAGGATTTTTTTCCAAATAAGAGTGAAATTGCAGACAATCGAATTTCCTACAATTATATTGAACAAGAATGAGATTTTTCAAATATTGCGCAATTTTGACAATCTCCGAACAAGTTTCCAGACAATTATTTTGACTGAGAAAATCACACATTTTTGCGCTGCTGCATTTGTTGAAAAATTCATCCTTCGAAGCCAGAAAGTTTTTCAAATTCACAAATTGATTGAATAATTTCGAATCATCGATGACAATATTTTTCGATGCGAGAAATTCGACAGTTCTTTCCATTGATTCATAGTTTAACTTTTTCCCGGGCTTAAAATCCAACCATTCAAAATTTTTTAAAATTCGCAATAACTCACTCCATTTGAGTAAATATTGGTTGGATTGTTGATACACAGAAAGCATAGATTCGATGAATTTATTGCATTCAGTTTCTTTACCTTCATTTTCAAGCGTTTTCAATTTCTGTTTCACTATGAATGGAATGAATTTCGAATCAAATCTGTTACTTAAAATCTCCGAAATTTCATCAATAACATTCAGCACTTCCAAAACAGAATTCTCTTCCCTTTCAACTTTTTTGATATTATCGTGAAAAATAGTCATGAATGAACTAATGAACAACAATTGAAGTTCTGCAAAATCGTCGTTGAAAAATCTTTCTAAAACTACAGGTGGTTGGTCAATTGACTTAAAGTACGATTGCAGGGCTGGAAATAATTGCAAAATTCTGTCAATGCATGGAGCGAGACTGAGCCATCGAGTTATGACGTGCGATAACAAAACTCGGTACTCGATTTCAACAAAATCACAAAAGCCCTTCAATTCATTAGTTCTGACGGTGTAAATAGAAAAATGCTTTAAGATTTTCCCAACAATCGACTCTATGTCAAAAGAACCGAATCGGTCTAAGCCGTGATGGACAGAATTATGCAATATATGACCGGGACATCCAATTCCAACAAGATGTTCATTAACTTCTTTTCTCAGATGAGTAAAAATATTGTTTCCTTCTTTTCGTTTCAGCCCACCAAAGTTTGTATTGATATTATCGCCCCCCAAAGCGATTAGCTTTTTTCTCAAATTCTGTCCATCATGTTTATCCAATTCCTCTGTGATCATGGTAGCAATTGTTTCAGATGTTTCATTTTTTGTATGCCTCCTTTATCAGGATCAAAGAATTGCACAATCAAAGGGAACATTTTTAGACTACCATGATTACTCGAATTAGTCCCAATGCTAAAAAAGGCATGTTCTTCAAATCTTGAAGGATTGTTTCGATAGAATGACCGGACAAAACTCCATTAACGATCGCTTCCACTTTTGTGCGAGCGCAAGAAATGTTTTTTCCTACTTTTGAATCGCTGAAAAGTTTGTGCATTAGTTGACTGGTGCAGTCCATGAATCTATAGCTTTGATGATGCCTGACAGTATGAAACGCCATAATTCCTTCAGCGGCCCACACTGCTAGCGCTTCTGGTGTTGACTTGTTGTAGGTGAATTTTTTCATAGAAATCGTAGTTGATGCTGTCTGCACATTGTTCTCGTGCTTGGTAGTTTTCAAATGTACCTCCAAATCACGTCTCCCTGCAGCAATAAAAATGAGCTTTTTTTTTCAAATGTATTATAATATTAAAATTAAATAAAAAAAAAGAATTGTGATGCAATAGGTATTCTTAGGTAAAGAATCGAAAATGTAAAAGCCAGTACCCTGTACCCTATACCCTTTTTTTACATATTCCAAACACAAACACCCTTATCAAATACAGAAACAATAAACAAAAAAAAAGATTCCACCAGCAAAAAACAATACAAACCACTATTTGCTACTGAAACTTCTTTATCGCAAACTATGCAATGAGCAAAACATTCACTTTTGCCATTGCAAAAACTACTTGCAAATTCCCTGCGCAAATCATCTGTAAATGTACATTTGCGTTTATTTGCTGTACTTTCACTTCTACTGCCGCTGCCTTTTCTTTTCGGTGGCTTTGACATGTTTGGAGATTTCGAAAAGCTATTATTTTCTGCTTCTGCAAAATCTGCAATAAATAAACACGAAATATTTAGAACGCTACGAATCATGGTCGAAAATAATGTATAATTTTATACTTACACGGGGATTATTGAGCAATGGAACACTGATTCACTGATTGCAATCAACTTACAATTTTATAAAATAAAATGAATGGAAATGTCAAAACACGTTCAACGGGTTCAACGCCACTCACACAACTATACACTTATACACATTTCGTTCGTATGCACGCGCGTCACTGTCGATACACGCAACCGCGTACAACTTTTGGGTACTCTAGGCGCCCTCGGGCCTTGAAAACTTAAAAAAAAATTTTTTTGTGCAAAATTGGAAAAAATACGGACATTGATTGAAAAATACGGACATACGGACACGAAGCTAAAAATACGGCCATGTCCGTATAAATACGGACGGATGGTCACCCTGGTTCTTTTAGGAAACAATTTTCTGAGGCTTGGCTCCTTTAATTTGAAGCAAAATTAGCTAAGTCTGGAATAACAACGGAGCAAACAAAATTTACTTATTTATTGGGAGCTTTAAATCAAAATTTATTTCGAGTCTTAAACGATTTAATAACTTCTCCCTCGTCTTCAACTTTTGCGTGATATGTGAAGTTAAAATGAAGGTCGCTTAAATGCAAATGTGATTAAAACTCTTTGGCTACAACGTCTTTCGCTTATATGTAAGCTGTATAAGCTTGATATTGTAGTGAAAGTAGGTATGGAAAATTGTGTCTGCGCTGGCAGGCTAGCGTTGTGGTGTTGTTGCGAGCGAACACATACAACATGCTCGGCTATATTTCCGCTTCATAACTGCAGTAGTAGTGAGCAAACAACACCTATGTACTCGCACTTCGCCAATGAAAATTAGCCAAAAAACACATACGCAAGTAAATAAGCAAGCAGTAAAGTAAACGAGAAAGTTCAACCCGCAATGATATTAACATCGTAAACAAAAGGGGTGGTTTGAAGAGAGGTGAGCGGAAAGGAAAACCGAAAGTTCCGGCATAACCACTCTTTCGCTCAATGTCCCCAGTTTCGCTATTTCACCTCGAGAGATCGTGGGAAAACCGAAAGTTCTGGCTAAAACACTCTTTCGCTCATTGTCCCCAGTTTAGCTTTTTCAACCCAAGAGATAGTGGGGAAGCCGAAAGCTTAAGCTGCAAGCACTCTTTCGAAGTCGAAAGCTTAAGCGAAAAACACTCTTTCATGGAATCACATAACTCTATACCATAAAAGGGCACGCAAGCAGAAGGCCACTCTACCCGGCAAGAGCCCCTGTTAAACAACAAAAACGGAGGAGCACGCTCGATGGCTAGCCCATGTTATAGGATGAGCCTGCCATCGTTGCGGGTCCTATACCTGGTCAGGTAAAACGAAATGGAAAGACCTAAAGGCATAGGATTTAACAATTCATTTTATTCTTTTGACCTCACTAGCAACTAATACTAACAAAAGAGGACTTACAAGTTTTTCGATATTCGATCTGACATTAAATTAGGTTATAGTGAAATACTATCACTATTATGGACGATATTTACATACTTCAACTTGTTTCAAAAGATTTAATTGAAGTTGTTCGTAAATTCGCTGCAGTGTTGAAAAATGTAAATTTTGTAATTTAGAAAATGCTACGTATGCGTTATTCTCGTTTAATTCAAGGAATGAATTTCATCAATCAAACACTTCAGCCTAATGAAAGTTTTAACCGGGTTCCGAGCTAGACTCAACAAAACCCGAATTTATGCTTGAGATATTGTTTTAAGAGTGCAAAGCAACAAAAATATTGGCACAACTTGAAGATTTTTAGGGACAAAATATTAGCTATTTTCCAAATTATTTTTAAGAAGGACGTTAACACAATTAATTTGGTAATAATAACTTCTGCAGTGGACAAACCATTGAAAAACCTTCCACTTCACTTTTAGTTCTGCCAAATGAAATGTCGTTGGCAAGAAGTGATTGTAGCGCAGGCTCGAGCAATGATGATTTTCATAGGAAGAGTAGGAACTTAAGTCTCTATGGAAGCTTGAGCAAGAATTTCCACACGGCGCAGGATGATTTTTAGTAATACCTTCGCGGGTTTTGTTTTGATTCCTATATAATTGAGCATTTGTCTCCTTCGATCCTCTCATGCCGTGATAGACAAAGGAAAACACAAATACAATTCGAATGTATAATTAGTGATCCACTGCCTGAGAGTTAACTTTTACCAATTTGAAATATAAATGTTTGCAATCAGTGGTCTTCACGCCACTACGTTTCATATAAAAATAAGTTTTTTCGGGCACCGTCCATACACACAAATACACACTTCCGGCATCTGACAATCGAGCAACTACGCGTTATCGAAACCATAATGGGTTTTGTAATCAAAATTGGAGGCTAGTCATATTTATGAACTCCAGCAAATGCTTCGCTTTAATACATGTACTTGGCTAGTTTATACAATTATGGTTGACTACTCCCTTCTCACTAATTGCGTTGCTGTGCCATACTTGATTTTGAGAAGAACCTATCCTCTGCCAAAACTACAATACGAACCATTCATTGCAATGCAAGAAACTGAAGCGTGTTTGGGCTAGGATGTGAAAAATCCACGAGACGTTGGTATCGATTAATTTCCTTTGTCAAGTGCGCCAATCCAATCACGTTGATATTAACAAAATGCAGTTCGGCTTCTGGATTGACGATTTCGAATATGAACGTTTTTGGCCAAGGACTTCTTCCCAATAATATCCTACGGCAATATAGAACTAAAAGCGATTACTCACCATTCCAAATACTAAAGCGATTATAGATCTCTTGCGATAATGGAAACGGGCTAATCCGATGCCGTGGTCCGCTTACAATCATCGATGAGCAATCCGTTAAATATGGTTTTGATGTGTTATCGATTGCTAGAATACGGCTCGAATCAAGGAAACAATTTTAAGATAAAGAATGCATTCTACACTGAATTTATATGAATACATTTTATGATTATTTTACTAAAGATTCAATCGGGAAGAAAAGGAACACATTTTGTTGAAGTTTTGTTAATGGAAAATTGAATCTTTCAAGAGAACACCATCACTGAACTGCTAGAAATCCTATCAAAGTAATACGCGATTGCGAAGATTCTAAACTGCTTGAATTCACAGCTCACTTCGAGTCACTGTTGAGGATCAAATTTTTCAATGAATGAAAACACAGATAATCTTGTATGCAATGTCGTGGGCAAAAAGTTCAGCAAAATCTTCACTAGCTGCAGGCGTCGTTTGAATTAGAGACGTGATTAACCGAAAACGGTGGAAGTAGATCATAGCAGCACTTCGAGCACAACACTTGGTATTTTATGTTTTCCCAATTTTCGAATCGAATCCTCGCACAATGGCATCGAACGAACAATCTCCGCAATTTTGGCAAAAATTCAATGGGGAA
This sequence comes from Odontomyia ornata, assembly GCA_963969285.1. Taxonomy (NCBI): domain Eukaryota; kingdom Metazoa; phylum Arthropoda; class Insecta; order Diptera; family Stratiomyidae; genus Odontomyia; species Odontomyia ornata. Next base: position 159,492,554 of record OZ017742.1, read on the forward strand.
AAGTGAAATGTACGTTTTATAAACTTCAAAACGATTTGGGAATCTAATTTGATCTAATTTCCCAAATATTTCCGACTTTAAAACGTGGCCAAGAAAATATGGCAGTTGTTCTTCGCGTCCACGCAGTGTCGCCGTCCAAGTAAAACTCCACGATCTGTCCCCTAAACTTGTCTTTCCTCTTTTTCATCCCGTGTAGAAGGTAAATCGCATCAGCTGAGCTCAGTCTAGTTAGCTTGCCTTCGGTAATGTAATACACCGTTGGGGTGCACTAAATCAGTGTTCCCATGCTCAAAATTTTAATTGGCAGATTTAAAAATGTTTTTAGGAAAAATTAACTGAATTAAAGAAAAACAAAAAAAATTGTAAATAGTAATAAAAGTTAAATCTCGTGAAGAATATGATTAAAGGGAAACGTTTAAATTTAATATAGAAGAAAATTGATATAAAGTTACATTTAAGAATAATAATAATAATAAGAAATTTTACAAATTACGTTTATAAATAGAAATAATGAATTATTTTATTAAATCTGCCATTAAAATTTTGAATAGGAGATAAGAAGGTTTTCGAGCAGTTTGCTTGTGTGACTGCTCGATTACGGCAATATACAGGAACGTTATACCAGATGACTTCATGTGAGGATAAAATCAACGAAATTTCTCATGTAAACTCTGTATATTCAATATCACCAACCAGTGTTTCAAATAATAACTCTGCCGCTACTTGTTCCAGGTAACCAACTGGATACTAATTTAATAGAGGAATTAACTCATTTGATTACAAATTTATCGATTAAGGCTCAATCACTTAAATCGCAAATGGCTAAAAATAATCGCTCTAGAAAATCAAGTAGAGATCGTAAGGTCAATACAATTTTTAATAAGGCAAGTTTATTAAGTTTGCCCTCGAAGAGGGCAGTGTTTAAAGTTAATTTGAATATCCGTCTTGACATTATCGATCTTATGATGAGATTAACCCTCTTAATTGACACAGGATCTGAAGTTTCAGTGATACTCATTAGAAACAAAAAATCTTTACTGAATAGTGGCTTCTTTTGAACTTCAGCTAACAACACTGGAATCAAAAAGTTTGGTTGTAAACACCTTCAAATTACGTTTAGATTACGAAGAACATTCATTTGGAATTTCATTATTGCTGATGTTGTTAAACCAATTATTGGAGCAAATTTTTTAAATCATTACGGATTAATTGTGGAATTAAACAAATATCCTTGATAGACCCTTTAACAGAAATGCTCTGCAAGGTGAAATAGGTAGTTTAATTTTGAGGAAGTTAACATTCCTGGTTCTGAATGTAAAATATATTGCGATACTAAATTCAATTCATTTAGACCCTGTATTCTAAAACAATGTAAGCAGCCTTTTTCTAACAAAATCCATGATCTCCATCATCGTGGTATTAGAACTTCAGTTAAATTACTCACTAATAAATTTATTTGGACTAACATGAAAGCTGACATTCGCGGTTGGGTTAAAGTATGTGGTAATTGTCAAACATTTTCCGACATATTTCTTCATCTTTTTTAAGATTTGAAATTCGTTCAAACCGTTTCGAAACAATTCAAATGGATGTAATCGGACCTCTTCCTAATTCAAACAATTCAAATTATTTTCTTAACGATCATTGATCGTTTTATTGGAATGGCCTGAAGCAATTCTCATGTCTGATTCATCTACACGTTCTGTGGTGCAAGCTTTCTGTAAAAAGTTGGTAGCAAGATTTGGGTTTCCAAAAGTAATTATTACAGGTCAAGGAGCCAAATTTGAATCCAAACTATTTAAAAAACATGGTTTTAAAAGGAAAAGGTTTTCACCATATATCTTCAAACTAACGGTATATTGGAACGCTGGCACCCTACCTTGAAAGTGGCTTTGTTGTTTCAAGCAGGTAGTTTATAGTCTGCTCTAACACATGGTCCTTTTAGGTTTAAGAACAACTTTCCATAATAATTCTCACTTTTCCCCATGTTTCTCTACGGTGAGAGTATCATCATTACGGGAGATATCTTTAATAAATCGTGTAGTAATAGCTTTTCAGAGGAAGAATTTTTTTGGTTCTCTTCAACATTTCATAGACTCGGTTAAACCTGTAAACATTTCTTCGTTAGAAGACCTCCTATTCAAACTTCTTTAAATCAACCATATTCAGGTCCATTTAAAGTAATTGAACGTAATTATAATAATAAGATTAATCATATTCTTATTAACAGAAAAGGCAACATCATAGAGACAATAACCACATATACATAGTCCTGCCATAAGTTCTGTCACATAATTTCTCACATTGGCAACACCTTTATTTTATGAGTGACATTTCAATATCAGCCAGTTTTATAAACTTCATAACTTCATTTAAAGTTTGTTCGTTAACGTGTGAAGATGGAATGGGTGTAAATGAAAACTGAATTGCAGTGATTGCACTACATAAGTGTGGAAAATCCGCGAGTGAAATTTTCAAGTTGTTGTGCCCGTTAAATATAACGCAAAGATTTGTGTATCGTGCAATTCAGAGATATAACGAGATCCAGACTATTGAAGATCGACCTCGTTCTGGAGGTCCACGTGATGTACGTTCTTCTGCTGCCATCAAAGCGGTCGAGAGTCGAATTCGTCGAAAACCGCTTCGTAAACAACGAATCATGGCTCGAGAGATGAACATCTCCACCCGAAGTATGTCTCGCATCATAAAGTCGGACCTCGGGATGAGTGCCTTTCGACGATCAACGGGACATTTGCTAACTGAGGAGTTGGAGCAAATTAGGAGCACCAGATCGAAAGAGCTCCTTCGGCGGTACGGCAACAATAAACATCGAGAAATTTTATTTACCGATGAAAAAATTTTTAACGGTGGAGGAACATTTCAACCACCAAAATGATAAGGTGTATGCCCACAGCTCCAGAGAAGCCCGAGAAGTTGCCACTAGGGTACAGCGAGGACATCATCCAGCATCAGTCATGGTATGGTGGGGTGTCAGCTACGAAGGGGTCACCGAGCTTCATTTTTGCGAAAAAGCCGTAAAAACTGCAGCGAAAAATTATCAAACGGACATCCTGGAGGGATGTGTGAAGCCGCTGAACTCTACGCTATTCAACAACCGACATTGGGTTTTCCAGCAAGATTCTGCGCCAGCCCATAAAGCTCGAACCACACAAGCGTGGTTGGAAACCAATATTCCAGAGTTTATAAGGGCTACGGAATGGCCTTCTGGGAGCCCAGATTTGAGTCCCCTGGACTACAAACTGTGGGGAGAGTTAGAGTCCATGGTGTGCACAAGACGACACCCAAATATCGAGAGCCTTAAGCGATCTTTGACAGAAGCAGTAGCTAATTTTCTGCTAGAAACAGTGCGTACTGCTATCGATGACTGGCCCAACAGATTAAAGAGCTGTGTAAAGGCTAAAGGCGGCCACTTTGAATAATTTGTTGCTTATTTTACTTCCATAAGTATGCCAAAACAAAATATATTTTCCTTTGTCAAAAACTCTTTTTCATTTATACAAAAATTGCCCATATATGTACGTGTGACAGAACTTATGGCACGACTAAGTATATGCGGGCCACCGATAAGAAGATAGAAGATCCGCCGAAATTGAGCTCGCGGGATCAACGGTTTCAATGGAGGTACTCATTATCAAGGTATTTTGAGGTTGGTTGAGCTGAGGCGAAGCAGTCTAGTCTAGGTTTTGGTAGCTAAATGGCAATAACTAAATTAATTGTGATAAATTGATAAATTTAACATGCAGGTTAGGAATGTTTTAATAATGTTCTGTAGGGATTAGTCCAAAGTTTTTTTGATAACATTGATTTGAACTAAGTTATTACATATTAGTTGTAAGCTCAAAGTACATTCTTTTCTGGTAATTTTTAGTTATATGGAATTTTTAAAAGAGATAGTTGGTTTTTTCTCCCGTTTTCAATTAATTGATGATATGTAGTAATTTTCATTTGAAAATATTTAATATTGTTTGACTGATGTTTTTTTGATTGAGTATTACTTAAATTTAGAATACTATGTAAGCCATTAAGTTTATGAGTACTTTTATGTTGTAAAAGTTTCCTTATGTTTTCATCAAATTTAGAGCGATTGAATCAATAAAGCATATTTGAATTTGAAAAAAAATTGAGAATATTCACTTATTTTATATCCGCCCGTACCTCTCAGCGTTTTTACTGCACTTTTGGTACCCTACCTAAAAAACACTTATCAAGACCTACCATTTGATATCCATATCGGCATTTTTCTTGCAAAAAAATATCAATGACCACCTCATACCGTCTTTTATACCAAAATCGGTCATAGCCCAGTCATATTAGGTAAAAAAAGGGGTCAACCTCGGAATGAAAGATAATAAGCTGCAAATTGGTATGAACCTTTGTTTTGTCATTCTAAATGTTGTCTCAAAAGTCACAATCGTTATCGTGTCCGCGTCTCAAGATATTCAAGGTCAAAGGTCACAAAAATCGGTTTTTCGCGAATATCTGGCTTCCTATCGGTTAAATGAGATTTGCATTTATTATAAAAGTTGTAGGCTATAAAATTCCCTACAACTTTTGTTTAAACTTTTTTTTCATACGACCAACCGTTTTGAAGGTAGAGCGCGAAGAGTGCACATCGTACAGTCATATACGGCCTAATGCAAGGTCAAGCGTGAGTTATGGTTATCAGTACGTTATAAAGTCAATTATTTACTTGGAAATTATAATTATTAAACAATGCCTATTATTTATGTACTAACTATTAATTATTTATATTTAATTAAAGTAAGTAACTTGATTTGCAACGGTACAATTTCAAACTAACGAATAATCTTGACTCATACAAAGTGGAGAGAGTGGCCTTGAATACTATAGAACATCTGTCCCGGCAATGAATAGAAAAGGGCATAGGGTAGGGACAAGTATTTCCAGGTATATAAGTATTGAGAAATTTACGCGTTTTAAAGAAAAGATATATAATGTCGTGTTAACTTAAAATAAAACTAAAATATATAATCCAGAATTAATAATATTTTATACTTAAATAGTTAAATATGAATAATTATATATAAATAATCAAGTTACTTACTTTAATTAAATATAAATAATTAATAGTTAGTACATAAATAATATATATAATTATTCATATTTAACTATTTAAGTATAAAATATTATTAATTCTGGATTATATATTTTAGTTTTATTTTAAGTTAACACGACATTATATATCTTTTCTTTAAAACGCGTAAATTTCTCAATACTTATATACCTGGAAATACTTGTCCCTACCCTATGCCCTTTTCTATTCATTGCCGGGACAGATGTTCTATAGTATTCAAGGCCACTCTCTCCACTTTGTATGAGTCAAGATTATTCGTTAGTTTGAAATTGTACCGTTGCAAATCAAGTTACTTACTTTAATTAAATATAAATAATTAATAGTTAGTACATAAATAATAGGCATTGTTTAATAATTATAATTTCCAAGTAAATAATTGACTTTATAACGTACTGATAACCATAACTCACGCTTGACCTTGCATTAGGCCGTATATGACTGTACGATGTGCACTCTTCGCGCTCTACATTCAAAACGGTTGGTCGTATGAAAAAAAAGTTTAAACAAAAGTTGTAGGGAATTTTATAGCCTACAACTTTTATAATAAATGCAAATCTCATTTAACCGATAGGAAGCCAGATATTCGCGAAAAACCGATTTTTGTGACCTTTGACCTTGAATATCTTGAGACGCGGACACGATAACGATTGTGACTTTTGAGACAACATTTAGAATGACAAAACAAAGGTTCATACCAATTTTCAGCTTATTATCTTTCATTCCGAGGTGAAAGCCCTAATATGACTGGGCTATCAGAAAATTCGATATAATTCATCATAATTTTTCCTTTCGTAGCTGCTAAGAAATTTATCGTGACGTATTACGAATAGACACACATAAATAGATAACGTTAAAACGATTTTCTTAGAAAACATAATCATGTTTCTAAATAGGAAGATAAGGGAACATAGTAGTCAAGCCTTTTATTGTTATTTGAATGCATAGTAAGTGTCATGAGCCCAACCATGCCCTTATGAAAACATTCAAAGCTTCATTTAACCATTCTTACTAAATTGGTCTACAAAATGCTTCATGCAAGTAGAATTTAATTGTTATTTTAAATTCATTCATACGCATATGCCACAAAGCTGTGATGCATGTGATGTTTTCCAATTCCCGCCGTAATATTTTTCTCCAGTTCGAGGCTACCTTGAAAACTACATGCTTAGAGAGTCAATCATTCTCAAAAATTTCTAAAGCTTCTTTCAACCCACATTAAGAACTAAATAAGTTATTTACAAATATTTCATCACTGTCTGTTCAAGTATTTCCTATTAAAGCCGATTTCTTATGTAATTTCACCCGCAGAAACAAAATAACTTATCGCAGAAGAGCAGGTGCTCGTCTTGGTAAGCATTTATGAGCCAACCTGTTAATACACAGTTCTTCTGCAATAAACACTTTTTTCGCACTTAGATAATGCAAATATTCTGAGCGTATGATAGGAACTAGCCTCTTTGATAAAACCAAACTCGTTAACGTCACATCCAGCAGTGGAGCTTGCATTGTAGTCAGAAATAAACTAAAGTACCTCCCTAAGTGCTGCATGGCGAATACGACAAACATGAGTGTGTCAACTCACCGTTAGACTATTTAATCCTAGTCTTAGCATTCTAAGACTCAACTAGATAAAATCTTTTCGCATCTACTTCCTCTAGTTCTTCTAATTATTCTATAAATTGCTTAGAAATTCGCAAAATATACTCATAAGTAGCTAAGCAGGCACATCAAGATGGCACGGAGGACTAACGCAGTAGCATTCTGTTTTATTAGCACGGTACGCACTCGCATCCTGCAAGGAGTATAAGGACGATAAATAACCAGCAGAAAAATAGTTTTTATTTGCAGTGGTAGGCTCTACAGCAGTACCTCCTGCTGACCCAGCAGCAGCACCTGCAGCTGACGCAGCTGCTGCACCAGCCGCCGACGTAGCTGCTCCACCTGCTGCTGATGCAGCGGCCCCACCAGCAGCTGACGCAGGAGCTGCTCCTGCAGACGCTCCACCAACTGATGGACAAGCATCAGCCGGGATTTGCAAAGGTGGATTCAAAAATCAGTGTGTTAATTGCCGGAATATTGCGGTTAGTGGATTTCTTTATTAATGAATGGTTGATGATGTGCGAAGGATTTGCTTTTCAGATTTGTGGAGGCTCTAGTGAACCTCTGATCACCAAATCGTGCGCCTCCCTGAATCCAGACACGCCATACTGTGATGATGGTATTTGCACTGGCAACGCCCCCGGAGCTACTTGTGAAGCTGATTTTGTATGCAGCAGTGCAGGATACTTCCCACACCCTGAGAGCTGTTCCAAGTACTACCTTTGCAACGCCGTCAATGGAAGCGCTCACGAATACGATTGCGGTCTTAACCAAGTCTACAATGCCAAAGAGTACGCTTGCGAAAGCTTGACTGCACCCGCTGACTGCAAGGTTTTGGATTGCTCAATGTACCGCAACTCCTACTTGCGACACCCTGGCAATCCTGCATACTACGCTTTCTGCTTGCACACTTCAGATCGAGTGGCCACCATTGTCTATAAGTGTCCCAATGAGAAAACATCCGAGTTCAATCTGCAAACCTTCACCTGTGACTTCAAGTGCCCGAAGGAAGGTCGTTTCGCACATGAGAAGTGCAACAAATTCTACGAATGCTACAACTCAATCAATGGATTGGAAGCCACCGAATGGTCGTGTCCCGACGACTTCTACTACAGCAAGAAAGACAAGCGATGTGTGCTTGGCAAGTGTAAATAGTTTAGCTATTACCACGTCGATATTATCAATTGCATTTATTTAAAATAGATAAGTAAAGAAATCCGTTGCCAATGTTATCATAAGTGTTGAATACATAAAGATCAAACGTCCCAATTAAATTGAAACTGATAAAACGATTTCATCTGCTTTTAAGTGGGATTTGCAGTAAGATGGTCTTCTCTCTTTTTGCGAGAACATGAAAATTCTCACTTTTCCATTAGCTTTTTTTTCTAGGTGGCTGGCAATAGAAGTCCTTCAGACTTATTTCGTTGTTTTGTTAACACAGAAAGGGTTTAACCAACTCGCCCTTGAAGATGTTCTAATTATAGTCAGGAACTACAACGTGCTGTATAATTTTGAAGGGATTGAGTGCCTCATCTTGCTAATTATCGCGGTTTCCACTCAAGTTCAAGGCTGTTCTTCTGGCAATATCGGGTTTGATGAACCTTTTCAGAGAACCCACAGTCATCATCTTTTCCTTTTTTGTTACAGCCCCATTTTTAAGAGGTCTCCTTGCATACTCAAGAGTAAAAAAGAACTAAGAAGGAATTTACCGACTCACGTATCCCACAAGGTAATCCTAAGAGATTGGAACGATGGAAATCAGAAAACCTATTGCCAACTAGCGAATGGGCAAGTTCTAAAGATCTATAAAGAACACACGCCTTCGAAAGACGAGTCCTGAGGAGAATAATGGGAGCGAAGCTAGACAGGGACAGTGGGGAATTCCACAGCCTGTATGACATTTTTAACGAGCTGGAAGTATTAATGGTTATAAGACTGCGGAAGCTGTAATGGGCTTGCGACATGAATCGTATAAACGAATAACGAATACCCAAAAAGGTATTCGTTAGGAGCACTGAAGACAGCTTGGATTTCCGAATTGGAGGACGCGTTCAATGGACCGAGACATTTGGAGGCGCTATCTGCATGAAGCTTCAGTACTACGAAGAAAAGAGATCCATAAAGAAAACACGGCACAGAAGACCTCTCGTGGATAGTTAACTATTCTTCTTCTGCGTAGCGCTGCAGCCCCTATCGGGCCTACACTTCCAGCAACAAGCACATCCAACTGACACCCCTGAGCGCTCATTACGGCCTGATCCGGCAGCATCAACGCTTTAATCAACTTACATAGTTATTTAACGCCCTGTAGTAATTAGCGCATTTGTAATTAATTCGATTTATTTGTTTGATTTATCAATTGATCGATCATTTCAATTCAATTCTTCTTCTTCTTTTCAGCACTACAGCCCCTCTCGGGCCATTGCTTCCTGCAAATAGTGCCTCCAACTGTCTCGGTCCATTGACCGCGTCCTCCAATTTCGAAATCCAAGCAGCGATGAACTATCTTGGTCGACCCAGTCAGACCAGCGTTTCCTCCGTTTCCCCACTAGTCTCCGGCCTTCAGTTCACCCAACGTCCATACGATTCAATTGGCCAGCCCATTGTAGCTTCCTTAGCCTTACAATCGTTGAGACCTCCGGTTCGTCAAAAATTTCATACAGCTCATGGTTCTATCGAATTCGCCATTGGTCCCCTTCTAGCTTCGCTCAGATTATTCGCCTCAGGATCCGTCGCTCAAAGGCGTTCAATATATTTGCGGATGCTTGGGTTAGGGTCCATGTTTCACACCCATAGCATAACACAGGTCTTATCACACACACTTTTTTTCCTGTGTATACAGCTGGTCTTCAAGATAGTCAACACTGAATAAAATATTTTATTTGCGAGCTGTATTCTTCGATGTATTCCGTCTCTTTCATTGCCCGTTTTCGTGATTTTGGCGCCTAAGTACACAAATTCGCTAACATTTTCGATACTGTATTCGCCAAGTGTAATATTTTGTGTACTTGAGGTATTTTTCCTCGACTTCGTCATGAGCTTTGTTTTATTTTCACTGATTTGTAGTCCTACTAGTTTTGCTTCGCTGTCGAGTTTCAGGAAGAGTTCTTTGGCAGTTGTTAATGACCGTGACAAAATGTTTATGTCGTCCGCATAGGCTACTATTTGGCTTGACTTGAATAGTAATGTACCTCGCGTATTGAAAGGTAGCTTCCTTATGACGTACTCCAAATTCAAATTGAATAGCAATGGGGCCAGCCCATCTCCCTGCTTTAGTCCGATATTTGTGTCAAAGGCATTGGTGAGGTGGCTATTGATAATTCAATTTACCAAATTCAAATTCAATTCGCCACAAACCGAAAAAACCCTTAAGCTTTGAATACCACATTTTTGTTCTAATCAATCGAGTAACCCATTTTTCATTCATTTTTTAATTTGTCAAAACTTTGAAATGAAAGTTTGTTCATTGTTCAATTATTGGTTGGTCTGTATCATAGCTGCTGAGCGTTTATTAAAAGGTTTTTAACGAATTTTTGAGCTTTTTGCTGAATGTATTAAATAAAAATAATAAAATCAAAGTTCAGGACAAAAGATTCCCGGCGCAAACATTTGGAGGCCCCGGCGGGTTACACTTGGTATTTATTTTGCCGTACATAACTAAATAATTGTTTTTCCCCCCAGTGAACAGGTCGTGAAGTGCTGTGTGGTGTTTTGTAAAGTATCAAGTTCCAGAATATCGAATCCGACTTTTGAGGAACTACCTAAAGGACCGAAGCCTGCTCTACGATACGACACAGGGCCAACGAAGGATGAAAATAACATCGGGTGTTGCTCAGGAATCTATCCTTGGTCCGGACCTGTGGAACGTGTCTTACGGCGGGCTACTGAGACTCGAGATGCTAGATGAGTCGCACTTGGTCGGCTATGCGGATGATGTTGCGGCTCTGGTCACTGGACGCACCATTGAGCAGGCGCAACTTAGGCTAGGTATGCTAATGTGTCGAGTGAGGGAGCACAGTTTAGCACTAGAGCAAACTGAAGTGGTCATCTTGACAAAAAAGAGAATCCCTAGAGTAAGAATGATCAGTATCGGAGAAATTAAAGCCATCGGTGGAGTACCTGGGGCCACTGATCAACTCAAAGATGAGTTTCTCTGAGCAAATCAGGGCAACGGCTGAAAAGGTTGCTTCAGGAGTATTGGCTCTGAGTTGACTTATGACCAACGTAGGGGGACCAAACCCATCAAGAAGACGCCTCTTGATGAGTACTGTAGGGTCAGTGCTACTGTACGGAGGAGAGGTATGGGGCAACGCTCTCAGTAAGGAGGTTTACTGAAAACGCCTGGCACAGATACAGAGAAGAGGAGCGCTGAGAATTGCATCTTCGTTTTCGACAGTCTCTGGTTCGGTGTAGAGAGTTATTGCAGGCGTGATACCTTGCTAGAGAGCGCAGCTCTATTTAGCTGCGTCAAAACGAGGATGCGAGGGAGATGGTTGTCCGTGAAGAGAGACAGCGCTCACTCAACGATTGGCAGCAGGGTCAATTGCACGAAGGGAAGGTGGACTGCGTGCCTCATCCCGAATGTGAGACCGTGGCTAAATTGAAGGCATGGTGAGACTGACTTCTATCCGACCCAGCTTTTGAGCGGGCATGGGTGTTTTTAGTCTTACCTGCACAAGATTGGTAAGTCACGGTCCCCCGATTGTCGGTATTACCCAGGAGAGAAGAACAATGCTTGCCACACATTTTTTGCGTGCATAAAATGGCACAGGCTGCGAAGAGCCCTCTACAAGGAGACGGGAGAGCTCACCCCAGATAATATAGTCGAGGTGATCCTCGAATCGGTTGACAAATGGAACCATGTGGCACATTATGTTCGAGCAGTCCTTAAAGATAAAAGGGACTCACAGCAGCGGGGGATGTTGGGGCTTGGGGATCGCTTGTCTGGCACTTCCTCTTCCCCTCTCCCCTTCAGCTAGAAGTGCGATCCCCCAGCTTGAAAGTGCCTCGCGGCAACAAAATGAGACCTAGCCCGAAGTAATGTGTCAAACGGTTCCAGGCTAGGTTCTCAGGTTGACAGGGGAGGTGTTTAGTGGGTAGTCCAGTCGCCTTTTTGCGAACCTGCGAGTCCTACACTCTGTAGGTAAATGGGCATTCACCTCCCTACCACAAAAAAAAGTGTCGTGGTGTATCCGCGCTTTCTGTTTCCGGTCGCTTCCCGACTTTCTACGCGATGGCGAATGTGGATCACCTGATCGAGGACCTAAAGGGATTGGCTCGAATCGTTGAAGGCGTCATTTCAAACTCTAAGAAGGATTAGCCTTCAAGGAAGCAGGAAGCTGGGTATTATGCGGAGCGACTGCGGCGGCTGGAGGCCACGTGGGAGGTCTTCGGACTAGGCGATAGTCACAACCGATCCCTACCAGAGTTCGCTCCATCGCACGAGTATTTTACTCAACATATAAACGACACTACCAAAGGCAACTACCTCCGTTACCAGAAGCACTTGCGCGACAAATTGCGTGCCAAAACACACGTAGACCCGCCAACTGGGGAACAGTCACCAAAAGGGCTCGAAATTCAGGACAGTGAGAACAAGGCCTACAGTGCAGAAGCCTCAGCACCAAATGATGCCAGTATTTTCAGGATGCTGCGTCGCTACAAAGTCATGGTAGGCTTGTTGAGGAGAATCATTCACCGTTTGGAGGTTGATCGGACCTGGTGTAGGAGTAAACTCATGACCCTTCAACGAGGTTGGCAACAGCTAGATGAATATCACCTGCAATCGTCGAGCTCCTTGAAGATCCTGAAGCGTATGGTTTTAACGTGCAACAGCACATTCATTTGGAAGAGCTTACCCAAGATTGGGTCATACGTCTGAAATCAAAAATGGATGAGCTCAACGCCACACCTGCCTCAGTGACTCTGCCTGTGGCTCCTCTTACCATGCCTCTGCTGAAAATAAAACTCCCCACCTTCGATGGGAGCTATTTACATTGGCAACAATTCCACGACTTGTTCATGCAAATCGTACATAGCCAACCGATGTCCAAGTGCCAAAAGCTATGGTACCTCAAGGCTGGTCTCACCAGAGGAGCGGAGCTTTTGATTCGAAATGTTACATTGTTGGATGACAACTACGAGGCAACTTGGACAGCTTTGAAGAAAAGGCACGAAAACCGGTGACTATTGGTAGTGACGCTCATCAACAAATTGATGAGTCAGCCATCTCATGCTAATGAAAGGCCATCAGTGGCAGCAATAAAGGCTCTACATGATACCACACAAGAGTGTCTCAGAGGCCTGGAAAACCTGCAAGTGTCCACAAGGGACTGGGTTCCGTTGCTGCTACATCTGCTTGTCCGAAAATTGGATCCAGAGACTCACGCATCATACGAGCAATCGTTATCCAACCCGCGCGAGCTACCACTCTTGAAGAGTTTGTTTGATTTCATGGAAACGCGTTTCCAGGCTCTCGAGACACTCGGCCATAAAACAAAGGAACCGGAGATCAACCGTAGGAAAGCCACCAAGTCGACCGTGGTCACCGCGACAGCTTCTCGGTGCTTAATGTGTGAGCAGGATCGCCCGCTTTACTACTGCCCGGATTTCCTCAGGATAACTGCTGCAAAGAGACTAAGTTTTGTGCGCGGTAAGAAGCTGTGCGTGAATTTCCTTGGAGAAGGACATCAGGCTTCCAGCTGTGCGGCCAGAAGCTGCAAGCAGCGTTCCAAGAATCACAACACCCTGCTACATCTGCCTGGAGACAACAAGCCCAAACAAACCAAGACGATATCCTCGAGCGCGACAACGCCGAAACAAGACTCGAAACCGCAAACAAATGCAGAACCGCCATCGCTCGCTTTAACTACTCTGATGGAGCCCCAACCCCAAGGACATGTACTTCTGGGTACAGCCGTCTTCAGGCTGGCCACCAGCAATGGGAAGACGATAGATTGTCGAGCTGTGCTGGATCTGCGCTCACAAATAAACCTAGTCACCAAAAGAATCATTAAAAAATTGGGTTTATTATCGACTTCACACCTTGCCCTCATTAAAATGGTAGGCGGTAGTACTGAGAAGTCATAAGGTGAACCCTGACCTAAGATCCAAATTACCAGGATATGCCGCGCAGTTGGAAGCCTACGTCATAGACAAAATTATATCACCGCAGCCGTCTCAGAACTTGAACATAACGGGATGGCACATTCCCAAAAACATAAGGCTGGCAGATCCAGACTTCCACCGAACGAAGCGCATCGACATGTTGCTGAGTGTCGAACACTTTTATGAGGTCCTAGCCATTGGACAAATAAAGTTGGGCCCACAGCTCCCAGTGCTCCAGAACACGCTCCTAAGGTGGATTGTAGCTGGAAGAGTGATCACACCTCAAGTGCCTTCCGTGACATGCGGCATCCTGGCAGAAGATAACCAGCTTAATCAGCTCATCAAGCGATTTTGGGAGGTCGAGGAAGTGCAGGATCCGCAGCACAAGCTTACGTTAATTGAAAAGGCTTGCAAAGTACATTTCTATCAGAAAGTTACAAGACGTCCTGACGGCCGTTTCTAGGTTAAACTCCCATCCAGTAAGGATCCTAGGACGTTAGGTGATTCCCAAGCGGTGGCCACTTGCAGATTCATTACCTTGTAGCGACGACTGGAGAGAATCCCTGATCTAAGACTTCCATACGAGGACTTCATGGAGGAGTATATTTGGCTTGGGCATATGGAGGAGGTGACGTTACAGCAGAGGGAGCAATTACGATACTGTCCACATCATTATGTCATGAAGCCTGACAGCAGTACAACCAAGCTGTTTTTGATGCATCTAGTAAGACGACCACGAACGTTTCGTTGAATGGTGTCCTTCATTCAGGGCCTACTGTCCAGGATGACCTTTTTTCGATACTCATGCGATTCAGAATGCCTTGTTTTGTATTCACCGCCGACAGCGAGAAGATGTATTGGCAGATAATGCTCCATCCTGAAGAGTGTAGGTACCATGACTTAATTTGGAGAAGTAGTTCAACGCAACTAGTGTGATACTATCAGTTGAAAACAGTAGCCTACGGCACGACGTGTGTCCGTATCTAGCTACAAAATGTCTGCAAGTTCTAGCACAAGAGAACCAGCAGAAAGGTCCCCTGGGCAGCAGCGCGTTGGAGAAGGATTGCTTTATGGACGACATGACCGGGACAGACAGCTTAGAGGAGGCACTTCGCAAACAGGCGGAGCTATGCACCATACTCTCGAGCGCAGGTATGCCTTTGCGCAAATGATGTGCCAACCATCTACTATTGTTGAAGCAGATTAAACCTGAGGACCATCAGGTCCAGCTGGACTTCAGTAGTTTTCACGAGGACTATATTATGATGTTAAGAGTCATCTGGCATCGGAAGACTGACGAGTTCCAGATCCAAATCAACCTGGATCCAACCGATGCGAAGTTCTCCAAGAGGATGATGGCATCTGATATAGCCAGAATGTTTGATCCATTGCGCATTCTGGCTTCTGTGATAGTAGCACACCTTTTGTGATGTCTCCGAGAAGACATATGGTGCAGCGATATACATGCGGTCAACCCTGAGGTGCAGGCAAATCGTCATCAGGTCAAGAGTCGCCTCAATCAAAATACTTACTGTTCCGCGCCTGGAGTTATGCGTGGCGAAACTAGGCGCTGAGCTTACAAGACGAGTTAGGACAGCGCTCAATCTGCAGGAGGTTTTTCAGGTATTCTGGACCAATGCCGAGATTGTCTTGGCATGGATCAACTCTACTGCATCATCGTACATACCTTTGTGGCAAACAGGGTCTCGCCCATACAAACCCTCTCAAGGCCGGACCGATCGCGACACGTACCGTCTGAAGACAACCCAGCTGACATCCTGTCACGTGAGATGGCGCCGGCTGAATTGAGCCGCTGTAGTATGTGGTTGCAAGGATTATCCTTGTCAGTGGGAGGCTGGATTTTATTACCGTTCAAACATCCGTTCACCAGACTGCTGATGATGAACATCCATCGCGACCGCTGCCGCCTACGTGCGCAAACACTGCTCGCTACCACTAGACAGCTGTTCTGGCCAATTCGAGGAAAATAACTTGCGAGATCGATCGTTCAACGGTGCGTGTTGTGCACCCGTGTCAAGCCAAAGCTGTTTTCACAAGGCATGGGAATCCTACCGAGTGCACATATTCAGCCAGCCCACCCGTTCATCAGCTCCGGCGTGGATTTGTGTAGGCCTATGATGATCCATTACCGAGGTAGAGGTACCCCACCGCAAAAAGGATACTTAGCCCCACTTTGCTGTTTCGCTGCAAAGGCCGTCCATCTGGAACTAGTCAGCGATCTAAGCACAGATGCATTCCTTTATGCTCTCAAACGTTTCATGGAACGACGAAGATACTGGTGAAACCTATTTTACGACAAAGCGGTGGAGGCGGTGGTCAAATCAACCAAAAATTTGATCCGTCGAGGCATTTCGTCGGGGCTCTCACCTAGAAGGAGCTGCATACCTTGGTGGTTGAGGTGGCGACTATCTTCAATTCTCGACCACTGACTCCGATGTCAAATGATCCCAATGATTTGGCAGCCTTAACTCCAGCACACTTTCTCATCGGAGAACCCCTCACAGCCATGGTAGATAGTTGCGCAGAGCTAGTCACCGGAGGTCTCCATGCCCGGTGGAAGCTAGTCAATCACCTCAAACTCGAATTCTGGAGACAATGGTCGCACGAGTACTTGGCGCAGTTGCAGCATCGTGCCAAGTGGAGACAGTCACACCCCAATGGGATCCAGGGAACAGTGGTCATCATAAGCCAAGATAACACCCCATCGATAAAGTGGCCACTGGGGCGAAATATCAAAACGTACGAAGGCGCCGATGGTTTCGTACGAGTCGCTGATGCCCAAACCGCCTCCGGAACTTTGAAAAGGCCAATACACAAACTGGCCCCGTTACCAGTACTCGATGACGCACAGTCTACGAAAAACCATCAAAAGCAAGTTCCTCCCACTTGACGAAGGAACGATCCCAGACCAGCGGCGACGACATCCCGAGGACAAGGTGGCGATCGATGTGAGCCGGCAAGTCAATTGTGGTACTCCTCTTGATGTGCCTGCTAGCTCCCATAGCGCACGCCTCTCCAACACAAGGGTCAACAACCAGACCCCATACGGGTCTGTATTTTCAACAATTAGGTCGGCTGTTCTACAGAACGGGACAAATCTTGTGGATTCCTTCAGCGACTCCATTCATTTCACTGAGTCTGCATCTGAAATCGAAGAACTGTGACGACAACTCCAAGGGCAAGATGTTTCACACCATTGGCTACCTGGGCATTCTCAGATTAGTCATACCGGTGATCTACTTCCGCTGGCGTTCCTGCAAACAACAAACACCAGTGCCGTTACCTAGACGCTACAGCCTACCGCACACCTTGGAGGGGGTTGAACGGACCGTTCAAGGGGGGGTGGTGGATGTTGAGTTCCTGACACCCCTGAGCGCCTATCACGGCCTGATCCGGCAATATCTACGCTTTAATCAACTTACATAGTAATTTAAGGTTAATTAGCACTGTAATAATTAGCCCATTTGTAATTAATTCGATTTATTTGATCGATTTATCAATTGATCGATAATTTTACTTCAATTCATCAAATTTAAATTCAATTCACCACAAAGAGAAAATACTTTGTTTCGAATACCACATTTTTATTTTAATCAATCGAGTAACCCATTTTTCATTAATTTTTCAATTTATCAAAACTATGAAACGAAAGTTTATTCATTGTTAAGTTGTTGGTTGGTCTGTATCATAGCTGCTGAGCGTTTATTAACAGATTTTTAACAAATTTTCGGCTTTTTGCTGAATGTAGTAAATAAAAATAATAAAATCAAAGTTCGGGACAAAAGAGTCCCGGCGGAAACTAATAGCTTTAGGAGCACTGCTGCCCCCATATTTGATGAGCTCCACTGGAATCTCCTCGATACCCGGCGCTTCATTATTCTTTTGGGGTTTGATGATAGAACAAACTTCATCCAGAGTTGAGGGGGTAATCGGAATTTTCTGCAGACATCGATCGGCTCCAATGTTTTGGAGCTGTGCGGAGGATTCAGGAGGTTATTTAAATACCATCCCCATCTTTCCTTGATGATGATGTCATCATGGCAGAGTGTGATGTTGGGCTGATAACCACTTTTCAGGCATTTCATTGCTTTGTATGCTTGTTTTGTGGGTTTTACTCTCTAGACTTACATTGGTACTTCTCATTTGGTCGTCATGGTATTTTCTTCTCTTAATTCTAATTATCTTATTCGCTCCTTTTCTGAGATTTTCAAAATTTTCTCACTTCGTCCTAGTTTTCCTACGTAAATATTGTTTGTACGCCTGATTATTTTTGTCTAACGCATTCTCGCACTCATCACCGAACCAATCATTCCTTTTGTGCCAGGCTTGATATTGGTCGTCGATTCTACTACGGTCTTAGTAGCTGCTTTCGTTTTCATTCATAGCTGATTGGTTGTTTTTGGCGATATATCTGATAGGATGGGAGCTAGCTGGTTCCCGAGGGCGTCCGTGAAATTTTTTACCACAGAAGCCATTTGGAGCCTATTGACATCGAATTGTTGTACAGGGCTGATCTTCCCAGAACACCCCTTTGACAAACGACATCGATAGGTTAGTTCGGCCAAGTAATGATCCGGGATACAATTGGCTCCTTGGTATGTACGAACGTCAAGTATGCTCGAGGTGCATCGTTGTTGGATCAGAACATGGTCGAATTGGTTTTGTGTGTTACAATCCGGTGATACCCAGGCCATTTTTTTCTTTTCTATGCATCGATGTGGGAAGTAAGTCGAACATATGACTAGATTGCTGCTTCATGTGAAGTCCATCAGGCGCTGGCCGTTGTCATTTGATTCATCGTGGAAGCTATATCCTCCAGTCGTTCCCCGATGAGATAGTTCATTGCCAACCTGAGCGTTGAAATCACCCAGAATTATTTTTGTGTCGTTTGTAGACAATGAGTGGACTAGTCTTTCCATGTGATTGTAGAACGTTTTGTTCGTATCATCGTCCTTTTTATCGGTTAGGGAGTGTGCATTTATCAGCCAAAGTTTGAAGAATTTCGCTTTTATAACATACGGATTGCACACAATTGTTCATTGACTACCTTGAAATCAATAACGTGTGATTTAAACTCCCTATCCACAATAAAGGCCACTCGAAGTTCTCTCGGTTGCGATGACTTTGCCGTAGATTCAATCCATTCCAAGGCTCTGTTGCAGGTTTCAAAACGATGTAAGGTTTTCCAGGAATGGAGAGTTATCCCATTACCCAACCTCCGTTCTGGTGGCATATTTATTACTTTCAATTCCGTTATCAGACGACGACTTGTTTTCACCCTCTTACATTATCACATAGGAGGTGGGTGTAAGTAAGATTTAGTAGCAGAACTGTAGGTGTATTTGGAGTTATTGGTGTTTCTCGGTATTTAATGTCCCATCATTGGGGAACTATTAAACCCAATGTCCGACCCCGAAACGATTTGCTATCATTTGGTCATGGGATTTGGGATGAGCAATCATGGAAGCTGGGGATAAGGGACACAAGGGGATCCCTCTTCCTTTCTCATCCAGGCTTAGAACCGTCTACGGTGGAGTTAGTTAACTATTACCACGTTAATATCAATAGTTACTGGATGTAAGCAGATCTTGCCCCAAACTTACATCAAGAGTACACATTAGAGCTGCTTAATGCATAGATGCAGACTGCAGAATAAGTACGATTAATTTTAGATAAAAACAAAAAGCTCTTTTGTTGGCAACCAAATATAGAGATCTCGACAAATTTACCACCAAAGAAGATACCTGGAATATTCATAAGGGCAAAACAAGACTGACAAACATGGAGGAAGCAAACACCCTGTTCAATCACAAGGTACGGCTTTGGGAGTAAAAAAAAATTGGAATCAGTTAAACTACCTTGTTTCTCTCTCTCTCCCTCTTAGTTGCACTACAGCCCCTCTCGGGCCGTTGCTTCCTGCAAAAAGTGCCTCCAACTGTCTCGGTCCATTAATCGTGTCCTCCAGCGGTGAACTGGCTTCGTCAACCGAGTCAGACTAGCGTTTTCTCGGTTCCCTCACTGGTTTCCGCCATTCACTTCTCCCTTGAGTATCCATTGTTCACTCAAACAATTTACGTGGCCAGTCCATTACAGCTTTTACAGTATTAAAATTTCATACAGCTCATCAAAAATTTCATACAATTCATAGTTTTATTGAATTCGCCATTGGTCCCCATCCAGCTTCGCTCCAATTATTCACCTTAGGACCCGCCTTTCGAAGATGTTCAATATTTTTATGGATTAGGGTCCATAATTCACACCCTTCGCATAGAACAGGTATACTGCGTAAACTGAATTACCTTTTAGAGCAGATTTCTTGAAGAAGTGCTTCAATTGCTTGGGCTTAGATTCTAAGCAACGAACCAAAGTTTGGCTTAAGATGTCGGAATGAGAGGTATGCAGCTTGAGACTGCACCAAGGACTGGACTGTGAAAACAAGGCCACGTGAATTGTATTACCCATAGCTGCCAATATTTGGCTTCAAGAACACGATGAACTTCAAGCTTAAAAGTAGATTCTAGAGCTAATTCCTAATCACTGCCATGCAACGTAAGACTTGCTCTCACCTTAAAGTTGATACGAGTAGATAAAAATGTGTGAGGCCCTTGCCAATCAGCATCAAGTTTGACAATCTTCTTCTTCTTAGCACTACAGCCCCTCTCGGGCCTTCGCTTCCTACAAATAGCGCCCCCAACTGTCTCGGTCCATTGACCGCGGCCTCCAATTTCGAAACCCGAGCAGACCTTCCAGCTTTCAGTTCTCCCAATGAACTCGAATGAATATTTAACAATGCAGGAATGGATGTAAAGTGGTATATCACTAACGAGGAATGCTTGAGAAATGTGCAACGAATACCAAAGAACATGCTTTTTCGCAGCTAAATACGATCTTCTTCAATAATAAAAGTTCTAACATACTCGTATACTAGCATTGAGAACTTGGGTTAGCTTTACTCTTTTTATACTTGAAAGGCCTAATAAAAACTAACAAAAACAACAGCTAGTTAGTAAGTACTACACTCGAAATGGCCACCAAGATATATTTGTAACAATTTTTTATGGGGTTGAAGGGGATGATTCGTTCGGAAATTTCCCAAAGGGAATCTGAATTGAAAGCTGAACGATTCAAAGACGATAAATCCCCTTAAGGTCAACGGATCTGGACACTTATCAGTCCACTCTGTAGTGGCTGCTGGTTGGCCAACTAGTTTGGAGAGGAATTCAGTCATGCTTTGTACCGTAAGTAGGACTGTAGCTCAGTCACAACTTTCAGCCACCGACAAATTTTGCCGGTTGAAGCATGTCCAAAATTTACATCGCATTCTACTTCACTCTTCCGATTCTATGCTTCCATTCTCCCGATAACACAAATGGAAAACGATCCCACGCATTACCGATCTATATACCCTCACAGTACCAGACATAATCTACTTCAACTCAAACCGAAATAAACTACATCAACGAAAGGTCAAGGAAAAACTAAAGGCAGCGCGAACACGACCCAAACGCGTTGTGACGATTAATCACGGATCGTTGGAGCCACTACGATGGCTGCGACATAAGCATCCATGGCTTAACTTCGTTTCTGGCTAAAAAAAATTCTGGAAATTTTTATAGCATTCTTTTAAATGTACAGAATGTGTTACAGGCAATGAAGATTACTGGTTATCATTATTGAGAAGAACTGCTTTCAAATTTTTTTTTTAAGAATCGATAAACAGTGTTCATGTATTGCATCGCAGTCAACGTCGTACATGTTCATCAAGAATGTCCTTGCAATAAACTAAATTTCCATACTCAGCAAAAAGAGGAATAAACTTTTTTTCTCTGTTACGCTACCATGAGAATGAGGTACCAGGAGCAAGCATGTTTCTTTCTTGCAACCTTAAACCAAAGAGCTTAGCTACATCTTTAGGTCTCTCGGCTAGTCGTTTAATTCTGTCTGGGAAAATGACTTCAGCCCAAGATCAGGTTCCAAATCAGGATGACTTGAAATGTATTTTTCAGATCATTGATTCTGAATTAGAGGGTAGGGTAGTGGCTGTGGAGGTTCCAAGTCACGAAATACTACATGCCTTACCGATCGCACATTTGGGTAATTTGTTTGCTTTTCGGTTTTTGAACTGTGAGCAGCCACACGACTGCAACAAAAGTAACAATGTGTTGCATGATCCTGAGGTTCGCTCCATATCATGGGTGTCTATAATTTGAAGGTATTATTTTGCCCTTTTGACTACTTGCGAAGTTAGAAAACGTATGTTACACAAAGTTTGTGAGATATTTACAACTTGCCCTGGTTACTGATGGGTAGGTCAAAGTAGACGTTGCAATTATTTTTTACAAGGTCTGTTATAAAGGGTTTTCCAATAAGAGGTGTTATTTTGAATAGCCCGCTATTTCGGTAGATGTCACTTTTGAAGCTGTCGTTTTTTGACATTTGCCAAGTAAAAGCTACGCTATTAATAAAAATGGAACAATACATGCTTCAACAATGCATTGAAATTATTGAAATTCACTATAAAAATGGTGAAAATTTGGCAGAGACGGTTCGTAAAACTCGAACATTTTTGGGTCGTCGTGAAGCACCTTGTCGGACCGCAATACAGAAATTGGTGGAAAAATTTGAGCTATTGGGACCACTTAGTAATATGAAGAATAAAACCCTTGCATGTTACTCAAGAACAGCCGAGAATATTGCTGCTGTAGCCGAAAGTGTTGAAGAAAACCCAGGTTTGTCCATTCCTCGTCGTTCTTTGGAATTCGGCATTCCACAAACGTCATTACACCGTATTTTGCATGAAGATTTGGGTCTTAAGGCTTACAAAGTTCAGTTAACACAAGAACTCAAGCTGGTGGATCATCAACAACGTCGTGTCTTTGCTGATTGGGTCCTTGAATTGCATGAAAATAATCCGGAATTCCATCGAAAAATCATCTTGAGTAATGAGGCCCATTTCCACCTCGGTGGTTTCGTCAACAAGTAAAATTGTCGCATCTGGGGCTTGAAAAACCCAAGAGTTATTGTTGAAAAGCGTGTGACTGATTGGTGCGGTTTATAGTCCAGCGGAGTCATTGGACCTTACTTTTTCGAAAATGAGGCTGGAGCAACAGTTACGGTGAATGGATTGCGCTATCGAGGGATGATTAATGATTTTCTATGGCCAAAATCGGATGATATTGACCTGTACAATGTTTACTCTCAACAAGATGGCGCTACGTGCCACACAAGAAACGTAACCATTGATCTTTTACGGGAAAAGTTTCCGGACCGTGTTATCTCTCGAAGAGGTGATCACAATTGGCCACCGAGATCTTGTGATTTAACACCTTGCGACTTCGTCTTTTATGGCCACGGGAAGAGAAAGTCTACGCCAACAGCCTAGCGTCGATTCAAGACCTCAAAGATGGAATCCGTGAGGCTATCGAGGACATAGGGTAGCCACTTTGCGATTTGGTTATGGAAAATTTCATGAAAAGTATATGGTCCTGTAAGCGTGGTTGTGGTGGTTATTTGCCTGATTTTATATTTCACTATAAACGCTATACCGTTTTCTTTATAATAAAATAAACATCAGATCATTTATATTAAAAAATGGCATTTTTCTTTTAATATCAAAATAACACCTCTTATTGGAAAACCCTATAAGTCTTTGCTAGTTTTTTAACATGAATCTCCAACAAATGTAACATAAACTGTCCAGTGAGGTTAAACAACTTTGTGAAGTCATTTTTAAGTTAAATTTTTAAATTGTACAGGGTAACTGATGTGCTTCAAAATTGGTTCAAGTATTAACATATATTGTATATTTTATGTCATTTCCTACCCTCATTAACTCTCTTCTAATGAATCAAAGTGAAAAAAAAGATTGTAAGAGAGCAGTGGTATTATTTCGAATTAACCTTTTTTGTCGTGTAAGTCACGCATTTGCCATGTACCAATCAGTTTATAAGGTAGTAATCAGCATGTTATACGGTCCCAGGCTAGGACAGGGGACGTGTTTATTGGGTAGTCCAATCGCCTGCTAGCGAGCATGGGAGTTCCACACTCTGTACTTAAATGGCCATCCACCTCCCTACCTCAAAAAAAATTAGCAAATTATGAAATAGAATGTATTTTTTCATACTAAAAGAAAGGATTTACATAACATTTAAGCCATCACGTTTCATTATGTATTATCAAGCATTTTTGGTATATTTTGCCCTCCCCTGCACCCCCTTATTCATAATATGATTTTTTAATTTCAGATTCTAAAAGTTCTAATCAAGACCTTTCATTTGATACCCCACTCGACTACCTTTGTTTAAAAAAAATATTAAGGGTTAATTCATTATAAGGGGGGACCCCCTTAAAAATTTTTAAATTTTTGGTAAGACCTTAACTTTTACGAGACCATCACTTCTGACCTTTCCACAAAGTTTGAGCATTCTAACTTTTATAGTTTCTGAGGTAACTGGCTGTGACGCACGGACAGACAGGTCACGAAAAAGGCCTAAATAAGTTGGGTAAACAGACCTACGCTCATGGCAGAAGGGTTTTGTATTCAATTTACAAAACACAGTCACCAGATCGAATAAAACCAAGAAACATGTCAAAGACAATTTTATTGGAGAAAATATAAAATTCGAAAATCATACTATTATTAACAAAGTTGAACGAATTTCGACTTCTGAGGTTTTTGCTATCGTTATACTTATAAATATCTCCCTTGATAATTATTTCAGATGTCCATTCGCGAGGGAGGAAACACATTTTTCATGTATTTCTCCCCTGTGCCCCCACTGAAGAAAAACTGACAGTTTAAGAACTGTTTTGAAAAGCTCCCATGAAAAATTTCATTTCATACTCATTTTGGCTAACTTTGATGAATTTTTTTTCAGCGGCCACTCTCCTGTACTGTTATCATCGATTAATGGCCAATTTTTTTTGAATCCTAGAATGGTTACAAAGCCCTTTTGCTAGGAGCTCTCTCCCGCCTCTTTGACTTGTTTCACTTATGGTTATTAATTTCGGGTACTCATCTTCAGTCATTCATTAAATTGAATCAAGTGTTCAAAGCATGCACCTTAAACGTTGAAGTTGGGAAAAACGAACTCAAAATTATTCAACCTTCGCATTGAAAACAGCTACCATTTTGTTTTACGATTACTGATAACACTAGATTCTCAAAGATATTCATGATACCTATCATTCCTGAAATTTTTATGCAAATCCTAGCAAAACTGTAGTGTCTGAATAGGTAAAAAGGGCATGTTGTTCCATAGCCATATCTTGCTATAGTAATAAATGCAGCGCATATTGTTCCATAGTAATACAGGAGAATTCAAACCGCTATAACTTCACTAATTATGATTCAATCTTTATGAAACTTTCAGGATAGATCCATCTCATAAATCATCTGTGTACTGAATTTCATTGAGTTTAAGGGTACCGTTAAGATTTTATTCAAGAAAACACAAAATCCATAATTCATACTATTACTAACAAAGTTGAGTGAATTGTGACTTCTCACGTATTTGTTGTTGTTGTACTCATCAAGGCCTACTTTCATGATTTTTTCAGATTTTTCGGATGGAAGGTGTCCAATCGCGTGTATTTCCCCTCCTTGTGCGCCCCTTGAAGCAAACTTTGCCAAACTAAGACCTGTTTTGAAAGGTTCTCATCAAGACCTTTCATTTGATACCCATATTGGCTACCTTAAATTAAATTTTTTTTCGGGGGGTCACTCCCCTATATGGGGAGACCCCCCTTAAATACCTTATAAAATTTTTTTGTAATTGAACTTTACACCTACATACAAAATTTGATGTTTCTAGCTTAAGTAGTTCCCGAAAAATCTGCTGTGACACACGGACGGACGGACGGACAGACTGACAGGACGCGATTTTAGAAGGGTTTTGTAAAATTATTTTACAAAACCCTAAAAATGTTATGTGATTGATTTTTTTCATTATTTTTCCCGTAATCAGCGCCTCTAAAACTATCGAAAACAACCTTCAAACTTCGGAGAGAAAATCATTGTAGGCCTGTGTAATGATGTTAATGTGGAACGAAAACAATTTGAAGTAGCAGGAGAGTACTCCTGCCAAAAAGGTTTTATAAAATAATTAGTAAATCGAACAATATATTCTGCATATCAAAACTTGACTAATATACAGATTCCATTAATTGAGTTCGAAAAATTATTATGGTTATTATGTTTTTAAATTCGCCGCCGTTTTGTTTCAAGTGTTTTGACCCCGTCATCATGTGTTTTGAGTGTTTTGACCCCATTAGTCATGATAACACATCAATATTATGAACCATATCTAAAATGTTTATCAAAATTCCTACATATTTGTAGTGTCTAAGTCCGTTGCACACATGTATCTCCCTAGTATCACGTGTAAATGTTGTTGTAATTGTTAAATATTCAATCGGCTGTAACTTAGCTGTTTATTGTTCAATTACTTTCAAAAAACTTAAATTGTGGCTTTTGGGAAATTTAAGGGTCCCGTTTTCATTTTATAGACCAACATATAAAATTTATAAAATGTGCTATTATTAACAAAGTTGATCGAATTTCGACCTCTAAGGTATTTGTTGCCCTTACACTGCTAAAGTCTCACCTCGTTGATTTTTTTCAGATTTTTTGGGTCAAAGGTGTCCAATCGCGAGGGGGGACACCAAATTTTCGTACTTTCCCTTTCCCCTGCACCCGTCAAAGCAAGATTTGTAATTTTAAGACCTGTTTTGGAAATGTTTTTACAAGGGGCACTCCTCTATATAAGAAGACCCTCGCAAACACCTTATAAATTGTGGTGAAACTTTGAAGAGGGCGTCACTTTGCATCTACTTACGAAATCTTATGTTCCTAGCTTATGTAGTTTGCGAGAAAAAGTGCTGTGACACAGGGACGGACGGACAGACAGGACGCGATTTTAGTAAGGTTTTGTAAAATGATTTTACAAAACCTTACAAAATATTACAACTCAAACTACTAATTGATTCACTCATTATTCACGAACGACTTTTAATAAGGACTTTCACATTAATATCGATCAATTGAAAATTGAAGCTTAATTTTCGTTTATATGTTAGTTTTAAAACTAATCTTGTTATCCGCATTCATTTACGTATTAATATAATCATTTACCCTACGGGACGGATTTTTTCCAGTACGATGGAAGGTGATGACGGTCGTGTTGGTCAGCAAGGGGAAAGGAAATCCTGGATCGCCGTCTGCATAATGCCCGTTATACATGCTAGATACTGCTGGGAAAGAAGAGGGAAGACTCACTGACGCAATTCGTGCTGTTGGGGACCTATCTCCTCGGCAATACGGCTTTAAAGTAGGATGTTCCACCATTGATGTGATTGCAGAGGTGGTGAGCGCGGTCCAAAATGCAGAGGCATATAGCTGCACCAAATGACATATCATCCTGTTGATGACACTCGACGTTGGGAACGCCTATATATGGGTGAATATTCGCTATATGGGTGAATATTCTGGATACGCTGGAAAACCCTTTTCAAGTTTCAGAATATCTAAGGCGGCTTCTGAGGGACTACCTTAAGAACCGAAACTCGTTAACGTCACATCCAGCAGTGGAGCTTGCATTGTAGTCAGAATTAAACTAAAGTACCTCCCCAAGTGCTGCACGGCGAATATGACAAACATGAGTGTGTCAACTCACCGTTAGACTATTTAATCCTAGTCTTAACATGCTAAGACTCAACTAGATAAAATCTTTTCGCATCTACTTCCTCTAGTTCTTCTAATTATTCTATAAATTGCTTAGAAATTCGCAAAATACACTCATAAGTAGCTAAGCAGGCACATCAAGATGGCACGGAGGACTAACGCAGTAGCATTCTGTTTTATTAGCACGGTACACAGTCGCATCCTGTAAGGAGTATAAGGACAATAAATAACCAACAGAAAAAAAGTTTTTATTTGCAGTGGTAGGCTCTACAGCAATACCTCCTGCTGACCCAGCAGCACCACCTGCAGCTGCTCCGTCTGCTGCTCATGCAGCGGCCCCACCATCAGCTAACGCAGGAGCTGCTCCTGCAGACGCTCCAGCAACTGATGGACAAGCATCAGCCGGAATTTGCAAAGGTGGATTCAAAAATCAGTGTGTTAATTGCCGGAATATTGCGGTTAGTGGATTTCTTTATTAATGAATGGTTGATGATGTGCGAAGGATTTGCTTTTCAGATTTGTGGAGGCTCTAGTGAACCTCTGATCACCAAATCGTGCGCCTCCCTGAATCAAGGCACGCCATACTGTGATGATGGTATTTGCACTGGCAACGCCCCCGGAGCTACTTGTGAAGCTGATTTTGTATGCAGCAGTGCAGGATACTTCCCACATCCTAAGAGCTGTTCCAAGTACTACCTTTGCAACGCCGTCAATGGAAGCGCTCACGAATACGATTGCGGTCCTAACCAAGTCTACAATGCCAAAGAGTACGCTTGCGAAAGCTTGACTGCACCCGCTGACTGCAAGGTTTTGGATTGCTCAATGTACCGCAACTCTTACTTACGACACCCTGGCAATCCTGCATACTATGCTTTCTGCTTGCACACTTCAGATCGAGTGGCCACCATTGTCTACAAGTGTCCCAATGAGAAAACATCCGAGTTCAATCTGCAAACCTTCACCTGTGACTTTAAGTGCCCGAAGGAAGGTCGTTTCGCACATGAGAAGTGTAACAAATTCTACGAGTGCTACAACTCAATCAATGGATTGGAAGCCACCGAATGGTCGTGTCCCGACGACTTCTACTACAGCAAGAAAGACAAGCGATGTGTGCTTGGCAAGTGTAAATAGTTTAGCTATTACCACGTCGATATTATCAAATGCATTTATTTAAAATAGATAAGTAAAGAAATCCGTTGCCAATGTTATCATAAGTGTTGAATACATGAAGATCAAACGTCCCAATTAAATTGAAACTGATTAACAATCTTTTTGTTTTTAAGTGGAATTCGCAGTAAGATGGTCTTCCTTCTTTTTGGGAGAACATAAAAATTCTCACTTTTACATTAGCACTTTTTTTTCTAGGTGGCTGGCAATAGAAGTCCTTCAGACATATTTCGTTGTTTTAACACAGAAAGGGTTTGACCAACGCACCCTTGAAATTGTTCTAATTATAGTCATGAGCTACAACGTGAAGTATAATTTTGAAGCAACTGAGTGCGTCATCCTGCTAAGTATCGCGGTTTCTACACAAGTTCAAGGCTGCTCTTCTGGCAATATCGGGGTTTTCAGAGAACCCACAGTCATCATCTTTTCCTTTTTTGTTACAGCTCAATTTTTAAGAGGTCTCCTCACATACTCAAATGTAAAAAGAACTTAGAATGAATTTACCGACTTACGTATCTCACAAGGTATTCCTAACAGATTTGGGGGAAAAGTATCGAGGAAGTTCCTTCTTTGTGACGAGAAAGCGATGGAAATCAGAAAACTCATGGCCAGTTAACGAAAGATGATGTGCAGCACAAGGCTGTCGAATAGGCAAGATATAAAGATCTATAAAAAAACGCCTTCAAAGGACAATTCCTGAGCAGGATAACCGGAACGAAGCTAGACGAGGACTAATGGTGAATCCAAACCAATCATAAGCTGTATGACATTTTTGAAAAGCTGGAGGTATCAATGATTGTGAGACTTTGGGAGCTGGAATGGGCTCGCCACATGAAACATATGGACGAATAACAAATACCCAAAAAAGGTATTCGTTGAGAGCACTGAAGGACGAAGGTCAGTGGGGAAACCGAGGAGGGTTTGACTCGGTCGACGAAGACAGCTCGAATTTTAAAATTGGAGGACGCACTCAATGGACCGAGACAGCAGGAAGCGAAGCCCCGGGAGGGTCTGTAATGCTACGAAGAAAAGAAATCCATAAAGAAAACACTGCATAGAAGACCTCTTGTCGATTGTTAACTATTCTTCTTCTTCGTAGCACTACAGCCCTTATCGGGCCTACGCTTCTGGCAACTAGCACCTCCAACTATCTCAGACCATTGACCGCGTTCTTCAATTTCAAAATCTGAGCAGCGATAAACTGTCCTCTTTGACCGAGTCAGAACAGCATTTTCTCGATTTTCCCAGTGGTCTCCACCCTTCAGTTCTCTCAACGAATACCCTTTTGGGTATCCGTTGTTCATTTATGAGGTATCCATTGTTCATCCATACAATTCACATGGCCATCCCATACCATCTTCCGTAGTCTTACAATCATTGAGACCTCCACTTCGTCAAAAAAGCCATTCAGCCTATGGTTGTATCGAATTCACCATTGGTCCTCGTCTAGCTTCGCTCCAATTATTCGCCCCAGGACACATCTTTCGAAGGCGTTCAATATTATTGCGAATACTTGGGTTAAGGTCCAGGCTACTTGATGTATAGATTCAAACTCCAGAATAAGTACGATGAATTTCAGATGAAAACAAAAAGCTCTTTTGCTGGTAATCAAATATGGAGATCACGATAAATTTACCACCAAAGAAGATACCTGCAATATTCATAAGGGCGAAACGAGACTGACAAACATGGAGGAAACAAACATCATATTCAATCAGAAGGTACGGTTTTAGGAGTAAAAGAAAGTTGAAATCGGTTGAATTACATTTTCTCTCTCTCTCTCTCTCTCTCTCTCTCTCTCCTCTCTCCCTCTTCATAGCACTACAGCCCCTATCAGGCCGTTGCTTCCTGCAACAAGTGCCTCCAAATGTCTCTGTACATTGACCATGTCCTCCAATTTCGAAATCCGAGCAGCGATGAACTGGGTCCGTCAACCGGGTTAAACTAGCGTTTCCTCAGTTCCCTCACTGGTTTCCACCCTTCATTTCTCCCTTGGGTATCCGTTGTTCGTTCAAACAATTTACATGGCCAGGCCATTGCAGTTTTCACAGTTTTACAATCGTTAAAACCTCTGACTCATCCAAAATTTCATACAACTTATAGTTTTATCGAATTCGCCACTGGTATCCATCTAACTTCGCTCCAATTATTTGCCTCAGGATCCATCTTTCGAAGATGTTCAATATGTTTGTGGATGCTTGGGTTAGGGTCCATAATTCACACCCATAGCATATAACAGGTATACTGCGTCAACTGAATTACCTTTTAAAGCAGTTTTCTTTATTAGGCGTTTTAAATGCTTGGGCTCAGATACTAAGTAATGAACCAAAGTTTGGCTTAAGATGTGGGAACAAGAGGTATGCAGCTTAAGACTGCACCACGGAAATGTGACATATGCAGAGGAACCTCAGACTGATAACAAGGCCACGTGAATTGTATTACCCATAGCTGCCAATATTTGGCTTCAAGAGCACGATGAACTTCAAGCTTAAAAGAAGATTCCAGAGCTTATTCCTAATCACTGCCATGCAACGTAAGACTTGCTCTCTCCTTAAAATTGATACGAGTGGATAAAAATGTGAGGGATCTTTGTCAAGCAGCACCAAGTTTGACAATACTGGAATGAATATTGAGCAATGCAGGAATGGATGCAAACTGGTATATCACTAACGAGAAATGCTTGAGAAATGTGCAACGAATGCCAAAGAACATGCTTTTTCGCAGCTAAATACGATCTTCTTAAATAATGAGGGTTCTAACATATTCGTATACTAGCAGTGAGAACTTAGGTGAAATTTACCACCATTGATGTGATTACAGAGGTGGTGAGCGCGGTCCAAAAGGCAGAGACATATACCCGCAACAAGCGACAGATCATCCTGTTGATGACATTCAATGTTAGGAACGCTTTCAACTCCGCTATATGGGTGACTATTCTGGATACGCTGGAAAACCCTTTTCAAGTTCCAGAATATCTAATGCGGCTTCTGAGGGACTACCTGAAGAACCGAAGCCTGCTTTACCACAGACACATGCCCAACGAAGACTGGAATACAGCGGGTGTTGCCCAGGAGTGCATCCTTGGTCCAGACCTGTGGAACGTGTCTTATGATGGACTACTGTGATGAGTTGCGCTTGATCGCTTCTTGTCACTGGACGCATTATTGAACAAGTGCAACTTAGACTAGGTATGCTAATGTGCCGAGTGAGAGACTGGATGACTGCTCGCGGGTTCAGTTTAGCACTGGAGAAAACCAAATTGGTCATCTTGACAAAAAAGAGAATCCCTAGAGTAAAGATGATTACTATTGGAGACATACTAATCGAATTAAAGCCAGCGGTGAAGTACCTGGGGCTACTGATGGACTCGAGGATGAATTTCTCTGAGCAATTCAGGGCAACGGCTGAGAAGGCTTGTTCGGGAGTATCGGCTCTGAGTCGACTTACAGCCAACGTATGGGGACCTAGCCCATCAAGAAGCCACCTCTTGATGAGAGTTCTAGGCTCTGTGGTACTGTACGGAGCAGAAATATGGAGTGACGCTCTCAGTAAAGAGGTATACCGAAAATGCTTGGCACAGGTATAGAGAAGAGGAGCACTGAGGATTGCATATTCATATCCGACAGTCTCTGGTTCGGTGTTGAAATTTATTACAGGCGTTATACTTGCCTCAGCGAGCGGAATCAGTGCTACGCAGCATGTGACCTTGTCTGGAGATGCGTTCTTTTCCCACAGCACAAAAAGGTGTCAATGGCCGAGGCAACCTACAGAAAGGGATTACAGGGAAATACGTGACGTCAAATCGCTGGTTAGCCAAGTGCGATACTTAAGACGACTTCACCCTTGCTTCAAATCCAAAACGGCTGCCTTGGCCCATATCGGTTGTGGAAGGCCAAGCCTTTTGGAAGGCCTTACAAGAGCACCTGTAACAACGGAAAAAGGGGGAAAGCTCAACCGATGGCTAGGTCATGAACGGAGGAGCCTGTGGCGGGCCCCGCACCTGATCGGGGTTTCAAATAGAAGTACTGAATTTCAGAATTTAATTATTATTTCGTTTAATAAAAAAAACTATTACTATTATGCCTTACTATTTACAAAAATTATTACAAATTTCGGTTCACAGTTTTTTTCGAATCGGAAGCCCTTTAACCAATATTTTCGAGGAATAAATTTTTATGAAAAGTAAAATGTATTCTTCCTCTTCTTAGCACTACAGCTCCTTTCGGGCCATCGCTTCCGGCAAGCAGCGCCTCCAACTGTCTCGGTTCGTTGACCATGTCTTTCAATTCCGAAGTCCGAGCAGCGATGAACTGTCTTCGTCGACCGAGTCAGACCAGCGTTTCCTCGGTGTCCCCACTGGCCGCCGGCCTTCAGTTCTCCCTACGAATACCTTCTTGGGTATCCGTTGTTCGTCCATACGATTCATGTGTCCAGCCCATTGCAGCTTCCACAGCCTTACAATCCTTGAGACCTCCGGTTCGTCAAAAATTTCATACAGCTCATGGTTGTATCGAATTCGCCATTGGTCCCCTTCTAGCTTCGCTCCGATAATTCGCCTCAGGACCCGTCGCTCAAAGGAGTTCAATATATTTACGGATGCTTGGGTTAGGGTCCATGTATCACACCCATAGCATAACACAGGTCTTATCACAGATTTGTATACTTGGAGCTTTGCTTTCCTGTGTATGCAGCTGTTCTTCAAGATCGTCAATACTGAATAAAATATTTTATTTGCGAGCTATATTCTTCGGCGTATTTCGTCTCTTTCATTGCCCGTTTTCGTTATTTTGGCACCTAAATACACAAATTCGCTAACATTCTCGATACTGTATTTGCCAAGTGTGATATTTTGTGTATTTGAGGTATTTTTCCTTGACGTCATGAACTTTGTTTTATTTTCATTGATTTGTAGCCCTACTAGTTTTGCTTCGCTGTCGAGTTTCAGGAAGAGTTCTTTGGCAGTTGTTAATGACCGTGACAGAATGTTGATGTCATCCGCATAGTCCACTACTTGGCTCGACTTGTATAGTAATGTACCACGCGTATCAACTGGTAGCTTCCGTATGACGTACTCCAGCGCCAAATTGAATAGCAATGGGGCCAGCCCATCTCCCTGCCTTAGTCCGATATTCGTGTCAAAGGCATCGGTGAGTTAGTTATTGATGCGAACTTGGGAGGTTGTCGAAGTCATTGTCATTTTGGTAAGACGGAGTAATTTGGCTGGGATGCCAAAACCAAGCATTATTTCGTAAAGTACGTTACGATCAATACTGTCGTATGCTTTCTTGAAGTCAACGAAAATTTGGTCTACGTCTATGTTGAACTCCTAGTATTTTTCAAGTACCTGCTTGACTGTGAACGATTGGTCTGTTGTTGATATACCTGCTCTAAACAACCTTGATAATCCCCAATAATACTGTTAGCGTATGATCCGATTTTATTTTCTAAGATTTTTGATAATATTTTGTACGCCGTACAAAATAGTGATATGCTTCTATAATTTTCACACTGTAGCTTGTCACCTTTTTTTGGGATAGGGAATATAATTGATTGGCTCCACTCTTTCGGCATATATTCTGTTGCCAAATGTTCTGGATGACTTTGTGAATATCTTGATGAACACTAGTGCCACCATATTTGATGAGCTCCACTGGAATCTCATCAATGCCCGGCGCTTTATTATTTGTTTGGGCTTTGATGATAGAACAAACTTCATCCAGAGTTAGTGGGGCCAATGGAAGCTCTCCGCAGACCTCTATAGGCTCCGATGTTCTGGAGCTGTGCGGAAGATTAAGGAGTTTCTTGAAATATGATGCCCCTCTTTCCTTAATCTTGATTTTATCAGCGATTATTTTGCCGCTGTCATCACGACAGAGGGTGATTTTGGGCTGATAACCGCGTTTCAGGCTTTTCACTATTTTGTATGCTTGTCTTGTGTTGTTGCTCGCTAGACTTATATCTATACTTCTCAATTGGTCGTCATAGTATTTTCTTTTCTTAATCCTAAATACCTTATTCGCTACTCTTCTGAGATTTTCATAGTGTTCTCTCTTCGTCCTGGTTTTCCTACCTACGTATTCTTTGTACGCCTGATTCTTTTTATCTAACGCATTCTGGCATTCATCATCGATCCAATCATTCCTCTTGCGCCGGGCTTGATGTCCGATCGTATGCTCTGCCACGGTCCTGATAGCCGCTTTCACTTCCATCCAGAGCTATTTGCTCGTCTTTAACGATCCGTCTGATAAGATAGAAGCCAGCTGGTTATCGAGGGTTTCCGTGAAATTTTTG
Organism: Odontomyia ornata; assembly: GCA_963969285.1. Taxonomy (NCBI): domain Eukaryota; kingdom Metazoa; phylum Arthropoda; class Insecta; order Diptera; family Stratiomyidae; genus Odontomyia; species Odontomyia ornata. The sequence continues at coordinate 159,527,536 of OZ017742.1, forward strand.
GCCACAGACGCCGTTTGGAGCCTTTCGATGTCAAATTTTTGTAGCGGGCTGGTCTTCGTTGAATATGCCTTTGACATACGACATCGATAGGTTATTTGATCAAGTAATGATCTGAGTTACAATTGGCTCCTCAGTATGTACGGACGTCAAGTATGCTCGAGGCCCAACGTTGTTGGATAAGATCATGATCGATCTGGTTTTGTGTGTTGCCATCCGGTGATACCCAGGTCATTTTATGAATGCATCGATGTGGGAAGCAAGTCGAACGTATGACTAGATTTTTGCTACATGCAAAGTCAATCAGGCGCTGGCCGTTGTCATTTGTTTCATCGTGGAGTTTCTCTAGTCGTTTCCCGATGAGATAGCTCATTGCCAACCTCAGCGTTGAAATCACCAAGAATCATTTGTGTGTCGTTTGTGGGCAATGGATCGACCAGTCTTTCCAGGTGATTTAAAACGATTCCTTCGTTTCTTCGTCCTTTTCTTCGGTCGGGGCGTGAACATTAATCAGCCAGATTTTGAAGAATTTCGCTTTTATTTATAAAATTTTTATAAAATGTATTACCATAAAAAAACTAACATTTTGTTACAATAATAATTTTATAATTTAAAAAAATCGATGAAAAAATAATATTAATTTATGATAAAAACAAAAGGGTACTTACCCACTCCAAAGAATTATGGAGAGAGTGGTAGGGAATGGAGGAACTTTAGAAAAGAATTTGCAATTTTTCGGTCGGCTGCAAATGGTTACTGATATTAAAGATAATCTTAATAGAACATTAAATAGTACTCCATATCAATTCCTCATCTTAAAACAATTCTATGTAACAGTTTAAATTGGTTCAAGTGTACGGTAGTTCTAAATTCTTCTAAATAATTTCATCATGCGTAAGTTCTGAACGCATCCTACATATTATTTCCCATTGTCTGCTGCATGTCAACTACTAACGCTGGGATATTTTCGTACGTCGAAAACTTATATCTGATATGTCAATGGCCGTCATCGTATCGGCATGAGAAATTCTGCATTTCGTGACAAATTATTTTGAGTGACGTGCCTAATAATCAGTTTAGTAAAGCCTACAGTATCGTATTATCCAAGTTGCGTTAAAATCGCGTTTTTCAGGGCCGTCACATGCCGATAAAATGAGTGGAAGAAAGGAAACAGAACGAGAAAAACTCATCAAAGAGAAATGTCAAACGTTGCTGAGTCAAATGCTTCGGGATGAGGACAACAAATATTGTGTGGATTGCGATGCTAAAGGTGGGCGTATTTTCATGTTGTTTCAGCTCTGTTTCGTAAAGATGGTTACTTCATCTCATTGACGTACATCTCGACCGAGACACGTAGCACGAACAATTTTAGCGACTTCGCGCCTTGTCAGCTAATTCCGAAGTCTTGAAGTGTCCGTGAATGATAATGCACTTTCTATGGTTTCAGGTCCGCGCTGGGCTTCATGGAATCTGGGAGTATTTCTCTGCATACGATGCGCTGGCATCCACCGGAAGCTGGGCGTTCACATATCTCGCGTCAAATCAGTGAATCTTGATACATGGACGCCGGAACAAGTTATCTCGCTACAACAGATGGGCAACTCTCGGGCCCGAGCCGTTTACGAAGCACAGCTGCCAGATGGCTTTCGTCGTCCGCAAACTGATTCTGCCCTTGAGAGCTTTATTCGAGCCAAGTACGAGCATAAAAAATACCTTGCTAGGGAATGGGTTCCACCATCTCCTCCCAAGGTCGATTGGGCTAAAGAAATTGACGAAGAGCTGGAGCGACAAAAACGAAAGAAAAAAGCTGCACAAGGAGCAGCTGGTATAGGCATAGTGGCCCCCTTGACAAGCGACAAGAAGCCGAATGCAACAGCAAAGCCCGTGCCCATTCCAGCCCCATTGCCAAAGCCCAAATCATCAAATAGCCCCAAAGCCAGTCGAACCGTTGAGCCGTCGCATACTAATTCAGACTTACTAGGATTGACATCTCCCACAAACCCGGGTGGACCGTCAGGCACCAACAACGACTTGCAGGGAGATACTTTCTCTGGATTTCTCAGTGCTCCGGTGGCCGGAGTCCAGACCGTAAATGGTGCGATAGAGAAACCAGCCGAAAATAAGGAAAATTCTTTAGCCAAGGAAGAGGCAGACTTCTTCAGTCAATCAAATATGGGCGCGGGTGGAGATAAAGGAAAGATGACCAAGGACAGTATATTGGCATTGTATGGCACAGCGCCAACAAGCAGTATAGGACAATTCAATAACAATCCTCTAGTTGGTTTCAATAGCGCATTCAGCCATCCCCAGGGCACGGCTGGGCAGTTCATGGCTCCGCAGCAACCATTCCCAGCTGTCGTTCAAGGTGGTGCCCCGCCGCCAGTGACGCAAGGACAGTTCGGACATGCAGGTTTAGCCACTAATCTTAATTTAAATTTAGCCGGCATGCCTCCGGGATTCTTAGGACCGCCTCAACCTCAACCCCACACACACTTTATGACACCTCCAAACTCGGTCACGATGTACAACCAACCAGTGATGACGGCCCCAGGTGCGTTCACGTCAGCTGCAGTCATGCAACAGCAAGTTGTTCCGTCTCAGCCAGCCAACTTTGCACAGTTTCCTCCACAGGCGTTCGGAGCAATGCCATCGGCTTTCGGTGCGCCACCAGTAGCAGCCAATATGATCGCACCCACGCAACCGGCTGCATCGACCACTCTGAGCCAACAATTTGGCAATCTTAACCTGGGTAATGTTTGGCAATAAGGAGTAGAAAATTGTCAAAGCTAAGCTATATATTGCACTAACGGTATTTCCTTTGTATATGTTTTCTCTCTCCTGTTGCCCGTTCCCCAGTCAGTCTTCGCGATGTGAACTTTCCTTCTTTTCGGAGGCCACGTACTCCCATTTTTCGTTGTAAAGTATTCGGACCAAACCAGTATCATCATAACGTTTCAGAACTGTGAGCTTTTTTTTTAAATTGCGTAAATTAGTGAGTCGTTGGAAATCGTAAATCTATAGATAGCTATTGAGCGAGAAATGAGATGAAAATAGGATGCAATACAAAATGGGATTCCCAAATCTAAGACTATGTAATTGATTTTTGTTTAAACAAAAAACGTTAAATAAAAGAATCGAAAATGTGAATTTAAAATTGGATTCGTTTTTAATCAAGATGATATGGATCAAGTTTAGTTTTTGCAGCAATTTAAAACAATGTTCAGACCACATTCGACTGGAAATATGTTAAGTAGAAACTTTTGTTTAAAAATCATTAGCAGATAAGTTTACGATACAGTTCGTGCCCATGAGATGAATTATTTATTTGAAATTCACGGGTGTTATACAAAACAAACCATTTTTTTAGATTGGTAGTAATGTATTAATACCTATGCTAAGCCAGAATTTCAAGTCAATATATTCAATTGTTTCAGAGCTGCATGTGTTTTTGTACACATACGAAAGTGAGCTTATCGATTTTCACACTGAAGGTGTATATACCATGTCGCCAAAAATTTAACTCATACTCTTGTGCAACCATCGTATTCGCCTAATTTAGCACCGATGGACGTCGTGGACACTCGAGGAAGTGAAAAACTGTCGGAGGTCATACCAGGAAAGGATTTTTCTGTGTTGCAAAATTGGAGAAACCGTTAACATAAGTTCATCGTATCGGGTGGGGACTTTCAGCCGACAAAACTAATTTGAAAGAATAACGATTTATTTTTTAACCCCCATTCTTTTTAGGCAATATTTTTTTTTGTTTTTGCATAATGACGAGATAACTAACCTACGCAACATTTCAAGGGAAAATCGGTTTTTCAGAATGGAAATAATTTCACTACTGTAAACTAGAAGCATCTAAATCATTAAATGCCATTGCAATGTTCGATGGATTTTTTATTTGCATGTATTCCGTTTGTGTGAGTTAATTTCTTCGGAATGGGCTCTCAGTTAATAATACCAGGGACACAGACTGCAGTTGATCGCTCATCTAAATACACAAATAATTGAAACTTGCAAATGAACGCTAGATATTATGTATTAGTTATTAATCCTTCTAATTTTCAACACATCTAAAAAAAAAAGTCGACAAACGCTGCATGTCTTCAGAACAATTCGATCCATATTATCGATACAGCAACTGAACCGATAGTGGTTTCGGGTGCTATGTATGGATCCCATTTATCTAATCTGGAAACGACTCATAAGTTAATTATTAAATCTACAAGCATGATTGTAGTGAATTTTTTTCTCAAAATCCGTGTAGAGCACGGGTGCCGATTGTATGGCACAAGTGTCAGCGAGCTATAAACAACACCGACCTCAGCTGGCTAGCTTCGCTTAACGACCACGTATGCGTGCTTGTCGACTAGCTAGTTGTGGGATCATATGAGGCGGGTTCTGGTCGAGCCACAAAGCTACACTACAAAATATTTATCACGCGTATTCTACTCTACGAGACGCACCGATCAATTTTTATTATCTTTAGAAATGTTCTATTATGTGTCAATATAGCTACTCTACAGTAATTCAAAATTGTTTTGTCTCCTTAAAGTTAGCGGACACGGAGGCTTGATACAAACGCAAACATCCTACAAAAAGCAACCGTTACTTTCTCCGAAGAAGGTCGTTGCATTACAAGGGAAATGTCAAACGTGAAGATGTTAAAGTGGCTGAAGTGAACCACTCATCTCTGCCTAAAAGATGGAAACCTGACGGATGTAGATAATTTTAATCTTGCAAAGCAAGAAACTAAGCAGTTTCGACGGGTTGACCACCTTATCTCTTCAGGAGCAGTCACTCCTGATCACCATGGGGCTGCTCGACTGCTTATGTTTATTACATAATCCGCCAAAAAACTCTTCCCGTAATAACAAAACACTAAACAAACGAGCAATTTATGTGCATTGTAATTTGATATGTGAGCAGAATAAATCACCAAATTAATACTAAGCATAGCTACATTAAGCTAGAAATACCCAAAACTTGAAAATTTTTATCAAAAAACCATCTCTCCTTGTCCAGCCCATATATGTTTAACAAGCTACCTGTTGAGATTCGTAACAACTTTACAAGAACACAAATGCTTAAAGCTAGATTGAAATTTCGGTTTCAGAACGTAAGGAGTGCACCTTTCTATGAAATGTTCGATTTGTTTGATTTTATATAAATTATTATTTACTTAATTTTTACACAACTTTTCTTTCCAAATTTATTTCGAAAAAAGCAATAAGTATATGTTTTAAAAAGAATAATTCGAAACTATAAAAATTGGAATGTCTGTTTTGTTTGTGTAAGGAATTAGAATCAATCTTCCTCTCATAAGAACCTTCAAACGTGTTAAAGTAGTAGTAAGTAAATGAATGAATGAATAATAATATGCTTTGCTTAATAATAATAATCTATCGCACAACAGTCCAAATCCAAACCTTGGCATTGAGATTTATTGTTAGGATTTCTTTCCATAACCGTAACGGAATTCGAGGGGATACGGTCAATATCACGCTCAACCATGTGGTTATTATTTAATTTTTCAAGTAGTGCCCATCACAGCTGGGTGGCATATAGTCTGACAGCACCATCAGAAGCTCAAACTCGATGTCGCCACCGAGGTTTGAACTTGGGAGCGGCTGCGCAAGCACAGTGTGCCCTAACCCACTACTCCACATGGACTACTATCCTTAATATTCTACAAACATAAAGCAAATTTAATCATAAAATATTGTAAAAATGAATTGCCACGAGAGAACTCTAAATTCATATCTGTCCATAAAAAATTCGATTTTACAATATTTTTAATACAATTCCATAGAAGCGGAAACTTTTAATAAACATTTGTCGGGAAAATAGAATTTTTTATTTTTTCGTATAATTAAACTTTTCTAGGCTAAATGTGTAAATATAAAAAAGATAATTCGACTTACCCGTAGTCCGCATGGTATAGTAATTATAGCGCTTGCTGCGTAAGCTGAACGTCCCTTGTTTGAAGCGATTCTTCAGACGGACTTTAAGTCCGTTCTATTATGATACGTACTGGTTTAAAATCAGAATGTATCGCAGCTGGGTGGGCGGGCGTATGGTCAAAACGTGATGCTGACCATATCACCTTGCTGAATGTCGATACATTCGATCAAGATAATGAGGTACTCTAACTATCTCTATGCGAAGGCCCGAAAGGGGCCGTAGTGCTAAAGCAAAAACATCGACTTATACTACTCTAGTAATATTCTTAATCTAGTGCTAACATTTTAAAAATCTAATATTTTCGTACTTAAATCTATAAATTCATTGAAAACATTCATCTTAATCTTGAAAAAAAAACAAAAATTATACTAGTCTCAACCCTATTTCCAATCACAAACAAACTGATGAAAAAACTACCCAATAATGATAAGCATACCCAAACTGAAACAAAATCGAAATGAACAACTGAAAATTTTGATTGGTTTTAAATGTTACCATCCAGCCACCAATGTCGAGATGACTGGGTCTCCGCTCTATTAACATCAACAAACCTTTTTTTGTGGTTAGGAGATGAAGGCTGTCCACGCCCTGAGTATGAGACTCCCAAACACACCAGGCACTATGGAATACCTACTAATCACCTCCCTTGGCACCTGAGCAACTAGCCTAGAACCGTTTAGCACATTACTTCGGGTTAGACTTCATTTTTCTTCACCTAGAGGTGTCTTCGAGATTCAGAAATCTAACTGCTAGCGAAAAGGGAGGGGAAGAGATTACTAGAAACCATCTTCTCCGACGCCTCCTGACACTTAAGTATGCCTCTTTTGGCCTCCAGGGTGGCCCATACATAATGTTCTACGCGGTTCCATTTGTCAACGGATTTAAGCATCTTTCCGATTATAATCGCCGGCAAGAGCGCTCCAACTTCATTGAAGAGGTCACTACGCAGCCTGTCCCATCTTTTCCAGCCAAAAAATGTATGGCAGGCATCATCTACCTCTCCTACGCAAGACACGCAGTCGGGAGACCGTGACCTAGCAATCTGGTGCAAGTAAAATCGAAAACACTATGCCTGCTAAGAGCTGGTTTTATGAGCCTCGTGACAGATGGATAAACGGACTAACGAACAGACGCATGCGCGGATGAAAAGAACAACAGTAAACGGAGGCAAACTTTAAAAACAGCAAACATTGGCAGTTGCAGCTTCCAACGAGGAAAAAGCCGGTCACCGGATTACGAAGAGTACGCGTGATAAATGTTTTGTAGTATAGCTTCGTGGTGCAATAAGAACTTGCCCCATATTATCCCGCAAATAGCTAGCAGTCAAGCACGCGTACACGGCCGTAAGATAAGCTAGTCAGCTGAGCTTGGTCTTCTTTATAGCTCACGAGCCCATGTCTCGCATCGACTTATCAACACAAATCACTACAAAAATTACCCAACGTGGGGGCCTGAAGGGAAAACAACATCACTCTCCTTTGAATTCTCACATTTTTAATTTCACTGTCGGCAGACGAACCGATTGAATATTCATTGTCGCCTTTTTCACCTTCTGGATAACAAGATCAGTAGCATCTTCCGGAATTCTTCGTTCGTGGTGGGTAAGCCATCTGAACATGCGGACTATGTTATAGAGCATTCTTCTTCTTCTTCGTAGCACTACAGCCCCTCCTGGGCCTTCGCTTCCTGCAAACAGCGCCTCCAACTGTCTCGGTCCATTGACCGCGTCCTCCGAATATAAAATCCGTACAGCGATGAACTACATTCGTCAACCGATTCAGACCAGCGTTTTCTCGGTTTCCCCCACTGGTCTCCGGCCTTCAGTTCTCCCAACGAATACCTTTTTGAGAATCCGTTGTTCGTATATACGATTTATATGGCCAGCCCATTGCAGCTTCCGCAGCCTTACAATCGTTAAGACCTGCCGCCCGTCAAAAATTTCCTACAGCTCATGGTTGTATCGAATTTGCCATTGGTCCCTATCTAGCTTCGCTCCAATTGTTCGCCTCAGGACCCGTCGCTCAAAGGCGATCAATATATTCAGGGATGCTTGGGTTAAGGTCCATGTTTCACACCCATAGCATAATACACGTCTTATCACAGATTTGTATACTTGAAGCTTTGTTTTCCTTTGTATGCAGCTGGTCTTCAAGATGGTCAAAACAGAAAAAACATTTTATTGGTGAGCTGTATTCTTCGGCGTATTTCGTCTTTTTTAGTAACAGTACTCATTATTTTGGCTCCTAAATACACAAATTTGCTTACATTTTCGATACTGTATTCACCATTTATATTTTGTGTACTTGAGGTACATTTCCTCGACTGCGTCATGAGCTTTGTTTTAGTTTAGCCCTACTAGTTTTGCTTCGCTGTCGAGTTTCAGGAAGAACTCTTCGGCAGTTGTTAATGACCGTGACAAAATTTTGATATCGTCCGCATTGGCCACTACTTGGCTCCACTTGTATAGCAATGTACCTCGTGTATCGTAGCTTCCATATGACGTATTTCAGAGCCAAAATGAATAGCCAGCCTATCTCCCTGCTTTAGTCAAAACCATCGGTGAGTTTGTTATTGATGCGGACTTGGGAGATCGTCAACGTCATTGTCATTTTGGTAAAACGACGTAATTTGGCTGGAATGCCAAAGTGTAGTAATATTTGGTACAGTACATTACGATCAATACTATCGTATACTTGCTTAAAGTCAACGAAAATTTGGTGTACGTCTATGTTGAACTCCCAGCATTTTTCAAGTACCTGCTTGACTGTGAACAACTGGTCTATTGTCCTTGATACTCCCCAATAATACCGTTGGCGTATGATCCGATTTAATTTTCTAAGATTTTTGAAAATATTTTGTACACCGTACAAAGTAGTGATATGCCTCTATAATTTTTGCACTGTAGCTTGTCACCTTTTTTGTGAGTAGGGAATATAATTTATTGGCTCCACTCTTTCGGCATATTTTCATATTTGATGAGCTCCACTGGAATCTCATTGATGCCCGGCGCTTTATTATTCTTTTGGGCTTTGATGATGGAACAAACTTCATCCAGATTTGGTGGGGCCAATGGAAGCTCTCCGCAGACATCTATGGGCTCCGATGTTCTGGAGCTGTGCGGAATTAAGGAAGTTGTTGAAATATGATGCCCATCCTTCCTTAATTTTGATTTCATCAGCGATGATATTGCCGATTTCATCACGACAGAGTATGGTTTTGGGCTAATAGTCACGTTTCAGGCTTTTCACTACTTTGTTGCTTGTCTTGTGTTGTTGCTCGCTAGACTTACATCTATACTTCTCAATTGGTTGTCATAGTATTTTCTTTTCTTAATCTTAATTATCTTATTCGCTACTCTTCTGAGATTTTCATAGTGTTCTCTCTTCGTCCTGGTTTTCCTACCTACGTATTTTTTGTACGCCTGATTCTTTTTGTCTAACGCATTTTGCCACTCCACATCGAACCATTCATTTCTCTTGCGCCGGGCTTGATATCCGATCGTCTTTTCTGCCATGGTCTTAATAGCCGCTTTCACTTCCATCCAGAGCTCGTTGCTTGTCTTCAGCGATGTGTCTGATAGGATGGGAGCCAGCTGATTGTCTAGGGTCTCCGTGGCCACAGAGGCCGTTTGGAGCGTTTCGATGTCAAATTTTTGTAGCGAGTTGGTCTTTGATGAATACGCCTTTGACATACGACATCAATAAGTTAATTTGACGTAATGATCCGAGTTACAATTGGCTCCTCAGTATATACGGACGCCATTCATGCTCGAGCCCCACGTTATAGAGCATTACATCCCTGAATGTAGCCAGAAGAAATGTTGGAAATTTTTATACAGATTGAAGTCGATCAGGTCTAATTTCGTATACAATAATGGCACATAAGATTTTAAATACGCTGCTAGGGATTGTGTCAGTTTTGAGTGGGACATAATCTGATGACCAGTAGTGATAAAATCCGCCTCATCAGTTAGTCCTGAACGGCACCTGGTTTTGTTGTTATGATTGGTTTACGATGTGTTAGCAGACCTCCGAAAAAGACAGGAGCTTATACTCAACGAGAAGATACCTAAATTTGCAGTGACCATCTCTTCAATGCACAAACATTTCAAACTTCGATGATAGATTAAAATCCTTCAGTCTCTCCATGTCTGTACCGACATCGTAGAAACGCACAGTTATGGGCCTCCTGGCGGACCGATAAACGCATAGGCAGACGTACACATGAAAAGAAAGACAGTGAACGGAGGTAAACCTAAAATAAGTTGGGTAGACAGAACTACGCTCATGATAGAAGGGTTTTATACTTAACCTACGATATGCAGCCTCATATAATGATTTAATTCAAGAAAACCTTAAATAACACAGACACACAAAATATATCCTTGTTTTATAAGAAAAACCAGTGTTGCTCCATTTCAATCGGCCTACAATATTGCTAAAATCATTGACTAAGCGAAATTTTAAATCTATATTTGTTGTTCATCTTATCTGAAAATGCAAGGAAAATCCAATCAAGAGTGTAGTGTCTGGTTCAACGGAAAGCCCATCTTGTAGAAAAACCGTGTATGATTGTTGTAATCGGAGAAAATCCAAACGGCTATAACTTTAGCAAATTCCATTGAAACTTATAAAATATACGGACCTTTTAACGAACTATTTAAATATCTAATTTGATTGAATCAAATGAAACGTAGTAATACAGGTTTACTGGCGAAAAATTAAAATTTACAAATCATACTATTATTAGTAAAGTTCAACGAATTTCAACCTCTTATTTATTTGTTATTGGATCCACCGCAATATGTTTTCGCTTTTAAATTGCCGATACTCATCTTCAGTAAATCATTAATAAATTCAATCAAGTGTTAATAGGATGTATTTTAAATGTTGAAAAATAACACAAATTTATTCAATATTCTCATTTACAACGTCCGCCATTTTGTTTTACGATTATTGATATCACTCGTTGAATAAGTTCTCAAAGATATTTACAATACATATTATTCCTGAAACTTTAAAGCAAATCCTAGCAAACCCGTAGTGTACTATTCCATAGCCATGTATTGTACTATTCCATAGCCATGTATTGTTGTGATTGTAATACAGGAAAATTCAAACCGCTATATCTTCGTTAAATACTATTTGATCTTTCTGAAATTTTGAGGAAATATTTACCTTATAAGTATCAATTTCCATTGAACTTAAGGTTAAGAAAATGTGAAATTGATAAATCATACTATTACTAACAAAGTTGAGCGAATTTTGACTTCTGACGTATTTTTTTTATGTTTAGTTCATAAATCCTACACTCATGATTTTTTTCAGATTTTTCGCATCGTAAAGGGGGTACGCGAAAATTTCGTACATTGCCCCTTCTCCTGCTCTCCTCAAAACTGATAAGGTAGTTTCCAAGACAAGTTTAATGCTTTGGAGGGCGCTGTCTCGAACGGGAAGGAAAGGGAAGACTTCTATGCTGATGCAATCGAATGTGGTATGCCTCAAACAGATCCGCGGGAAAACGGATCCTAAAAATGGCAGCCAGAACGGCTAAACACCGGAAATACATTGATATTCCACCGTATTGGCTGCGAAGGAACCATACTGGATGTGACATTCGCCTCTGAGTCCTTAGTACGAAGATATACAATTAGAGAGTATTAGAGGACTACTCAGCCAGTGATCATCAGTACATTCTGCTTAAGATCAGTGCTGTTGTCTATCAACCTCCATGCTCTCCACCTTCTAAAATCGAGTGGAACATCAGAAGATAGACGTCAAGAGGTTCATCGAAGTGCTCCCGGCAGATGCTCCACTGCAGTGTGATTTGCAGGGGACAGAAGAACTGGCAGTTCAAGACGTGTTGAACTCAACTGTGAGCATCATCACGATCGCTTGCAATGCTTCTATGCCGGGTCGAAAATCCCGGCACCATAAGCGGTGGTCGACTGAAATCGCTGAAAAGCAAAGGGAGTTTCGCACGCTTTGGCATGAGGCTCAACGGGCATGGAACCGTGATGAGGCATGCAATCGAGTAGTAGCATATAAATCAGCTAGGTAATACCTTCGGAAACGATTAACAACAGCAAGGCTCGCTGCCGGCAAGATCTAGTGGACAATGTGAACAAGGACCCGTGGGCCATTGGCTACAAACTAGTTATGCGAAAGCTTGGTGCCCTACGGACGTCTTGCATGCATGATGCGGAGAAAATGGACGAGTTAGTGTGAGCACTCTTTCCGCCCATCCCGTCCATGTTGACGCTGTCCATGGTGAAACAGTCAATCGAGTGTCCACTCTTCCCACATCCAGAACTGGAAGAGGCAGTCCTTTCACTGAAAGCGAGGAAGGCTCCAGGTCCAGGTGGTGTTCCAGCTGAGGTATGCAACTTGTTTATCACCATTGTCCTGAATTACTGCTCTGCACATTCAACACTTGCCTACGGAACAGGATTTTCCCAATTCAGCAAGAGGAAGAGAAATTCGGGATCGCCATCGGCATACCGATACCACCCGTTATGCATGCTAGGGACTGCTGGGAAAGTGATAGAGAAAATCATCAAGGAAAGACTCACTGACGCGATCACCTATGCGGATGATGTTGCGGCTCTGGTCGCTGGACACACCGTTGAAGAAGCACAATTCAGGCTAGGTATGCTAATGCGCCAAATGAGAGAGACTGGATGACTGGGTGGGGTCAGTCTAGTACTGGAGAAAATTGAAGTGGTCATCTTGAAAAAAAAGAGAATCCCTAGAGAAAGAATGATCAGAATTGGAGACATATAATCGAATTGAAGGCAGCAGTGAAGTACCTGGGGCTAGTGATCGACTTGAAGATGAGTTTCTTTGAGCAAATCAGGGCAACGGCTGAGAAGTCTGTTTCAGGAGTATCGGCTCTGAGTTGACTTATGGCCGACGTAGGTGGACCCCTGAGTTGACTTATGGTCGACGTAGGTGGACCCAATCCATCAAGAAGATGCCTCTTGATGAGTGCTGTCGGGTCAATGCTACTGTACGGAACAGAGTGGGGCAACGATCACAGTAAGGAAGTATACCAAAAATGCTTGGCACTGGTACAGCGAAGAGGAGCACTGACGATTGCATCTCCTTATGTTGACTTATGGCCGACGTAGGTGGACCCAATCCATCAAGAAGATGCCTCTTGATGAGTGCTGTCGGGTCAATGCTACTGTACGGAACAGAGTGGGGCAACGATCACAGTAAGGAAGTATACCAAAAATGCTTGGCACTGGTACAGCGAAGAGGAGCACTGACGATTGCATCTCCTTATCCGATAATCCCTGATTTGGTAGTGAGAGTAACTCCAGAAGTGATACCTACCGCCCTCCTAACTAAAAAGCGCCGTGCTATTTACCTGCGTCGAAATGAGGACGCGAAGCAGACGGTTGCCCGCGAGCAGAGACAATGCTTACTCAAAGATTGGCAACAGTCTTGGGTGAATTGTACGAAGGGAAGATGGACTACGCGGCAAAGGGAGAATGACTTCTATTTAACCCAGCTTTTGAGTGGGCATCGGTGTTTTCAGTCTTATTTGCACAGGATTGATAAGCTACGGTTCCCCGACTGTAGATTTTGCCCAAGAGAAGAAGACGATGTCTGCCAGACTTTTTCGCGTACAAAAAATAGGACAGGCTGTGACAGGACATCTACAGGGAGACGGGAGAGGTCACCCTCGATAGTATTATTGTGGTGATACTTGGATCGGTTGACAAATGGAACCATGTGGCACGATATGCTCGGTCTGTCTTAAAAGATACTCATATAAGTCGGGGCTGGGGGATTGCCTGTGTGGCAATTCCTCTTCCTACCTCCCCTCCCGCTGGAGTAGGAGTACCCCAGCTTAAAGGTACCTCAAGGCGTAGCAAAATAAGACTTGGCCCGAAGTAATGTGTCAAATGGTTCCAGGCTAGGTTCTCAGATTGATAGGAGAGGTGTTAAGCGGGTAGTCCACTCACTCGCAAGCGCAAGTTTGGAACATATTCGTTTTCAAACTTTGACACTGGCCTTATAATGGGAGGAGATTGAATACTTCATGATGTAAATTTATTATTATTGCCCATTCGAAAGAGTTTATTTTGATGATTTTACTTCATTTACTCGTATACGAGTATTCACTTGCTTATCGTATATGCGCCATCCATTAATCATGCTAATTTCCTTGGCTTAGCTGATTTTGTATTCAGGTCTTTTCGATTTGAATATCAAATCAAAAGGGAAAATATGTCTTTTCCTTTAAAAAGTTTGTTTGCGGGTGCGGGATTTAATGTTCGCCAAGAAAGTTTGACAATCAACTAAAATTTTTGTGTTGTTCCGGTTGGTTTTTGGGATGTTCCGGTTGCTTCCAGCCTATTGAACTTGGTATTTTATTCAACCCTTATTGTTTCGAACGGTTTTTCATTACAATTTGAATTGAAGACTCTATTTATAATTTAAGAAAATCGTGCATTTGTTTGATTTCTATAAATGTACATTTCATCCTGAACTCTAGGATTTCTTCAGTGTAAATAACTACTACTTATGCTAACAGTACAATATTACAATACTTCTAACCTGCATGTTAAACTTGTCTCTAGTTATTCGAAATAATGAGCACAAACATATTACAATAACAATAAACGTAGCAATAATGAGCTGCAACAAAAATGAAAGAACACTACGAATAACAGAACGACCACGAATAATTTAGTAATTGTTTCTAGTAATCGAGCAGTCGCCTAGGCAAACGGCTCGAGAGACATTTGTGGAGAAAACACCATTTCCCGCACTAAACCCCGCCACTACCATCGCTACCAATACCAGAAAAAATTTTTCTCAAAGAAAATTGAAAAATTAAATAAAAAAAATTAATGGCAACAACTCCCTTTGCAACGCAATTTAGCAAAGAATTGCAGTTTATCTCAACGAAAAATTAATCAGTGGCATTGAATTTGACGAAAGTTATACTGTGAAATTTATTATTTGTTGTTTGAAATTAGATATCAATAACGAGTGGTGAAAAGTGAGAAGCGGGCAAGTCGGAAAAAATTAAGTTGGTGGAATCCTGATTGTGTGACTATGGATGGAAAATTGCTCGTGTCAGAATTGTTCAGTTCCCATAAATCGCAAAAAAATTAGTGACTTCCTGGTCATCAAGCTCAGCTGGGAAATCAAAGGTTGAATGAATCCAATGTACGGGCTTTGATATAATCTAATCGTCACAGCAGTGCTGAAGTATATGTAATGATTTTCAACATTTTAAGTTCGAACGCGGAACCGACCTCTCATCGGTTCTAGACGTTAAGTCTGAGTAGTGCCAACGGATGGTACCAACAGGTCAACCAATCCGTGCACCGTAACCCATTCACGCGGTGGCTTCTTGTCGGCCAGCTAGTTCGGAGAGGATTTCGGTCGCGGGTCTCCGAATGGGTTACGCTCAATTACAATATTTTCAGCCACCTGAACATGCCCGTTTTCAAAACGCGTTATCAAACAAAACCATACGTAGAAGAAACCTATTCTACGTTACTCCGTATTTCTCCATTGACCAGTCAAGAATACAAAATCTAATTTTTATTTCGCGTTCCCGAATTTCCGACGCGGTACCGAAAAGTATGCTACTCTAACTCAACCCGACGAAAACTACTCTAAATAAACGACAAAACAACAAAGGTTTCGCGTCGCGCGCGGTACCTTTGTTGTTTTGTCGTTTTATTAGAGTAGTTTCCGTCGGGTTGAGTTAGAGTAGTATACTTTTCGGTACCGCGTCGGAAATTCGGGAACGCGAACTAAAAATTAGATTTTGTATTCTTGACTGGTTAATGAAGAAATACGGAGTAACGTAGAATAGGTTTCTTCTCCGTATGGTTTTGTTTGATAACGCGTTTTGAAAACGGGCATGTTCAGGTGGCTGAAAATATTGTAATTGAGCGTAACCCATTCGGAGACCCGCGACCGAAATCCTCTCCGAACTAGCTGGCCGACAAGCAGCCACCGCGTGAATGGGTTACGGTGCACGGATTGGTTGACCTGTTGGTACCATCCGTTGGCACTACTCAGACTTAACGTCTAGAACCGATGAGAGGTCGGTTCCGCGTTCGAACTTAAAATGTTGAAAATCATTACATATATAATTAAATGCTTTGGGTGACTCTGCATGAGTTAGCCACCCAGGAATTCAAGACTTCCTCCGAATCTCGAATTGCAGGCAACTATGATGCATAAACCTACCGAGACAACTATACAAGCCAAATAGCAGATGACAAAACATGAAGATCTTTGACTGCACTAGATCCGAGCATCTAAACTTAACGGTTTCCCTGCCCGCACGTGCATGGAAGACAAGATCAAATGTTTACAAGTGAAATCAATAACCTTCTTCCTCTTGGAAGATGATTAAATGATAGTGATCTTAATTATGAATTAAAATTTATCATTTAAGTCTTGAGTTGTGTACCCCTTATCATTAATATTTGTTGAACAAAAAGTTTATTAATTATGTATGCAGTTCGTAAGACGCATTTTGTATTGTGCGTGGAACCTATATCGGTGGTGTGCGAATAAGTGAATAAATTTTCCATTTGTAAGTGAATTAATTTTATATACGAGCAACAATTTTTGAGCTTGTTGATCGACTCCTTTATAACTACTAAAGAAAAAAAATAAGATAACATGGATCAAGGAATCAAATACTGTGAACCCAGACGTGCCTTTCGCTAAGGATTCAATTTGTCTAATTAAGCGTTACATGAAACCCGTTCGTAGAGAATTTCTGGAAATTGCTTTGCTATCGCCATTGAATTTTGTATGATGGGATTTATTGGTTTCTTTGTAAGACGAATTCACATCACAATCCCTAATATTACTGCTGTATCATAAATTAAGCTAAAATAAAAAGCAGAAAAATTTTAGCGTTTACAGGCCCTATCCACCCCATCAACATGCGCTTCTCGGAGAAGGACTGGGTGAGTGCCCTTTACAGTTGTTATAAACTTTTAACATTTGTAAGATTTATTTGATATACTTACATTGAATGATTATTAGCAATGTTTGTTTGAGTACCCTTTACAGTATTATAAACTTTCAACATTAAAAAAAAATGTTTTCTGCTTACACTGAATTATTATCAGCAATGCTTGTTTGAGTATCCTTTTATATTTATTATAAATTTAAAAAATAAAAAAAAAATTGTATTTCCCATAAAAAAGTTCACAGTGCTCTAGAAAGCGCGGGAAGACGAGGAAATTTTAAACATTTAAATAAAACGAGATAACGTCTAGATAAATATAAACTAAATGTGATAACACTATTATAGGTTATCGTAAGAAAAACGAATAGATAATTTTGAATCGCACTTTCGGCCTCTCCATTTATTTGAAAACCTGATGATGTATGAGACACCACGTTGGCTGGCCCCTCCACTCATGAGTTGGCCATCGGGTGAGCTCACCCCTTCTCCTTGCGTTGCAGGTACTCTCGCAGGGCGGCGTGGCCTTCCGCTTAAGTTTCGTAAAGTGTTATGTGATTTCATCATATAAGACTTTAACATAAATCTGAAACGTTCATATTTGCGAATTATGTTTGTATGAGTTTTTCATTTAAATGGAAAATATATGACGCGTCTCAATGGACCTTGATCCGGATGTGGAGGGTACGAAAGGGCACAGCTCCCACCTGGATGCCCCACTCTTATTTGGGGGTCGTAAGTATAGATGGTAAAGACGAGATCCTCTCAAGTCTCGCCCTCGTTCGCCTGGCCCAGTCTGTCGTTTTGCTTTGGCAATCCATCCCTTCAGTAGGTTACCTCGGCCTCGACACCGTCGAACTGAGTCCTACGATCACTTAAATCGTGAATGCGAAATTTTTTTGTAGTGGGCCCTTGTGCTGAGGAAAAAAATCCGCCCACGGCACCGCAATGCTAGCCTGCCGGCACATTCACGCATCCTCAGACAAGGCCAATCCCGGCGAGCACCAGCATCTTCGCTCACCGAGGCAGCAGACCATCGAGGCAGTCCTTTACGGAACTTTGATATCTATGCAATGTCACTGCATGTTATTTAGCTACCAAAACCTAGACTTCTCCGTCTCAGCTTGAACAGCCTCAACATACCTCACAAATGAATATCTCCCTTGAACCGTTAATCCTGCGAGCTCAAATCGGAGAATATTTTATCTTCTTATTGATGGCCCGTCTATATATGTGATATATAATTGGGATACCACTAGAATCAAAAAAAATTTTCGATTCATGCCCAAATACACGAATGCTTCTAGAGGAACGAAGCCAGTAGAGCGACAAGTCTCAATACACCCATTGGTAAGGTGGAACGGCTGCAAAATCCAGGCATTTACGCTCACAGTTACAGAATTTACGGTATGATTTTAAAGAATTTTCAAAATGAATGCATCGACTCTCATTACTTGGACAGTTTGATAAATCCTTCGATTTGATGTAAAGTGTTTCCAATCTATCTCAGGTTTTCTGTACAGACCAGTGCATGCACGAAGATATTTCCTTTCGCAAACTCATAACATTTCCATTGTACTAGCACTCTAATACCAAATCTGTCCATATGTCAAAACTGGTCTAAAAAAAGCCTTGTAACAGATAACTTTAACCTTTTGATCAACGTATCTGGAATAAAAATGCCATCGAAGGGCATGAACGCTTTAAGCGCTTTATTTAGCATGGTTTTGACATGTTCATTATATATTGAGCAAGATAAAAACTGTTGAACATTTTCTAAAGGTTCTTTTGAGCGCACGACGTCTGTAGGTCCGCCGCATAGATATCATCAGCAAATGCCACTAATGATCACATTGGTGGCACGTTAAAATTAAAGACGTCCAAAAGCGTGCGAATGAATATGGAAAAGAGCAGAGGCGCAGTTACTGCTTCTTGTTGTATTCCATTCAAGATCTTAAAATCGTGTGTCTTTATCAGATGTCCATCAGTTACAACATATTACCGATCATGGCAACAAGGTGTCTGGCAAACTTCTCCTGAAGTTAACCAAACCGTATCAATGGCTCTCTCCATATAAATGAGACAGGCTCCAACCCATTCTCTAAAGTTCAATTTTCAACAAATGGCGGAGATTACTTTCGTTATTGCATGTATGGTTCAGTGCCTGGTACGGAATCCAAACTAGCGATTCAGCATAAACTCATATTTCTCGATGTTTCAGTATCACTTCAAATACTTTGCCAATGTTAGGCAGCAAGCTGATTGGGCGATAGCTTTTAGGGCTCGAAGATTCGTTTCCTCTCTCAAGATCGGAAATATCTTGGCCTTTTTCCACTTATTTGGGAAATATGAATTGTTCAATATGTTGTCGAACAATATGCAATAATTTCTAATAGCAACCTCAGGCAAATATCGTAGTACTATATTGGGTATATCGGCAATACCACATGATTTCTTGTTTATCCTGCCAAATATGAAACACAAGGCTTTATAGCTGACAAAATAATCAAGAAGATTTCCGCTCGGGGTGAATGAGGTCGGAGGAAGATGTTTCATTGAAATACGCCGTTCAGGCTTGATTTAAAATTGGAAACTTTTGCTTCAAGGACTTCTGAAAGTATTTGGCTCCCACTCTCAAGGTTTGGTAGATGGATCAATTCAAAATGAGTTCCAATTAGAGCAAGCTTCTTTAAACCCTCACATACAATCCTATTTCCATGTGTATCCGCAGTTGTGTTATTAATTTCGATACCAGCCTTACATAGAAGATCTATCTCACCTCTATTAGTGAGATAGATATTCTAGGTAAGTTTCGACACATTCACTCGAGACTTCTTACGAAAAATATTATTCACTTTTGTGAACATGCCCCTCACTTTCTCTGCCCATCGGCTGCAGATTTCACTCCTGTAGTATGAACGGATTAAGTTTCAGATATTAACGAGGGATGGTTTTGGTCCAAAAATCGCGGATAAATATTATTGACGCATGTGAGAAGGCTTTTCTATCTTTTCAACCTTGTGATGGTTGGAGTTTCATATTCGATGTTTAATATTGGGAACGAACTTCTCAATCTCAGCTTTTCTAATATCGACGAATAGATATCTTTTCATCGTTATTTAGATTCCTCTCATTAGGAACCGTTGGGCAAGAGTGGCCGCCCTCAGAAGGGCGACATTGCTCATGGTATTCCCGATTTAACTTCTTGTGAAACTCTTCCCAATCCGCTTCGCGACCTGTTTGTCCGTCTGTCACAGCTAGTTTCCTCAGAAACTATAGAAGCTAGAATGTTCAAACTTTGTGAAAAGGTCAGATGTGGTAGTTAAGGTCTTCCCGAAAATTTAAAAAAAATTCCCCTTATAACGAATTAGCCCTTAAACATTTTTTTTAATCAAAGCTAGTCGAGTGGGATATCAAATGAAAGGTCTTGATAAGAGCTTTTAGTATCTGAAATAAAAAAGTCATTTTATGAATTAGGGGGTCCAGGAGAAGGCAAAATGTACCAAAAATGCGCAGCCTGTTCAATTCGAGTATTCCAAACAAGGAATCGAGCTCCTTGAATTTGAGACCGTCTTTTCCCCGTTGCACAGCCCGAGACAACGAAAAGGTTATCACCACCTGACAGTGAAGTTTTGATGGTGGACACTTCAAGAAATTCAATGTTTTTAAATTCGAATTTATCAATATGTTGGAATCGATAGGGTCTTCTAATATCCCGGTACCACCTCCACCATCACTGTATACCCTATGGTTTCTTATGAATTCAAAATCTGTGAACGTCAATGAGTGCCATGAATTGAGGTGGGTTTCAGTGAGAAGTATGATGTCAGGCTTTTGCTTAACAATTAACTCCAGGAGAAAGTTACGTCGGTGTAGAGTATCAATGAAGTTGACGTTGATCGAGATGAGATGAAGTCCATCTATGGAAACGCGGCTGAATTGCAAGTTATTTTGAGACATTTGAAGAATCTAAACGTTAATTATCAAATCTTGTTTGTTGGGTTTTTACCGATAACGAATTAATTTTCAGAAGCAACTCATTGTTGCTACTTACATTACAATATTGCCTGCTGGTCCTCAGGCGGCGAGTGCAAATGATACCCCCGGCTTGACGAACTTAGAAGGTATCACACTGCGGTGTACTTGCGTTTGTTTCGGAATAAATTTAACTTTTTCATCTTGATATTGGGGACATCCTCGATGATGGTGGATGACCAAATGCACCGCAGTACACGTATGCTATGCTATGGGTGTGAAACATGAACCTTAACCCAAGCATCCGCAAACATATTGAACGCCTTCGAGAGACGAGTCCTAAGGCGAATACTCGGAGCAAAGCTAGACGGGGACCGATGGCAAATTCGATACAACCATGAGCTATATGAAGTTTTTGACGAGCCGGAGGTCGCAACGATTGTAAGATTTCGGAAGCTACAATGGGTTGGCAACGTGAATTGTGTGAACGAAGAATGGATACCCAAAAATATAGGTTGGGAGAACTGAAGGGCGGAGAACTAAGGAAACACTGGTCAACAAAGACAGTTCATCGCTGCTGGGATTTCGAAATTGGAGGATGCGATCGATAGACTGAGAATGTTGGAGGCGCTTGTTGTAAGAAGCGAAGGCCCGAAAGGAGCTGCAGTGCTACGAAGAAGAGTGAATTTCGATCTATCTCCATGATTTTTTTTTCATATTTTTCGCGTCACATTTGCCGAATTGTGAGAGGGGACACCAATTTGTCATAAATTTCCCTCCTCCTGCACCCTTTGAAGCAGACACCACCGTTTCAAGACCTGTTTGTAAACGTTCCTGCCAATACCTTTGATTTGATACCATACATGACCATCTTTGGTTAAAAAAATGTTTAAGGTTCTCCCCCAATATGTGAAGTTTTGAAAATGTTCAAGAGGCTATCTGATATACGCACCAAGTTTGATGTTCGAACCTGCTGTAGTTACAGAGAAAAACTGGTGGGACACAAAGACAGACGGACAAAGTCAAAGTCAAAAGCGCTTTATTTAATACTAATCATTATAAATTTTAAAAGAATATAAAGCAAAATCCAAACAATAACAATAAAAAACTTAATGGCCCAAATGGCTCTCTAAATTTGTACGTTATCATTAAACACATTTAAAAAAAAAACTATAGCAAATTCAAATCAATGAAGATTATTACATATTTTTAAAATTCAATTGGAAAAAGGAGAAAAAACCAACCAACACTATTCTAAAATTATTTATTATCTTAACACAACAGTGAACTTTGATCCAACATCTAATATGTTTTAACTTAATTCTAATAAATGCAATCAAAAACTTTATCTTATACTTAAAAAAATCTATAACAATGTTCCTAACCTAAGCGTTTAACCTTATCTCTAACCTAATATAATAAACATAATATAAACCTAACCTGTACCTAATTTTTAACAAAAATAAATAATAGCACTAAATGTAGCAATAATGAGCTGAAACTCAAAAACTAAATAACGAAAAACACCAAAACTGAAAATAAACACGAATAATTTAGACATTGTCATTCAGCCACCAATACCTAAATTGCCCCGTCTCAACTCGATCAGCTTCAACGAATCTAGCAAATGAGTATCTCCATTGGAATTGTTGGTCTCGTGAACTCAAATTCGGAGGATATTTTATCTTCTTATCGGTGGCCCGTCGATATATGTGATATATGATTGGGACGCCGTCAGAATCAAAAACATATCGATTCTTGTCCAAATACACGAATGCTTCTGGAGGAATGAAGCCAGTAGCGAGGCAAGTCGCAATATACCCGTCTGTAGGGTGGAACGGCTTTGAAATCCAAGGGTTTTCACTCACAGTCACAGATCTTGCGATATGATTCCGAAGAAGCTTCAATATGAAGATATCGGCTCTAGTCACTTCAGCAGTTTGATAAATTCTTCTATTCGATATATAATGTTTCCAATCCGTCTCAGGCTTTCTGTACAAACCAGTACATGCACGAAGACATTTCCTTTCGAAAACTCTTAATTTTTCCATAGTACTATATGTCAAAACTGGTCTAACCAGTGTCTTGTAACAGATAATTTTGACCTTTTGATCAATGTATCTGGAATGAAAGAGCTTTCGAAGGGCCATGACTACTTTAAGTGCCTTACTGAGCATGATTTTCACATGTTCAGTATAGTACAGATACTGATCGAGATAAACACCGAGGTATCGAACACAGGATTTATGTGGAACCCGTTCAAGACTACCCTCACCAGCCATGATGTGGAAATCTTTCCAATTACGTTTCAGGTCTTGACTGACCCCCTGCAGAGTTGTCCGAAACAAGATTGATTCACTCTTTTGCGCATTGATTTTCATTCGCCAATTGTCAGTGTGCGGCTGTACATCATTGAACATTTTTTGGAGATTGCTCTGAACTATTGTAGCTTTTCGGTCTGCCGTATAGATGATCAGATCATCAGCAAACGCTACCAATGATCGCGTTGGCGAGACGTTAAAATCAAAGCCGTTCAATAGCTTGCGAATGAAGATTGAAAAGAGCTGAGGCGCAGTAACTGTTCCCTGCTGTAGACCATTCAAGACCTTGAACTCGCGCATTGTTGTCAGATTTCCATCAGTTACAATAAAGATTTCCCGTATAACATATTACACATCATGGCGACAAGGTGTCTGGGGAACTTGTCCTGAAGGAGTTTAAAAACTAGTCCATCTAACCACACCGTATCGAAGGCTTTCTCCATATCAATGAGACATGCTCCAACACATTGTCTATCATTTAGTTTCCAACAGATGTCTGAGGTTACTTTGGTTATTGCATGTGTGGTCGAATGCCTGGCACGAAAACCAAATTGGCAATTCGGCATCAATTCATTTTCCTCAATGTGGGCGTTTAATGCTCTGTTGAGTATCACTTCAAACACCTTGCTGATGTTAGGTAGCAAGCTGATTGGGCGATAGCTTTTCGGGCATGAAGATT
Source organism: Odontomyia ornata (assembly GCA_963969285.1). NCBI lineage: Eukaryota > Metazoa > Arthropoda > Insecta > Diptera > Stratiomyidae > Odontomyia > Odontomyia ornata. The sequence continues at coordinate 159,551,434 of OZ017742.1, forward strand.
CTTTTCCTTTCTTCACGATCGGAAATACCTTAGCCTTTTTCCACTCATTTGGAAAATATGAATTGCTCAACATGTTGTTGAACAATATGCAATAATTCCTAATAGCTACATTTAGAATACCATCAGTACCACATGATTTCTTGATGTTTATCCTGCGAAATATGAAACACAAGTCTTCATAGCTGACAAAATAATCAATAAGATTCAAGCTCGGTATGAGGTCAGATGTTAATGTTTCATTGAAATGAAGAATTGATTGGCCGTTAAGGCTTGATTTGAAGTCGGAAACTTTTGCTTCAACGATCTCTGCAACTATTTCATTCCCTCTCTCAGGGTTTGGCAGATGAACCAATTCAAAAGGTGTTCCAATCAGGGCAAGTTTACCCAATCCTTCACAAATAATCCTGTTTCCATTTCTATCCGGAGTCGTACTATTAATTTCGATACCAGCCCTATCGAGAAGATTTATCTCATCACCAGTGACTTCAAGATTCGATACCTTCACTCGAGACTTCTTGCGGAATATGCTATTCACTTTCGCGAACACGCCGTCTGGGTCCTGTGGGCTGATACCCCTCAATTTTTCCGCCCATTGATTGTTGACCTCACTCCTGAAGTATGACCGGATTAAATTCCGGACATTCTTCAGATGTAATTTCAACAAAGCCAACGAGGGATGGTTGTAGTCCAAAAATCGTCGATAAATATTGTTGACGCGGGTGAGAAGAAGGCTTTTCAATCTTTTCAACCTTGCGATGGTTGGTGTTTCATATCCTTCCATATTGTTTCGATGTTTTATCTTCGGAACTACTTCCTCAATCGTTTCCAACGTCAGCTTCTCTAACTTCGACAAATAGACATCTATTTCATCGTTAGTTAGATTCCTGTCATTAGGAACCATTGAGCAAGAGTTGCCACCATCAGAAGGGGGACATTGCTTCTGGTAATCCCGACTAAACTTCTTTTGAAACTTTCCCCAGTCTGTTTTTTTTTTAAGTTCAACTGATGATTTTCGTGTTGAACTGGAATGAGGAAGAAATCATCCCTTTGATGATTGATTTCCATTACGATTGCGTTATGGTCGCTATCATAAGGAAGCACCTGCAGTTTCCGTTGAGGACTATTAAAGTTGAATTCGAGTCTTGCGTCAGCAATGCAGAGGTCCAAATATGAATTTATCCTAGGGTATGTTGGAAACTCCGACCCATATAGATTGCACCTGCATTCAATCTGGTTCTCTGTTATCCACGATTTCAGGAATACACCTCTTGGATTATTGGTGGCGTTCAGCCATGATGTATGCTTGGCGTTCAGGTCACCAGCTAGAATAGTATAATTATGAAGCCTGATCAATTCGAGTATTTCAAACAAGGAATTGAGTTCCTCCTTGAGCCTGAGAACAGTTCCACCAGTTGCATAGGCAGAGATAACGAAGAGGTTATCCCCACCTGGCAGTGAAATTTTGATAACGGACACTTCAAGAGATTCAAAGCTTTTGAATTCGACTTTTTCAATATTTTGGAAACAATAGGGTCTTCGAATCAATATCCCGGTGCCACCTCCCCCATCACCTGTTACCCTATCGTTTCTTACGAATTCAAAATCCTTGAATGTCATGGTGTGCCATGAATTGAGGTGGGTTTCGGTGAGAAGCATGATGTCAGGCTTTTATTGAACAATGAATTCAAGGAGATAATCACGCCGATGTATAGTAACAATGGAGTTGACGTTGATCGAGATGAGACGAATCCTATCCATGGGAATGTGACTGGATGACAAACTATTTTGGAGCATGTTGGCCTAAACGTTGAAAAACGAAATTGATTTTTTGGTCTTGCTTATTAATTCTATCTGAAAGCGATTCAAGTTGCTGGTAGATTTTAAGAAGCAGCTCATTATTGCCACTTACATTATTTATTTTATTTACATTGTTGTCTGCTGGTCCTCTGGCAGCAAGTGCAAATGATACCCCGGGTTTTATGAAGTTGGGAGGTAACAGATTGTGATTTACTTTGGTTTGCTTTGGGGAAAATTTAGCTCTTGCATCTTGATACCGCAGGCATCCTCGGTATGATGCTGGATGACCAAATATACCGCAATTAACACAATACAATTTTTCTTTTGGCTCCATCTGAGCCAATTTGCATTCACCGGGGGCGTGAATATCTTTGCACTTAACACAGCGATAGTGCATTGCACAATTGGCAGCCGAATGAACGAATCTTTCACACCTGTAACACTGGTTGACCTGAGTTTTTAGGAGGCGTTCCCACCTCACAACACGAAAGTTTAAGTACCTTACCTGTTGGAGGGCATCGGACTGCTGTCGTTGGAAATTTGGACCAAATAAAATGGTAATATTTTACCTTCTACAGTTGATCTCCTTGTAGCAAAATTTTTCACACAGATAAACTTAACAGCTGGTGCTGCTTCCTGCAACATTTCAAGGAGATCAACTGTATTCTCCCCACAGTCCAAGCCCTTCAACAGGAAGGTCTGATTTTTTTCCGCCTTTGGCGTATATGTGAAGTGGGGAGCTTGAACACTATTAAGAGCATCTTTCGCCAGTTTGAAATCAGCCAGTGTCTTTGTCTTGATCGAGAGGTTATCAGCGGTCACTCTCTTAACTTCAAAGTTTTCGACTTTATGTTCGGCTGCCAATAACCGAACCATATCTCCTCCACGCTGCCCAAAAACGTTTATTGGAGGAACTTTTTCATTTACCTTATTAATTTTATTAGGGGAACCAGCAGACACACCGGTTGGCTTCTTCTACTTTTGCTTATTTTTTAATTTTAAATATTTAATGAAATTATTACTACTATCAATATTACCTATGTTATCGTTGCTCTCCATCTCGATGTCCATTTCTTCGTTCATTGCAGACAGCACCGCAGAATAATTGGCGCTGTCGTTCGCTCGTCCTGCGCTCAGGATATTTTCAGCATCATGGATTGTCTTGCTCATATCTTGCGATTTCGTTTTATATGTTTGAGTTTTCTGTGTTGGTACTGCTTTCTCGTTGGTCTTGCTTGTTGTTGTTATTTCCTGTTTTTCATTCTTCTTAGTTAATATCGGCTCTTCTTTGCCGGACGTATTCTGTGGCTTCACTTTTGGTTTGCTCCCATTTGACAACGTCCGGACCATATCTTCCAAACTCGGAGTTTTAATTCGTCATTTTGTTTCGTAACCCTTGCATTCTCCCTGGTTACTTTTTCATAATCTTTGCTTGAAAGCGTAATACGCTTTCCATGCTCACAATTGTCTTGCTCATTTTTCCGCTTGTTTATTTTATCATTTGTAATTTTCGAAATGCCTGGCTCTGGGTCCCCCAGCGGTGGGAAGCCGTCGGGCTCCTCCATCCCCCTGGTGAAAAAAACTTTTCTTCTTTCTTGAAACTTTCTCGCAGGTAAAATCCAGATACTCAATAAATTGTTCGAATAGTTCGACGATGTAATAAGTTTCTTTATAAAATTACTTTCTAATTGACGTTTTTAAAAATTATTTTAATTTATAAAAATTCTTGACAGGAGCGAATTAAAAACACGTCCACACGCAACGAGTGCTAGACGTAGAATGTTAAAAACACGTCTACACACAACGAATGCTAGACGTAGATATTAAAAACACGTTTACACGCAACGAGTGCTAGACGTAGATTCATTAAAGACAGACGGACAGATAAGTCACAATTTAGGGTTTTATATGATAGTACAAACCCTAAAAATACCCGAGTAATAGCGGGTCGGCATATTTTACACATACGCATTAATCGTGTTCGAATTTCGATACTTGTTTTTGTCGACTCTTAAACAAGTCTTCATTTTTTGGTAGCACTAAGAAGGAATTAAAACTAATTAGGTTTAAGAAAAATTAAAGCTCTCAAAATGCTCAGAGATATTTTTTTCCAGATAAATTCCTTCGGGTGGATTTGTCATGTCGAAGGCCAACATTTTTTGGGCCATCCTGTATTATCCGTAACAGGCATTACGAGCTTAATTTTTTCCTCACTCTAAATTATACGTTGAACACAAAAAAAGTCCAATATCTGAATTAACAAATACTGACTTTGCTCAGTTTGGCTGAATTTCCAGAATCAAAACATAAAACTTAATGAACCAATGAAATGAACATATCTTAGTCTTCAGACTAAAACAAATTATTTTTATTTCAAAAAACGTTCAATACTCGTACATATATATTAAGTCTTAAAAGCTAAACCAATCTTAGCTTTGTTTTAATAAGTGCTTCTAAAATTTAGATATTTGACTCTGTTCAATAAACCAGCAATTATTCGTGTCCTTTCAATGCCGTTTTGAAGAGTCTCAAATCTTCATATGCAAAATCGGAAAAATATCAACGTCTAAATAAATGCAAGATTGAGTAAAATTTACGTTAAATACTGCAATATCATGCTGTTAAATCTTAAATCTTTCCATTGGCTTTGTCTATGATTCGCATAAATTTGTTAAGATTTGATTGCAATTCCTTGATTTGCAGTAGAGTTTCATTGTCGATGCGTTCAATAAAGTCTTGATCAATAGCTTCTAATCGAGTTGGGCGCAGCGAAAGAACTCCATCCTTGATAGGAATGCTTACACTTGCTGTTGTATCCGCGACGCTGTGGAATGGGATGGTCAGTCAGGATAATGCACAAGGTAAAAATATCTCAATTCTGCTTACCACTGAGCTACTATAGGGCTTCCCGTAAGTGAAATTACTGTCTCGCCGATTCGCGGGTATCGAAGCATAGATAATGGTGTGTTCGGGCATATTTTCGGTGTTACTGGCGCTGCTCTATCGGCGCTTGCAGCCTTCTGCCGATTCTGATGCGGTGTTCGCATTTTTGATCGTGACATCCGATCAGCTGTAGTTTGACTAGACGTTGCTGAAGAGGACATCGTACTTCTACTACTTGTCGCAGGGCCCAAATAACCACAAGCTGATCTACTTCGACGATGCCGGCTTTTGGCTTTGGCTGAACATAGAGGTCCCATTACTCTTACTGAAGGAGTCACACCTCGTTGACTTCCAGTGTATGGTGCAATTTGATTCACTGTGCTTCCACTTGCGCTATCTTCTGTAAGGTACCCTTTGATTTGGTTTCACAGCCCATTTATAAATTGATGATGTAATGCGCAAAATAATCGTGATATGGATCATTTACATAGAGACGATCACCAGAAGCATATTTTAAAATAGCGAACCCGCAGATTGTGATTAAGAAAGCGCACAAATAATGACAAGGAAAATATGTCGTTAGTTCGAAATGCTACATGATTGATTTAATTATTAACAGTAACATACTATATATAACATTTCCATCACCTCGAATAAATATTCAGAGTACAAATAGCACCTACCCACTATAATTTAAAAGCACACATAAAAAATATTCATATCTTTTGTTAATGAGGGAAATATCTACTTACTACTTGAACATTGTGGAAATCAAAATGTTTGTTAAATAGTTAATCTTCCTATCTGAATTGGAAACGAACATTTCTAAATAAAATTTATCATTTATACTTTCGATGTTATACATTAGCTACAAAGATATTTCCTTAACAGCATGCGTAGAAGACAAAAAAAAATTATTCAATCCACAAAATTTCATTTAACGACGGTTTATAACGAGCCTATTACACCCAAACCCTACAACCAGATTTCATCTATATAATTCAAGTCTAATCTTACCTTCATCATCTCTGGACTTTTTCTTTGCACTTCTTAATAATGACATGTTCATTACACTTCTATTAGCACTTTCTTTTATTTCCATAATTGCATTAACTTCCTCAATAGTTTTGGCGTCCTGAAAAGAATGAAAAAAAGCTAATGTATCCGAAAAAATTTGTAGAATTATTGACATCAGAAGCCTTCAACAATTTCGAGAACGCACGGCTCATAAAAATGTTTGTCTCGTACTTGGAGCGATGCATCTCGGGTAACAGAATTATTCCATTATAAATAAAAACGCTTTATACCAGATTAAAATTTACTCAAATTTTAGCAGAAAATAGTTTATTAAATATTGAACTTTAAAAGCTCGATTGGTATTGGGCAACATCTTATTTACTAAACAATTCGCTCCTGTCATAAGGGTTTTGTACTCAATCTATGATATGCAGAAGCTTTAGCTATGCATATAGTGAAAAAATTCGAAAATTACTCCAAAATACAAGTATGCATACTAAATAATACGTTTAAGGAAAACTCTACTTTACTTCAATCTAGGCGGCAGCCACTTTTGCTAAAGTATTTTATGTATCATTCAGGGAACAAAATCTCAAAGATATTTAAGTTTTTCATCTTTCCTGAAGATTATGTTAATCCGATCAAATCTGTAGCGCCTGGTTTGAGCGAAAGCCAATAGCGAGGTAGGTAGGTAGGTAAGAAAAACGAGCATTGTTGTTGTTGCAACATATGCAAATTCAAATGCCCATAACATCCCAGAATATTGTTGGATTTTGATGAAACTTATAGGACAGGACAATCTTACACTCATCTACTTAGACATGAAATTTCATTGAATTAAAGATACCGAGACGGTTTTATTGGGGAAAATGAGTAATCTATAGATACTACTATTATTCGTATTAACAAAGTTATGCGAATTTTGACTTCAATGGTATTGAAGGTGTCCAAACGCGAGGGGGACACAAACTGTTCATACATTTCCCCTTTTCCTCCACCCTCGATGCTGGTAATACTTTTAAGACCTGTTTTGAAATTTTTTTGTTTTCAAGACTTTTCCTATAGTCCCACATGACCGACTTTGGTAAAAAAACTTGTTTAAAGTTCGGCCCTGTATCTGGGAAATTTTTTTCGTTATCCAAACTTTCAAGAGGTCATCATGATTTTTATATGGTTGAGACATGAATGCTATTTACCTTCTGGGTGTGGGGCTCCCGTGCTCACGAGCGACTGGAGTACCCACTAAACATCTCCCCTGTCAATCTGAAAACCTAGCCTGGAACCGCTTGACGCAAAACTTCGGACCAGGTCTCGTTTTGTTACGTCGTGAGGCACCTTCAAGCAGGGGGACTCCTACTCCAGCGGGAGGGGATGAATAAAAATTGCCAGACAAGCGAGCCCCCAGCCCCACCGTCCCCGGCTGCTGGGAGTCCCTTTTATCTTTTAGGACTTCCCGAGCATGATGTGTCACCTGGTTCCTTTTGTCAACATAACCGTGACTATACTATTTGGGGCGAGCTCTCCCTTCTCCCTCTAGAGGTTGCGTCGACTGCCCGAACATAATGTGTCACATGGTTCCATTTGTCATCCGATCCAATCATCATGTATAGGTCCTGTGACAGCCTGTCCCATTTTTTGCACTCAAAAATGTGTAGCAGGCATCGTCTTCTTCTCCTAGGCAAAAAAGATAATCGGGGGACCGTGACTTACTAATCTTGTGCAGGTAAGACTGAAAACACCCATGCCCGCTCAAAAGCTGGGTCAGATAGAAGTCAGTCTCACCATGCCTTCAATTTAGCCACGGCCTCACATCCGGGATGAGGCGCGCAGTCCACTTTCCCTTCGAGCAATTAACCCAAGACTGCTGCGAATCGTTGAGCGAGCGCTGTCTCTCCTCGCGGACAACCATCTCCCTCGCATCCTCGTTTCGGCGCAGGTAAATAGCGCGGCGCTTTCTAGAAAGGAGGGCGACAGGTATCACGCCCGCAATAACTCTCACCGCCGAGTCAGAGACTGTCGGATACGAAGATGCAATTCTCAGTGCTCCTCTTCTCGGTACCTGTGCCAAACGTTTTCGGTATACCTCCTTGCTGAGAGCGTCGCCCCATACCTCTGCTCCGTACAGTAGCACTGAGCCTACAGCACTCATCAAGAGGCGTCTTCTTGGTGGGCTGGGTCCCCCTACGTTGGCCATAAGTCGACTCAGAGCTTATATTCCCGAAGCAGCCTTCTCAGTCGTTGCCCTGATTTGCTCAGATAAACTCATCTTCGAGTCGATCAGTAGCCCCAGGTACTTCACCGCTGGTTTCAATTCGATTTGTATGTCTCCAATACTGATCATCCTTACTCTAGCGATTCTCTTTTTTATCAAGATAATCACTTCGGTTTTCTCCAGTGCTAAACTAAACTCGCGAGCTGTCATCCAGTCTCTCACTCGGCGCATTAGCATACCTAGCCTAAATTGCGCTTGTTCAACGGTGCGTCCAGCGACCAGATCCGCAACATCATCCGCATAGCCGATCAAGTGCGACTCATGTGGCATCTCCAGTCTCAGTAGCCCGTCGTAAGACAAGTTCCACAGGTCCGGACCAAGGATAGATCCCTGGGCAACACCCGATGCAACAGCCATCCTTCGTTGGCCCTGTGTCGTATTGTAGAGGAGGCTTCGGTCCTTTAGGTAGTTCTTCAAAAGCCGGATTAGATATTCTGGAACTTGAAAAGAGTTTTCCAGCGTATTCAGAATATCCACCCATCTAGCGGAGTTGAAGGCAATCCTGACGTCGAGTGTCACCAACAGGACGATCCGTCGCTTGGTGCGACTATATACCTCTGCCTTTTGGACCGCGTTCACCACCTCTGCAATCGCATCAATGGTAGAACGTCCTCCTCTAAAGCCGTGCTGCCGAGGAGATAGGTCCCCAGCAGCACGAATCGCGTCAGTGAGTCTTCCCTTGATGAGTTTCTCTAGCACTTTCCCAGCCGTGTCTAGCATGCATAACGGGCGGTATGCAGAGGGAGATTCGGGATTTCCCTTCCCCTTGTTGATCAGCACGAGCCTCGCCACCTTCCCCCGTTCCGGAGGCAAGTGTTGAATGTGCTGAGCTGCAAGTCAGGACAATGGTGAAAGACGAGCCGCAACACCTCAGCCGGAACACCATCTAGACCTGGAGCCTTCCTCGCTTTCAATGAGAGGACTGCCTCCTCCAGTTCCGCCTGTGTGAAGAGTGAACACTCGACTGCTGTTTCACCATGGACAGCGTCAACACGGACGGGATGGGCGGGGAAGAGTCCCCGCACTATCGCGTCCATGTTTTCCCGTCATGTATACTCGTACAAGGCTTCCGTCGGGCACCAAGCTTCCGCATAACTAGCTTGTAGCCAAGGCTCCACGGATCCTTGTCCACATGGTCCACTAGGTCTTGCCAGCAGCGAGCCTTGCTGTTGATCAATTTGCGAAGGCATTTCCTGGCCGACTTACACAGGTATGCTGCCACCCAGTTGCATGGCTCGTCACGGTTCCGCGCCCGTTGAGCCTCACGTCGAAGCTTGTGACACTCCCTTCGCTTTTCAGCGATTTCAGTTGACCACCAGTATACTGGGGGCTTGCCGTGCTGGGGTTTTCGACGGGGCATAGAAGCGCAGCAAGCAGTCGTCATGATGCTTATAGTAGAGTAGTAGTAGTAACTAACGATATGCAGATATATACGAGGACGGTTCGATAAATACTTAGCCTATAAAAGAAAAACGATAATTTTGGAAAAATTTCTCAACATAATCTCCTCTTAGCTCGATATACTTCACCCAGCGATGCACCAACTTTTTTCTTCTTCTTCTTAGCACTACAGCCAATCTCGGTCTTCGCTTCCTGCAAATAGCGCCTCCAACTGTCTGGGTCCATTGACCAACTTTTTTACCCCATCTGAAAAATACGTTTTCTCGAGGTCTCCAAAGTAGGCCTCCGTGGCGGCGATGACCTCCTACTTCGACTCAAATTTCTGTCCAGCGAGCGACTTTTTCAAGTTTGGAAACAAAAAGAAGTCGCACCGGGCTAAATCTGGAGAATACGGTGGATGGGGTGGCCGTTCGTAGCCCAATTCGACCAATTTGGCCGTGTGAGCCGGTGCGTTGTCATAGTGGAAGAGTACTTTTTTCTTCGTCAAATGGGACATCTTTTCTGCAACTCGGCGTCGAATCGGCCCAATAATTCGGCATAGTAGAGCCCTTTGACCGTTTTGCCCTTCTCTAGATAGTGGATCTAGATTACACCTTGTGAATCCTAGAAAACATTTTCGGCCGATAGGAAAGTCCTCGTCTTCCTCGAAGCACGTTCTCCGGGTGAAATCCACTTTTTCAATTGCTGCTTGGTCTCTGGTGTACCAGTGGAACTATTGTAATGATTTAACATTTTACGTCCGACCGCGAAACCGACCTCTCATCGGTTCTAGACGTTAAGTCTGAGTCGTGCCAACGGATGGTACCAACCGGTCAACCAATCCGTGCACCGTAACCCATTCACGCGGTGGCTGCTTGTCGGCAAGCTAGTTCGGAGAGGATTTCGGTCGCGGGTCTCCGAATGGGTTACGCTCATTTACATAATTCAGCCACCTATACACGCCCGTTTTCAAACGCGTTACAAACAAAACCATACGGAGAGGAAACCTATTCTACGTTACTCCGTATTTCTTCTCATAACCAGTCAAAAAGGAACAAAATCTAATTTTTTTATTTCGCGTTCCCGAATTCCGACGCGGTACCGAAAAGTATACTACGTTAACTCAAACCGACGAGTGCTACGTTAAGGAAGAACCAAAAACAACTAAGGTACCGCGTACCGCGCACGACGCTAAACCGACCTCAGCGGATTTTTTCTAAACCCTACCCTCGCGACGGCATACCTACCCTGCACTTCACTTCCCGCTGAAAAAGAAGAACCACTGAAAAGGAAAGTCGTGGTTAAGGTTAGCAATTCATTTTAATTTTACAAGTCTTCAAATTTTTTATAATAATTATGGGCTATTAACGTGCAACTTGATAATCTCAACCTATAGAAAAGACTAAGCTTATGTTTTTAGGTATTTATCTAGACTCAAGAAACGTAATATTTTCCTTTTGATTCCTTACTGTTTTATTTGAATATTTTCGTGTACGTCAGCATTACACACCAATGTTAATAGTTTTTTTATTCTTATTTAAATTCATCTAAGGTTATTATTTAATGTATTTCAACTTCATGTAATCTCATAGTGTGATTAATATAGTTATAGTTACTCATAGACAAATTAATTTCAAAACAATATTGTCTTGAGGAGTCCCAATAAATTTTTTTTTTATAAGCGACTTTACATCGAAAATCTTATTGAAGAGCGCTAAGTTAACAATTTTAATAATATAAATTAACAAGATAATTGATATATTGTAAAAAATATAATGAAATAGTTCAAAAGGTTTAAAAAATTTTCAATTATTTAGATTCAAATATTTTAATAGCGGAAATTTTCTTTGACTTACAAATGATACTATTGGATACTAAAAAATAAATATTAATCTCAAAAGTTATCATATAATTTCATCTAACATTAGGAGATTTTAATCAAACGTTTAAATACCTAATTAACGTCATTTTATTTCCTCTTTTTATTTGATTGTTATATTTATTGTTGGAAAGAAAAAAAATTAGAATATTGATTATAGTTTCAGCATGTTTGTTTTTCTACAATTAAAAATAAGTCTTATACTTTCTATGTAAATTTCTAATGCTTATTATTGTCGACATTACAAGTTCAGTTAATTACATTCTGCTGTATAGTTTTCATTGCATTAACATCTACACTTAATATTTATTGTTCATAAGATTCTTTCCATAAATGGGTTTGCACCACTTCATACTCTAACATTTCTTCAGTTCATAAAAAGTATTAATGGGTTAAAATAGAATACATTCGATTAGGATATGCTGATTATGACATCTATAATTTTCTTATTTTACGGCTTCTGGTCCAAATACAAGTATTTACCCAAAAATGATTTCTAGGTGTGATCGAATTTAAACATGTACGATTGAAAATTAAAGAAAAAAAATAATTTGAAAATTTTCATTCACAATAATCATGCATTATGTGAATTTTTAAAGTATTAATATCTGTTTTCTGCAATACAATGTTGAAAATTTTATACTTATTTTTGGATTTGCATCTTTACTACAATCTTCAGTGAAAATCAAGAGAAAAATATTTTTCTATAGTTTAGACAGCAAGTGAAAGTTGTTTGGTTCTTTTTTATTTATTGAAGAATTTTTTTTTATAATTGTTTAAAATTCAATCTATTATAATTGGACCTCATCTTTTTTTTTTTTTTTTACCACTTATTTAGGAGAGCAATATCTATCATTTCGGAAATATAATTTCGATATTATTGTAAACTTTATTTCAACTGGATTTAGGATTATTTCCTAAATTGTTTAAAAGTTGTTTTATTTCAAGAACACAAATCAACTGTTTTGAGGCACTCGAGAACTACTTTCCTCATTGAAAATATTTGATGTGATCAAATTTGGGGATTTGATATGTTTATTTAATATGGTTTTTATGTGAAACCAATTCTATAACATTATATGCATACTATCGTTAAATGTTACTGGGTTGCGCTAGTATATGAATGTATAAGCTACAAAAAAGCACGTATGAAGCATATTTTACCTTATTTAGAAATATAATTACAAACAAATGAGCCGTATATGGGTCTAGTGAATACTGAAAGAATAATGTACTAATAATTATTATCTATATTCTTTTTATACCTTTCTAGAGCCAATTTAAAAGGTGAAACTATTTCTTGTTAAACTTAGTAAGTTGTTGGATGTGTTTTAGCATCTGAAATTTCCTTTCAGCACATTAAAAATAAATATTTATATTGATTTTAAGGAATTCATAATTCGATTGTTTCCAGAGGGATAGCACATCAAATTTGTTATTTAATATTGTTCAGAATACTTATAAATTTAAAACGTTTAAAATGCCGTTTAGTAAACTTTGGTAAATAGAACTTTAGTACTCCCAAGCAGTAAGCCTGTCTCAATGTGTTACAGAAAGATGTGCGATGTATAATCGTAGAGCAGCACACCTGAGAAATTGCACAAGATCATCATTCTCACGATGAAGTTTTCCCGGAAAATTGCCGCACATCGCTCTTGCTCTTTAATCGGTTATTCGCTGAATGTTGACAACCTCAGGGGTACATATTATCAACTACGATTCGATATTGCGCTGTGTGGTGAAAGTCATTCTGAAGACTCAGTTATTGTTTCCTTCGATAGGCCTGCTGAGGTTAAACGTTTTCCTTTTCGCCTATTCGTTGACAACTAGGTTTTATGGAGAAACCAAACTTCCTGCCGTCTTCAGTAAGCCAACAATCATTCCTTCCACTTACATTCTTTTTTTTGTGTAGTGAGGCCAGATTGCAGCTTTTTGCACAATTTTACGGGCCAAAAGCTTTCATAGCATACTAGGGCGAATTTAAAGACATTCGCTTGTAGATTTCTTACGTTAAACATATAAGACACATGCTAAACAAGATACCAGCCTTTCGGAAGAGAAATGTATTTAATTGGACATATTTGAGATATTCAGTTGCAGCACGTTGGATTTTAGCTTTTTATGCGAATGGGTCGATATTGGTCGGATCATAGAACTGATTAAAGTGCGCCTCAGCAAAGCGTTCCTCTCTCCGCAGACATGGGTTTAGAAACATCGCAGGCTATCTCGCGTACACGAGGTCATTGCAGTCGCAGTGCAGAGAGATAAACACTTTCTTCATTCTATACAGTCACAATCTTTTCTTGAATGTTTAATATGGAAATAGTATGTATAAAAAGTATTTACGATCCCTCGCTTTCTTTCATTTCATCACTTAACATCTAATAAATGGATTTAAATTTCTCCGTTCCATTATCATTTAGTATTTTCTTCCTTAGCTGGTTCATTATGTGGTCTTACTGCGAGTCCTGTTATGTCATGGGAATTTGCCGTAACAACGAAAAATAAAATCTTATTCCATGACGAAAAATGGTCGGAGCTTACATCGGCTGCACATCAATTCGACGAAATAACTGCAATTGCGTTCGATGAAAGTCACATGGAATTGTTGTTGATCAGTACTCGCGTAGGATATATTGGGCAGATGATCAATCCGGAATATATTATTCGATTGAAAGTGCGAATCTAGATGGTAGTGGTCATAAGGTCATATACACTGAAAAAAAACGGAATCCCATTAAGCTTAACTGTAACACAAAACAACATCTCACTACCAAAGAATGCCGACACTCTCAAGGTTATATCCAGAATGACACTTCCAACCAGTTTCCACTTTTCTATCTATTCGATGTTTTGATAGCAACTGTGGGAGGCATTGCCAGATAGATATGCTTCGAAATGTATCGGTGTTTAATTTCAACGGATCCCATTGACAGAAAATACTTCTCCACAGATATAAATATTTGAAAAAAAAAATATTTTCTGCGCAATGATATCCGCACGAAAGGTGAAGTCCGCTTGTACTTCGAAGTCATACATATCTGGCCGGTTGCCAGGGTTCGGGATCGGAATCACTTCGATTCCCGGGCGTAGGCGTCACATTACACTATGTTTCGTCGAAGATCACGAAACGACGCAGAAAATCCTTTCGACGACCTCTCAATTTCGCATCAATAACCAACTCACCGATGCCTTGACAAAAATATCATACTCAAGCAGGGAGATAGGCTGGCCCCATTGCTATTCAATTTGGCTCTGGAGTACGCCATACGGAAGCTACGATACACGAGGTACATTACTACACAAGTCGAGCCAAGTAGTAGCCTATGCGGACGACATCAACATTTTGTCACGGTCATTAACAACTGCCAAAGAACTCTTCCTGAAACTCGATAGCGAAGCAAAACCAGTGCAGCTACAAATCAATGAAAATTAAACAAAAATCATAACGCAGTCGACGAAAAATGCCTCAAGTAAACAAAATATCACACTTGGCGAATACAATATCGAAAATGTGAGCGAGTTTGAGTATTTAGGCGCCAAAATAACGAGAACTGGTAATGAAAGAGACGAAATACGCCGAAGAATACAGCTCGCAAAAAAAATACTTTATTCAGTTTTGACGATAGTAAAGACCAGCTGCATACAAAGGAAAACAAAGCTCCAAGTATACAAATCTGTGATAAGACCTGTGTTATGCTATGGGTGTGAAACATGGACCCTAACCCAAGCATCCGCAAATATATTGAACGCCTTTGAGCGACGGGTCCTGAGGCGAATAATCCGAGCGAAGCTAGACGGGGACCAATAGCGAATTCGATACAACCATGAGCTGTATGGAATTTTTGACGGGCCGGAGGTCTCACCGATTGTAAGACTGCGGAAGCTGCAATGGGCTGGACACATGAATCGTATTGTTACATGTACAAATAATTCTGCGAGCTACTGTCGCAATTGTTTTCACAACCATTAAGAACCTCATGATCAACAAAGTGATGTTACTTGAAACCACGAAAACCCACCAAGCATGATCAACATCTGAAAGTGACGTCACTGCTCCATTCATTAAGCTGCTCGAATATACCAGGTTCCTCTCGGCAGAACATTCGCCAATGTACGAGAAATGGATTGAACGGCTAGAGACGGCGAGTTGAATGAATGGGGGGATCATTCAGTACAACCGCGATAGTAAAAACTGCGATAAAGGCGAGTGCGAATTAACGATATTGATGGTGAAGTGATAGACAGTAGAAATAAAAATTGATAGACAAGTGAAAGCAAAATTTGGTGAAATAGTTAAAAATTAATAATTGTGCATTTTTAGTAAATAAACTCTTTTAACTTAATTTAAAAGACATTGCGTTTTCGCTTTCCCGGAACATTATAACTATTGGCCGCGAACAATAACACGCGACAGTATGGACTAACAACGGATGCCCAAAAAGGTATTCGTTGAGAAAACTGAAGGCCGGAGAGCAGTGGGGAAACCGAAGAAACGCTGGTCTGACTTGGTCGACGAAGACAGCTCATCGCTGCTCGGATTTCGAAATTGGAAGACGCGGTCAATGAACCGAGACAGTTGGAGGCGCTATTTGCAGGAAGCGAAGGCCCGAGAGGAGCTGTAGTGCTACGAAGAAGAAGATTCATGAAAGGATTAATTCACATTATTTTGTGTGCCCGCTTATATTAATGTTTTGCATACTGATTAAAATTTAATAACTTTTTCACCCTTATGGACCGCAACTAATCGAGTTATAAAAAAAAGACACTTCAGATGATACAAATGTATTTTATTCTAAACTACAGGAATTGATTTCGGTCGGTATTGCTGACCATCTTCAGCGCTAGACGCGGAACTACTATTGAAACAATTGCAACAAAAGCAATGACATTAACTAATAACAGTTTTGTTGTAATTGTTTCAATAGTAGTTTCGCATCACAACAATCAATACCGACCACAATTGTGTTCATCTAACAGCTTAAATTGTTAGAGAAAAGTTTCTGGACTTCTAAAAAAAAGTATTGAATACTCTCTGGGTGGCACACGACCAAGCAGCGAAATGTGAATGCAGATTGCGAGAGCTTTGTACGACAAAGAAATAGTGAAGGAGCGAGTGGTAGGGAATGGATGTACTTAAAAAAAATAAAGAAATTAAAAATTTCTTTTTTTTGTGATATCAATATATTTTTTATTTCGCATGACGCATTTCGCCGAACTAGTCGTCAGGTGCAATGACCTACCAAGTGCTGACTTGTCCGAAATAAAAAATCAAATAATACTACTATATCAAAAGCAATTTTTAATGTTTATGTGGTAGAATGTATTGAAAAGTAAGATAGCGCTTCATATATCTGTTAAAATTATTTAAGTTTTAGAATATAAAATATTTAATTTTCTAAACGCATGTTGTTTTGCAGTAGACGTTGAATACCTCATGAAAGATGATTTCATATTCCCTACAAAATTGTATTGAAAGCATTAAAAATAAGCCTATCCTAAAAAACAAGGAACATCTATAGTTTTGATCTGAGTAAACAAAACAATTACTTTCCATGTAAAATCAGGAATATTGGTTATCGGGGCAAGAATTCATAAAAGGTTAACATTTGACTAGCTATATTTTTTCGAATCATGTTTATGGTTTTTAGTGCAAATAAATTCAATTATGGTGTGTGGAAACTTTCCAATAATACCAAATAGATTACAATTATCGTTACTACTCACCATAGCCTGTAAATCTCCCATCTTCATACTCAGGATCTTTTGCGGCAACATTCGTGTTAAATTTATCACTGCTCTATTTTCATCTAAACGCTGTTGATGTTCTAAATCCAAGGCGGATAACCATTGGTCAACATACAAATCAAATTCTCTTGTACGATTTATCAACGCTTCATCTTTGGCGGCATCACGATTTCGTTTGGCATTCCTCGAAACTTTAGTACGCGGCATTTCAAAAGCGCACTTGCATAAAATACGCGACTTTCTCTTAATATTATAACAACAGATAGCAAAATAACTTTTTTTCACTTATAATTAAGCTACAGCGCGTTTTGGACAAAAGATAACAGTTTCAAGCGAACCGAAACTTTGAAATTTCAGATTTCAGCTCAATAAGTAGTATTCGTCCGTTGGCGAAACTGAAAGGTGAAATGTCATTACCATTTACGAGTTATGCTGTCAGTTGAACATAGAATTGTACGATGTTCAATATTTAATCTCAGAACAGAATGAGTATTTTCTAAAGATGAGAAAATTCCATGCATAACAACTAAAATAAAATCGAATAAATTAAAATTAAAATTTCAGTAATTTTATTGAAGAAAGAAAAATAAAATAGTTCACCACACCAAAGTAAGTTCAAACGCCTACTCACCGCTAGGTGGACAAGTTATTTTCGAAAACACGTGAGGTCAATTGATAATAAAATGGCGCCGGGACCACAACAACTCATAACCTCATTTCACTTCTCTTTTCAAAGTGTCCATGGCGATCGTTCACACGTGCTTGGTAACTGAAAAGTGAAAAAATGGCAGAAAATGGTAATAAAAATACAAGTTTGAACTGTTTTCTCATTTTAAACTAGTATCTAAAGTATAAGTTGTTGAAATATACTTGGTTTATTCAGTGAACAGTGTTTTTATGCTCAAATGTGCCTACCACGTTGAATGCTTCTTCCTGATTTCAGATTCCGCGCGTAAGGAAAAGAAGAAACGTGTTAAGCAGGAGCCGGTGGACGAGGATCTCGGTTCTATACAAGTCACCGGTGAGTTTCATCTGAAGCCATCTGATAAAATTGCAAAGTTAGATACCTCGAAATGGCCTCTGTTGCTGAAGAACTTTGATCGTTTGAATGTGCGGACAAATCACTACACACCGCTTCCGTTTGGAGCATCGCCACTTAATCGTGACATCAAAGAGTATGTTAAGTCTGGATTTATCAATTTGGATAAGCCATCGAATCCCAGTTCACATGAAGTCGTAGCATGGATTAAGAAAATTTTGAAAGTAGACAAGACTGGACATTCGGGCACATTGGATCCCAAGGTGACAGGTAGGTGTCAGCTATTGTGGAGTAATTATAAGAAACTACGCCAAACATAAACTCATTTTTTGTGTTGCAAATTTCAAAAATTTGCTGTGGTTAGGAACATCATCCTCTGGCGTTTGTATGTGGAGGTTCGTTCTTAAAACGACTGACATTATGGTGCTCAAAATCAATTTAATTATTGAGACATTGTAACTAAATGTACTTTTTCATTCCTAGTTAGTTAAATTTTGATATTTAGGGTTCGACTAGATTGAAACGCGACGACAGTCGTAACGAGCGATTTTTAGCCGCAAATTTAAACACACTGCGATAAGCCTTCCTAAGGGTCTGGCATGCGTAGAACTGATATGCTCATCCCCTTGCCAGAAATGATATGTGCGAGTACATATAACTAAACTATGAGACCTAAAAGCTATCATATCTAGCCCACCGGGGGTTTAGGAAAACTCGCAAATCCGTGCGAAAATTGACTTGGCAAGAAAAGCCGCAAAGCTTCCGTTTACGATAGTGGCGATTATCATTTAGTATGTTTCTTATTGTATTCTTCCACATTTAGCGCTCGAAAACTCCTACATTTGACAGTTGCTTAAAAAGCAAAACGATGTTTTATTATTAAATGCAAACAGGCATGTGTTTCTGCAGCATCAAATATCTAAGGCTGGAGAAGGGAGCATTTTCTGCAAATATGTCCTATTTAATTGAGCTTGGTCTAAAAGTTAATTGTAGTTTGTTGATTCGTTGTTTAGAATTTTGTTAGTCGTGTTTTAGAAAAATCGATGACGATTTTAGTTTTGAAAGTGATTACCACATTAATTTATTTAAATATTAAAATTGATGTATAAATTGACCCTTAATATTTTCAGAACATACAGTCTTCCACAAAAGTCAAGGTACAGAGAATCGGTAACTGAAAATTGTATTACTGAATCAATATTTTTATTTGAAAACCAAAAGTTATGAAATGGTAATAATACGAGTTCTGTTTAATTTAAGTTTTCATAAATTTAAAGGGATTCGGCAATAATGATCATTGAAGACAATAATTTTTTGTTGGCAATGTCTCTTTTCTACTCCACAAAAGTCTTGGTACAGTTGCAGAAAATGCCCTGTTATTTGTAAAAAGCGGAATCCCCCAAGTTCATATTATCAGAGTGAGTTAACAACCGTAGGCCGCTGTCTTTAACGTGTATCTTTTATTTAATAAAATTTTTAAAAAATTAGTCGAAAGGAGTTGAGTATTAAGGAGCGTGAAATAATTATTAATCTGCATTCAAATCAGAGCAAATCATATTTTGAAATAGCTGAACTAGTGTTGCGAAGTCGGTCAACCATTCAAAAAGTGATAAATCGATTTAAGAAGGAAAATAGAGTGGAAAATGTGCCCCGAACAGGTCGTCCATCTAAACTAAGTGCAAAGGACAAGAGAAAAATTTCGCGAATGGTAAAACAAGATCCATTTCTAAGCTGTAGAAAAATCTGCGATGTTCTTGGAATTAATGATAAGAAGGAGGTTAGCGCAGAAACTGTGCGTAGAGCTGTCGTAGAAGCTGGATTTTCTTCTCGTACGCCTAGAAGAAAACCTCTTGTAAGTTCCATAAACAAACAAAAAAGAATAACATTTGCAAAAGCATATATTGACAAACCAATAACGTTTTGGTATAATGTTTTATTTTCGGATGAGTCTAAATTTTGTATATTTGGTGTAAATGGGCATAAGAGGGTCTGGCGAAAAGTAGGAGAAGGATTTAATCCCAAGAACACTATTAAAACAGTAAAACATGGAGGCGGTGGTGTTATGGTTTGGGGTTGCATGGCTGCTGCTGGAGTTGGAAATCTGTCATTCATCGAAAATACTATGGATCAGAACTCTTATTTAGAGATTCTACGAAACAACATGAAACAAAGTGCAGCCAAATTAGGTATGCGAGAAGATTTCTTGTTTCAACAGGACAATGACCCTAACCACACTGCGCATAAAGTTCGAATGTGGCTATTGTACAATACTCGCATGCTTGCTACACCGCCTCAAAGCCCTGATTTGAACCCTATAGAGCATCTTTGGAATGAGCTTGAGACAAAAATCCGAAAAAGAGTGATATCAAGCAAGGCGCAGCTTAAGGATGTTATATTGGAGGAGTGGGCCAGAATCAACAGCGAATTTACTAAAAAATTGGCATATTCTATGCCTAAAAGACTGAAGTCAGTAATTCAGATGAAAGGATATCCGACAAAATATTAAGAAAAGTATAATTCAAATAACTATGCAAGACTATAATTACAATTTGTATCATTTTTCTTTAGGTGTACCATGACTTTTGTGGACTTCATTCATTGACTTTCCAACACATCATATGTAATAATGTATTAATACGACAGAATTTTCGTTTTGTTTTACATGAATTTAAAGTGTAATGATTATAGTTGAAGTAATACCAAAAAAATTTTATCACTATAGGTTTTTTAAATAAAAATATCAAACAATTTTCATGATATTTATCACTGTACCTTGACTTTTGTGGAAGACTGTATACTTGGACATGATTTTAATTGCTCAAGGCCTGCGGCGCCCAACACTTAATGTTGTTTATTAATTTCTTGGCTAAATTAACTTAAAATTTTCTTCCTTCTAGGGAAAATATCCTCACCGAGCCTTCTTACGTATTCTCTTTTAGGTTTCTAAAATTTCTGCCTTTCACTACCTTCGTGTTCAGAATTTCTAGCCGTTACTCTATCAAAGCATACAACTCTTGTAATGATTTTTTTAATGCCCGTGTAGGCTACGGGTGCCAATGGTCTGGCATAAGTGTCAGCGAGCTATAAACAACACCGAGCTCAGCTAACTAGCTTCGCTTAACGACCGCGTACGCGTGCTTGACGGCTAGCATTGGCGGGATCATATGATGCGGGTTCTTGTCGAGCCACGAAGCTACACTACAAAATACTTATCACGCGTACTCTACTCTACAAGACGCACCGATCAATTTTTATTGCCTTTAGAAAAGTTCTATTAGGTGTCAATTAATCTACTCTACAGTAATTCAATATTGTTTTGCCTCGTTAAAGTTAGCGGACACGGAGGCTTGAGACAAACGCAAACATTACACAAAAAGCAACCGTTACTTTCACCGAAGAAGGTCGTTGCATTACAAGGGGAATGTCAAACCTAAAGATGTTAAAGTGGCTGAAGTGAATCACTCATCTCTGCCTAAAGGATGGAAACTTGACGGATGCAGTTTACTTTACACTAGTAAAACAACAAACTAAGCAGTTTCGACGGGGTGACCACCTTATCTCTTCAGGAGCAGCCACTCCTGATCACCACGGGGCTGCTCGACTGCTTATGTTTATTACAGGGCAGTCTCTTCGATGCCGACCCAGGCATGGAGAGACTGAAGGATTTAACTCTACACTAGTGAAGAAACAATTGTTTCCGCAGTGGAGAGATGGTTGTTATAATTTTAGGCCCCTCTCCTTGAATACAAGTCCCTGTCGTCTACGAAAGTATGCTAATAAAAACCGCTAACCAATCATAAAAACAAATCGGGTGTCGGTCAGGACTAATTGATGATGCGGATTTTATCACTGCCGGTCATCAGATTAGCTCCCAGCAAAAACTGACGCAATTCCAAGCAATGTATTTGGAAACCCCTGGCACCATCAGTTTGTTCAAAATTAGAACTGTCCGACTTCAAACTGTATAAAAATGTGCAAACCTTTCTTTTGGTAACATTAAGGGACGCACTACTCTATAACATCATCGGCATGTTCAGGCGACTGAGCCACCACGAACGAAAAACTCCAGAAGATGCTATAGACCTTATTATACCGAAGACAAGACAAACAACACCAAAAGAGAGTTTATCGGTGACTCTATCTTTACTTTATGGAACCCTCCAAAGTATGCTACGTTAATATCAAATGGTGAGGGCGACAATAAAAATTGAATCGGTTCATCTGCCGACAGCAAAATTAAAAATGTGAGAACTCGAAGGAGAGTGGTGTTGTTTCCCCTTCGGGCCCCACGTTGGGCGCCACTGTAATGATTTAACATTGTAATGATTTTTTTAATGCCCGTGTAGGCTACGGGTGCCAATGGTCTGGCATAAGTGTCAGCGAGCTATAAACAACACCGAGCTCAGCTAACTAGCTTCGCTTAACGACCGCGTACGCGTGCTTGACGGCTAGCATTGGCGGGATCATATGATGCGGGTTCTTGTCGAGCCACGAAGCTACACTACAAAATACTTATCACGCGTACTCTACTCTACAAGACGCACCGATCAATTTTTATTGTCTTTAGAAAAGTTCTATTAGGTGTCAATTAATCTACTCTACAGTAATTCAATATTGTTTTGCCTCGTTAAAGTTAGCGGACACGGAGGCTTGAGACAAACGCAAACATTACACAAAAAGCAACCGTTACTTTCACCGAAGAAGGTCGTTGCATTACAAGGGGAATGTCAAACCTAAAGATGTTAAAGTGGCTGAAGTGAACCACTCATCTCTGCCTAAAGGATGGAAACTTGACGGATGCAGTTTACTTTACACTAGTAAAACAACAAACTAAGCAGTTTCGACGGGGTGACCACCTTATCTCTTCAGGAGCAGCCACTCCTGATCACCATGGGGCTGCTCGACTGCTTATGTTTATTACACTCTGCTAGTTAGGGTTTTGTAAAATAATTTTACAAAACCTCACTAAAATCGCGACCTGTCGCCATCCGTCTGTGTGTCAGAAATTTTTCTCGCAAATATAAGCTAGAAACATCAAATTTTGTATTTAATCAAAGATAGCCAATATGGGTATCAAATAAAGTGTATTGAGGAGAACTATCCAAAACAGGTCTCAAACTGGCATTTCTTGCTTCAGAGGGCGCATAGGAAGGGAAAATACACGAACAAGTTTTAAAGGTGCACGTCTCTATGATATATTTCGTGACTATTCGTTGCTGGTGATTGCATTTCGTAAATTGAGTACAAAACCTTTTTGACTTGAGCGTAGGTCTGTCTACTGAACTTGTTTCTAGTATTCGCAGATCTTTAAATTGCCTTTTAGCTTTTTAACCTTCGTTCTTTCCGCTCTCCTCATTATTCTAATAGCTACCTCTCAGGGGGCAAACATAATTCACTGCGACATTGTTACCTCGTGTGCTTCTCTTGCTTTGTTTGCGAATTTGAACGAGAAAACCACAGTAGTAGACGAATGGATTTTAATGAAATCTGCAAAGTGATTCTTCATAACTGAATGAGGAATTACGATAGGAAGCCTCGGTGTCGTATTTGTTTAATTCCAGGATATAAGGACACGATATTTATCTGTATTCATAATTTCATTAATTTAACTAAATTTCTATTTCTACTGTATTCATAAACAAGTTGGGTAGACAAAACTACGCTCGTGTCAGAAGGGTTTTTTACACTTAACACACAATATGCAGACATACGAGTATAGAATGGTTTAATTCAAGAAAAACTTTAATGACATGCACAAAAAATATATTTTTGCTTTAAAAGTAAAACCAGTGTTACTATATTTTAACTGGCCAACATTTTATTGCAATAATGTTAAAATCATTGACTAAGCCGAATCTTAAATGTCTTTTCTTTATACAAGGTGCGATCTAAAACAAACGAGACTGAGCTAAAATAGAAACGAAAGGAGCTTTCTTCTGATAAATTCGAGTTTATTTATTCAAAATAGTCTCCTCGGCCTCGATACACTATTTTGCGCGATCCAAAAGCTTTTCGAAAGAGTTTCAGGTCATTGATCGGAATGTCCTTCACGATGTCGGCACAACTCTTTTGAATGCCCTCTACGGACGCAAAGCGTTTTCCTTCCATGGCCAAATGCAATTTTCCGAATAGGTAGAAATTAAAGGTAGCCATATCAGGCGAATGCGGTGAGTAATTGATGGTTTAAATGCGATTTCTAGTCAAAAAATCAGTCACAAGAGTGGATCGATGAGATGGTGCATTATCATGCAATAAGCGCGAGCTTCCTCCTTCGCGGTATTCATACCGAATTCCACGAATGCGATGCAACAAACGCTTCAAAACGCCAAGATTCAAAATTGCATTAACGGCTTGGCCCGTTGGCACGAACTCTTTGTGGGCAATTCCCTTGGAATCGTAAGAACAAATGACCATCGACTTGATTTTTGACTTCTCCAACCGCTGTGGCTCGTTCGGGGCACTTTGACGCTTGGTTTCGGGTTCATAATGGAAACACCACGTTTCATCACCAGTTACAATGTTGTAAAGGAAGTTCTCGTCTATTCTCGCCTCTTTAATGATGTCTTTCGAATGTTGAATTCTGAGCAATTTTTGGTCATCAGTTAACTTGTGCGGAACAAAACGTGCACAGACCTTTCGTAAGACCAAATTCTCGGTTAAAATGCAATAAATCGATGTGTTGGAGATATTCAACTCCGATCCCATGAATTTCAACGATGATTTCGGCTCATTATTGATAAATTCATGCACAATTTCGACGGAGTTTTCGGTGAGCACTGATTTTGGGCGAACCGTATGTTCATCGTCATTTATGTCCTCACGACCATCTCTGAAACGTGTAAACCACTCATGAACTCTGGCACGAAATAGACAATCATCGCCATAAACTTTTTTCATCAATTCAAATGTTTCGATAAACGTTTTACCGATTTTAAAACAAAATTTAATATAAGATCTTTGTTCGAAACTCATTTTTGTACCGATGACACATTAGACGCAATAACTTCGCTTCCACTGAATCGAATGTCACCAAACTTTCACTGGAAGTCAGGGAGGAATGTAACTTTCCAACGCACTATCTCATTCAGAGATGGCGCCACAAACAAAAGTCACGTTTATTTTGTAACTTTGTATTATATATTTCGAGAAAATACAATCAAAAGTGCAGTGCCTGGTTTGATTGAAAGCTCATGTGGTACAAAACCCGTGTTTTATTGTTGTAATCGGAGAAAATTCAAACGGCAATATTTTCTGTACATGCTATTAAAACTCATAGAGTATAAGGACCTTTTAAATGGCACTTAAATATCTACTTTCATCCAATTTAATCATACTAATTCTGTTTTACTGGCGATAATATTTAATTTACAGATCCTACTATTATTAGCAAAGTTGAAAGAATTTCAACCATTAAGTTATTTGTTATTGGGTCTACCTTCATAATTTTTTCACCCGATAATTTTTAGCTGCTCATCTTCAGCTAGTACAAATCCTAGCAAACCTATAATGTCTTGAGTTGATTGGAAGTGCATATTGTCCCATAGCCATGTGTAGTTGATGTTGTAATACAAGAAAATTTAAACTCTCATAAATTTGTTAAATATTGGATCTTTCTGAAATTTTTAGTAATGATTAAACTTGTAAATTGACATTTACCCATTTGAATTTAAGGGTGCCCTTACGATTTTATTCAAGAATGTGCAAAATTGAAAAATCATAATATTACTAACAAAGTTGAATGAATTTCAACTTCTGACGTATTTGTTGTTGTAGCGCTCATAAAGGTCTACACTACAGTCATGATTTTTTGCAGATTTTTCGGATGAAAGGTTTTCATCCGTGAGGGTACGCCTAAGTCTTGTGGATTACCTCTTCTCCTGCCTCCTTCAATACTGATAAAGTAATTTTAAGACCTGTTTTGAAAAGATCTCAATGAGACCTTTCATATGACACCTCACTTGACTCACCCCAAAACTTTTTAGAAGTTATAACTTCCAACCTTTCCACAAAGTTTCATGGCTGTAGCTTCCGTAGAAAAACTGCTGTGACATACAGACCGACACAGGTACCGATTTTAATAGCGTTATGTATTTTAGTACAGAACCCTAAAAAGGGTTACTGAGCCCCCGGAGACAGAAGGTGGGAGGGGTTGCTTTTCTAGTAACCTCTCCCCACTAGAAAAGAGGTTCATATAACTCGAAAGCGTCTGAGCACAGAAAAATTAGATCCAGGGGATCCTTAAATTTGTCAAAAATTGGTATGTAAGTTTGTTAGTAGTAAGTGTAATCGTCCTGGAAATTGCACAAAAATCTGTTACAGACGATTAAATATTTAACAATTAAAACATAAAAAACACCTAGTATTGGGGAGATACTGCGGATATGTGCCCATTAGATGCAAAATGTGGCTATTCCGTTATTTCGGTAATTGGAGTTATTAATGCAGCTTAAAATTTATTGAATTTTGTGATGAGAATGTCCAAGAATGGAGAATTCAAACTTGCTTGTTCGCTTATTTTTTTGGGTTGAACTTGACGATCACATGCAAAACGCTCTTATTCATAAGTAAATAACAAAATGCTGCGATTCCCTTGCAACCAAATATCACATATAAAGTGAGCCTATTCCAAGAAATGAATAATATCAGAAGTAAGTCTTCTGCAAGGCGCGTCTATTCCAGGCTTTGAAAAACGGTGGAAAATTAGAGGGTTTTGATTTTCAGTCTCTCATGATAAATCACAAAGTGTAGAGTGAAGCATTTTTGTTAAAAAAATTGCGAATTTTTTTTTTTGTCAACATATTCTCGATGTTCAATAGCTCCGATATCCGCTTTATAGTAGGAACCGTTAAGCTCCTCCAAATAGCTACCAGTATTAACCGCAGACGCTACCTCTTCATTGTTGGCAAATCTTTTGCCGCCGAGCCATTTTTGTAAAATTCGGAAAAACAAGTAGATGATCCTGATGTTTTCTTAACGAGATCAGTGAAAATAAGTTTCGCCTTCTCACAAATAATGTTTTCGTTAATAGTGTTGTCTTGTAATCGCTTCTCGTTTATCCATATTAGAAGCAACCTCTCAACGTCAAGAATACGTAACCGTTGCGTAGATATTCTTGACACTCCCTTTGAAGCATCCATCTCTTTATTTTGTTTTTGTTCTTGAGAATAGTGCAGATTGTTGGAGTTGACCGATTGTATGTGTGCACTAGATTAGCCACGCTAACACCTTGTTCTCGCTTTTCAATGATTTTACGTTTTATTTCAACATTTTTTTTTCTTTTTCTCTTATTGCTTTCTTGTGGGACGCATTGGCGCGGAAGTCCCGGCTCAAAAATGAATGTCGGGGAAAAAGGGGATTCCCCTTTCTACGTAATTCGTTATGCGAAATGTCGCTCGTTAAGGGAGCAACTTCCTCACATTTTTTTTTTTGCTCGTTATGAGAGGTTCCACTGGATTTGATTGCTCTATTTCTCGTTAATACATTTTTTTTGACAACTCCTTTTCTCAACATATTTTCATGTCCACCACTGTCAATCTTGATTATTTTTTAATTCGTTTTTTCATTTCGGCATTTATTTTTATAATTATTTTATCGCGCAATTGCTGTGACTTTGTAAAGCATGTATAAAAAAATAAAAATTAGTTTTATTGTATGTATTTTCGAAAATTTTTGTTAAGCGGCACATTTTTATTATAAACGAACGACCCCATAATAAGCCGATTGTTTAACGAGAGATTCTAAGTTGAACGATGGTTCTGATTGGGAACAGCATCCTCTGACGTGTGTATGTGAAACCAGCCATCAATGCTTATTTCACAAAGAAAACTCAGAAATAGTTGCCTATTAACTACAAATCATAACAAATTAAAGTAAATGATTAAGACATCAAATAGGGACGACAAACTGACGAACGGGCGGAAGAAAACAAGAGATCATGTGTCAACTATAGAAATATAATACATAGACTGCCAGTCCAGTATAGAGAAAATGTGCTCTGAGTATGAAACAGAAAGCAATAAATAAGTGACTCTTCGCTCTCTTTCTGTCCCATATATAGCATCGTATAATCATTGGCATATAAATGTCAGTTATGCGCAGAAAGAGAGCGAAGAGTCGCCTATTTATTGTTATCTCTTTCACACTCCAAACACATGTTCTCTATATTGGATCGGCAGTTTCTGTATTACCATCCTCATCATCTATGGCGCGAAAGCCCAAACCAAGCAGCATTGGCCTCCGGGATTAATCTTCTCCAATCACCACGATTCTGTGACCTCGTTCGTCAGTTGATTCCAGGAATGATTTCTCATCGAGACCTCGGTCTCTACGCTGGACGTCTACCTTGTGCTCTACCCTTTAATGTTTTTTGGGGTAGCCGGTTTTCTTCCATTCTTTCTACATGGCCCGCCCATTGCAATTTGCGAAACTTTACGCAAGCAGGTACAAGTGGTTCGTCAAATAGTTCATACAACTCATCGTTGTAACGTAGTCTTCACTCTGTTCCTTTTGTCACTGGATCGTAGATTTTCCGGAGCACTTTTAAGCTCAAATACGTCACGCCTTTTCGGATTCGCTCGTCATGATCCATGTTTCACTTCCTTATAACAGGACATATTTGACTAGTGTTTTGTAAATACGTCGGTTGTTATGCCTGTACTGACGCTGGATCTTAGAATGGGAAGTACCGAGTAATACGGTTTAATCGGCTTCCAATCTCGTCCTTTTTGGGGGCCTTCTATTCACCTTGGCTCCAAAATAAATAAAATTATCCATACTTTCAAGGTTATAGTCTCCTACGGTCAGGTTTTATGGGACTGGAGTGTTTTTACTCCTTGGAGTCATAAATTTAGTTTTAATTTCATTAATTCGTAGACCAATTCGGGTTACTTCAGATTCTAGGCTCAGCAATGCTGGTTCGTCATCAGCATATGCTACCAATTGTATGAACTTAAACATTAGTGTACCCGAGGTTTCAGCTGATTTCTTCCTGATGGCATTGGGGCAAGTCCATTCCCTTGTTTTAAGCCTGATTCCATTATGAAGCTGTCCATTGGTTCACCGTTTACCTTGACCATGCGGACTAGTTTTGTTGGGACGCCAAAGTCAAGCATTATTTTGTTCAGGGTATTTCTGTCGACACTTTCATATGCTTGGTTGAACTCTACAAAGAGTTGGTGCACATCGATGTTTTATTTCCAGTACTTTTCGAGCACCTGCTTAAACGGAGAATATTTGGTCTATTGTAGACCGTCCACTTCGAAAGCTTCCCTGATATTCTCCATAATATTTTCATAGTACTGCTTTAATTTTCTTTCTATGATTTTGGAGAGCACACAGTAGAGCGATGCCTCTATAACTTTCACACCTTAACTTGTCCCCCTTCTTATGTACAGAACATAATATACTTTTGCGCTAGTCCTCTGGTAACTGCTCCTCTGACCGTATTTTGCGTATTAGTCGATGAAGAAGGTTACTTAGATGAGGACCCTCTGTAATAACTTGCTGACTTGGTTACGCAGAGGGTACTGGCATTCGGCACTATGCCAACCCCAATCAGATAGTAGATAGTAACAAGTGTCTGAATGGCAGATCTCTTTTCGGGATCCGGTTAGGCAAGAAGATAGAAGTGGTTTGTCAAGGGGCCAATGCTGTCGACGCGACCGCGTGCTTCGAGTGATTGACGAAAACTTTCCGGGCAATGTGTCGGCGAATAAACTTGCGTGGTGAGGCGATGTCGAGATCGATCTTCGCGGAACTTTTATAGGACGGGCTCCCAATTGTCTGGAAAGCCAAGATTAAACTAACTCGGTAGATTTAAATTGGACAAATGCGCAGATCGATTATATGAAAAAATAAGTCTAACTGGAATGTAGTCAATAACTTTGTTTATTTGATATCCGCAGGCCAATCCTCTTTTTTCTTTAAAAGCCGTCGGGCCTTGCTTAGTTGTATGAGCAGACGCATTTCGACTACTTTGACTCAAAGTAGTCGAAACGCGTCTGCTCACACAACTAAGCAAGGCCCGACGGCTTTTAAAGAAAAAAAAAAAACTAACTGGAATGGTTCCATCGCCATCTGCTTATATCATCACATTCATGCATAACTTTATCCACGATAACATAATGCCGAGAAACTCATAAGACCCAACCACCTATTGTCTTATACTATACAGGTAACTAAATACTTAAGGACAGTAGTCAGTATGGGTAAAATAACAGTAAAACCAATAAATACGAGTAAACATGAATGTCTATGGGATATAAGTTTCGCACAGCAGGTAAAAGCCCACATTGAAAATCCACTACTCTTTTTGATAAATATTTACTTTTTGGTTTAGATCCCTATTACATTTGACATTAAAAGGTAATTAAAACAAAAAGACAAATTAACTAATTAAAAATTGTATAAAGTCCAATGCGAAATTGACTTAAGAGGCAGGGTCGGTTACAATAGTTAAAAATGTGTATAACACAAAACAATTCAAACAAAAAGGATTAAATCAAAATTTGTGAAAAAAGTAGTTTACATTATTATTACATTAGAAAATAAAATCGGATCATAAACCCAACCATAGATGTCAGAGAGAATGGATACGAAATGCATCGCGAGAATTGAAGCACTTTATAACGTAGCGTGAAGTTGGCACGTTATCAGATGGTGATTCGAATTTCAAATAAATTTGACGTGACGTCTCCCACTAATTTTCGCATCTTGTGAACTAAATCAATTTTCCGTGCGGATATTCTAACTTGAACGATATAAAAGATTCGACATGACTTATCCTACGAAGGATACATCCCTGACATGTTTCCTATAGCTGTTTTTACAATCCCACATACATCACTACATTTTTCGTTTTCCGACACAAAAACACTCGCGATCCGTAGCAAACTTCCCAGTTTGATTAATTATCACTTTTGCAGCGCTTTTGCATTAGATTCAACATGGTTTATCTTAAAAAATTGTTTTGTATACAATATCAAACTCAACTTGATTAGACGTTTCCCATCATTGTTGAATTTTCACGAATCATATGTTTTCAATCATATGGTTGATATTTCGTGGACGATTCGGAGGTTAAAGCACAAGAGGATTGGGATTTTCATGAGAGCAACTAGAGAACCACTTGAGTGTGTGGATGGATGCACCAGCGGGGGGATTTCAATTCGTATGGGAGAGGAAAGCATGCCAGCAAAATAAGCTCATTTCGGGTCCATTACTTTCTTTATATGTCTGCATCCAACAGTATTATTGGGGAGTATCAAGGTGGTTTTAGATATATACAAGTCGAGCAAAGTAGTAGCCTATGCGTACATCAACATTTAGTCACGGTCACTGCCAAAGAACTCTTTCTGAAACTCGACAGCGAAGTAAAACTAGTAGGGCTACAAATCAGTGAGAATAAAACAAAGCTCTTGACGCAGTCGAAAAAAATACATCAGATACACAATATATCACACTTGGCGAATACAATATCGAAAATGTGGGCGAATTTGTGTATTTGGGCGCCAAAATAACGAGAACCGGGAGTGAGAGACGAAATACGCCCAAGAATACAGCTTGCAAATAAAATATTTTATTCAGTTTTGACCATCTTGAAGACCAGCTGCATACACAGAAAAACAAAGCTCCAAGTATACAAATCTGTAAGACCTGTGTTATGCTATGGGTGTGAAACATGGACCCTAACCCAAGCATCCGCAAATATATTGAACGCATGTGAGCGACGGGTCCTGAGGCGAATATTCATAGCGAAGCTAGACGGAGATCAATAGCGAATTCGATACAACCATGAGCTGTATAAAATTTTGACGAGCCGGAGGTCTCAACGATTGTAAGGCTGTGGAAGCTGCAATGGGCTAGCCGCATGAATCGTATGGACCAACAACGGATACCCAACAAGGTATTCGTTGGGAGAACTGAAGGCCGGAGACCAATGGGGAAACCGAAGAAACGCTGGTCTGACTCGGTCGACGAAGACAGTTCATCGCTGCTCGAATTTGAAAATTGGTGGACGCGGTCAATGGACCGGGACAGTTGGAGGCGCTATTTGCAGGAAGCGAAGGCCCGAGAGGGGCTGTAGTGCTACGAAGAAGATTTCATATTATTATTATATTGTTTTTCGAACATTAGAGAAAGAGAAAAGAGGGGCGTTAAAAATTATAGATAATTACTGTTTGTAAAAGGTGTTTTTTAGAGGTATGGAACTATACGTTTGCCATTTTATCATGGATAGGATAGAATGGAAGACAACATTCGCCGCGTTATTGTTGAGATACGACCCCAATTATTGGTTAGAATGGTAAAAATTGGATCTCTCGTTTTGACTTCCTCCGCGCCAGTGCTGGCACTCACATGCCCGAATTCATATTCAACTATTTTATTTCATTTCAAAGTTCTATACCTCTAAAAAAAATACCCTGTACATAATTAGAAAACAAGTGAAAATAATAATTTTGCATTCGTTATTTTTGTTGAATACATTTAAAAAAAAATTTTGGCTGAAAATCATTCGGTACACGATAATTACCAGGATTTGTTAGTAATTTTTGGAAAGAAATTACAGTAACGACTATCAGCATCTCGTATCTCGATCAAATTTTGATTGTGCCAACAAAGTACCCGGAAATTATAACTCTAATTCCCCGGGTAAATACGAGGGTCATTCGACAAGTACTTAGCCTCACCGCCCGATGGCGCTGCTATTACAAAAAAGTTTTGCCATCGTGCAGTACATTCTTTTAGTAGCCTACTGTCAAAGTTTCAGTCAATTCCCTTCATTAGTTTTGTTTTGATTGCCTTTGGAAGCGAGGGTGTCGGTCGGTTGTACAAAAATGGAAAAAGAACAATATCGTTCAGTGATTAGATTCTTGTTTTTGGAAGGGAAAACGCGCAGCGAAATCAAAGACCGCTTGGATGCTGTGTATGGTGACTCTTCTCCTTCGATGGCGACCGTCAAGAATTGGTTCAACGAGTTTATTCGTGGCCGCACGTCGGTTTTTGATGAGCCACGCCCAGGTGCCCCGAAAACGGCTGCTACGGAGGAAAACGTTAAAAAAAATCCACGATCTCGAGTTGGCACACCGTCGATTGAAGGTTCGCGAGATAGCTGAGACTGGGCATGAGAAAGCTTTCGGCGCGATGGGTGCCGCGTTTGCTCACACCGGAAAACAAACGCAATCGTGAGACCACATTGGCGACGTGTTTGGCGCTGTTTCAGCGCAATCCGGCGGAGTTCTTGCGTCGTTTCGTGACCGTCGACGAAACATGGATTCACTGGTACACACAAGAGACCAAGGAACAGTCGAAACAGTGGACTTCACCCTGCGAACGTGCTCCGAAGAAGGCGAAGACTGTTCGATCGGCCGGAAAGGTGATGGCCACCGTTTTCTGGGATTCACAAGGTGTGATCCACATCGATTACCTCCAGAAGGGTAAATCAATCACGGGGCGCTACTATGCAGACTTATTGGGCCGATTTGACGTCGAATTGAAGAAAAAGCGGCCCCGTTTGGCGAAGAAAAAAGTGCTGTTCCACCACGACAACGCGCCGGCTCACACCTCCGCCGTTGCCATGGCCAAATTGGTCGAATTGCGCTACGAATTGCTGCCCCATCCACCGTACTCTCCATATTTGGTGGCCCCTGTGACTACTTTTTTTTTTCCAAACCTGAAAAAATCACTTGCCGGGAATAGATTTGGGTCGAATGAGGAGGTCATCGCCGCCACGGAGGCCTATTTTGCAGCCCTCGAGAAAATGTATTTTTTGGACGGGTTTAAAAAGTTAGAGAATCACTGGGCCAAGTGCTTGAAGGAGATTATGTGGAAAAATAAATTGCCACCTTTCGAAAATTTTCGTGTTTCTTCTGTAGGCTAAGTACTTGTTGAATGACCCTCGTACTACTAGGTATCACAGAGTGCCATATCACACAATCATAATACTCGAATGCATAGTCCGATATAATCGACTCAGTTTTGTGTATCGGTTAAGTTGGTGTTGTGGCTATGCTCGATCTTGCAATATACTGGGTATATTATAAATGTTAATCATGCTTTAACTTCGAAAGTTAATTGAATTTTATCATCTGAGGTATTTTTTTTAATTTCAAGTCTTATGGTCTTCGTATTCTATTTGTGTCAAAGATAATCAATCGCAAGGGGGGAAACATACATTTTTCATTCATTTTATTTCAAAACCCTCGAATGTTGAAACTGCTGATAGTAAGACCTGGTTCCCCTTTCATGAAAAAATAATGTTTAGCATCATACGAGTATTCCAACTCTAAAAAGCTTAGCCCAACATTTTTCATTACACCACTGTGTTTCCACCTTTTTGCAAAATTTAAGGCTTTCAGTTTGACAAAAATTACATTCACGGGCAGACGAAGTGATAAACACGACTAAGTTTTCGAAAGGTTTTGTAAAAAATCTTCTTTCAAGTACTTAAAATTTTATTTAAAATCGATAACATTAATTTGACTACTAAGAAAATTTTGTTAATCAAAATTTCTTAATAATTCTTACATTATCAAAGAAATTACCCCATGATAAGCCGATTGTTTAACGGCATAAAGTTAAACGATGGTTCTGATTGGGAACAGTATTCTCTGACGTGTGTATGTGAAACGAGCTACTAATGCTAATTTCACAAAGAAAACTCAGAAACAGTTGCGTATTTAGTACAAATACCGAAAATTGTATAATTTTTTTATATACGATTAAAAGATTTATTCAATTTTTATTGTATGTTACATGTATTTTTAACAATAGATTTAAATTGAATTCATCAATTACTTTTGATTTGTATAATCCAATTTGATGTTCTTTATTGCAGGATGCCTGATTGTGTGTATAGACCGCGCTACACGTTTAGTAAAATCACAGCAGAGCGCTGGAAAAGAATACGTGGCGGTTTTCAAACTTCATTCACCTGTTGATTCAATTCTGAAAGTGAATCAAGGTCTAGAAAGACTTCGTGGTGCTCTCTTCCAACGTCCGCCTCTAATTTCCGCCGTCAAACGTCAACTTCGTGTTCGTACAGTATACGACAGCAAACTTCTGGACTACGATGAGGAAAGGAATATGGGTAAGAACATTGTTCAAAAAAGAGAGAAGAACATTACGTCATATGGTCCGGCTAACATGTCATTTCTATCAAGTTGGCCAGCGTATACTTGTAATGTTACAGTAAAATTTAATCGATTCAAGATTAAACATTAATTTGGATATATTTGTTGCTTTTATGTGCATTTAACCAGGCGTTTTTTGGGTTAGTTGCGAGGCCGGATCTTATATTCGTACTATGT
Source organism: Odontomyia ornata (assembly GCA_963969285.1). Lineage (NCBI taxonomy): Eukaryota > Metazoa > Arthropoda > Insecta > Diptera > Stratiomyidae > Odontomyia > Odontomyia ornata. The sequence goes on from OZ017742.1 coordinate 159,586,755, forward strand.
GTGTGCATTTGGGCCTTGTTTTGGGAGTGGGTGGTCAAATGTTGGAACTGCGTCGCGTTAGATCCGGTATTCAATCAGAAAATGACGGAATGGTGACAATGCATGATGTTTTGGATGCACAGTATTTGTATGAAAATCACAAAGATGAATCTATGTTGAGACGGGTTGTAAAGCCGCTGGAAGGTTTGCTAATAGCACATAAACGTATCATAATGAAAGACAGTTCGGTGAGTTCAAAGCCAACCTCAATATGATTAGAATATTTTGACTGAAACGAAATTTTCTTAATAGGTAAACGCAGTTTGCTACGGTGCGAAAATTATGTTACCAGGCGTATTGCGGTATGAAGACGGAATTGAAATTGATAATGAAATTGTTATTGTTACGGCGAAGGGCGAGGCTGTTGCTTTGGGTAAATTTTCGTTCAATGAATTCGTTTGAAGTGTTTTAGTATTGCATGTAACACAAACTTGATATAACCTGTCACTTGAACATCCATTCCGTAGCTAATTTCGCTCCTGATTCATATAATCTTATTTACAGCCATCGCCTTAATGACCACTGCAACAATGGCTAGCTGTGATCACGGTGTAGTTGCAAAAATCAAGCGCGTTATCATGGAGCGTGATACGTATCCAAGGAAGTGGGGCTTAGGACCAAAGGCATCAGCCAAAAAGGCTTTAATAGCCGCTGGGAAACTAGATAAATATGGAAGACCCAACGAAAATACCCCGAAAGAATGGCTGACAAGCTTCGTAGATTATAGCGCGAAAAAGCCGCAAGAAGAAAATGGCCAAGCCCCGAGCCATACACAAAAGGTAAAATCTAAACCTTTATTTTAAAAGTACACGTAATATAATCATTATTGTTTATTTTTGCAGCGTAAGTTAAGCGTAGATAGTACAGGAGCAGATACAACGATTGATGTCTCAACGACTGATGGTGATAGATCTGAAAAGAAAAAGAAGAAGAAACGAAAGAAGGATGCTGATGAAGAAGCACCCACCATTGTCTTAGAAAACTCTGGAGTAGAGGAAGATACAGAAAATAAGAAAGAAAAGAAAAAGAAGAAGAAGAAAGATAAGGACAAGGACCGAGAGGCCGATGAATAGGTTATTGATTGGCTTCAACTCCTACTCAGGTCAAACAAAACAAAAAACTATTTCACCCTAAAGTTATAGTTGTGCTAGAGGGGGGTGTACATTAAGTTGTATGTACTTTTGTAATGTTGAGCTAATCAATCCATTTTGAAATGGATCAAAGTTGCATTTTTAAATTGTACAAATAAACAGTTGAAAGAGGACAAGTCATCGTTTGCTGCCAGTGGGATTGATCTGGTAGGATACTGCATAACATGTAATCTTAGTTTATATCTAAGTATTTCCTTCGTTAGCACGGGGTATTTGCCCCATGATTGATTTAATCTGTCGAAATATTTTAACGAAATGATAGATTTTTATTTTAATTAATAAGCAACGTTATTTGTTGTTTTTGAAAGTAAGAAATATATTTTAATATTTGTAAGAGAGAAAAAAAGGTGTTTTTATTCCTGCAATGAGGGGAGATATCCGATAAATGTCAATTTAAACATGCTACCAAGGAGTTCGTAGGAATAACCGAGTTACTAGAGCCAATGGGGAAAACTGATGAAACGCCAGTTCGATTCTGTTGACAAAGAAAGTTCATCGCTGTTTGCAGCCGGAAGTCATGATTGTTGACCTGAGATAACTGGTAGCACTTTGTGCAGGAAATCGAAATCCAGAAGTAGTAGTGCCGCTTTTGCCTGCAATAGGTAATAGTAATATCTTCAGTTTTAAAAAATTATTCACTTAATTGCATTACAGAACGCGAAATGAAAATCAACTTTCACGATTTGGTTACCTTGCTGCAACTGTAAGGAGTGAAAATGAACTCAGGTGTGTACTTTCAAAATTGAACCTAAGCGTGTTCGATTTTGTGATGAACAATTTCGCCCCTAGATGAATTTCGATAGTGAAATGAAGCGATTGGTCTTACTGATTTTTTCCTACATCAAATTATGTGAATGCATAGATATGGCAGTTATTTTAACCAATATGTTTCATTTTCTTACAGTCGTGCAAGAGATCAAGATGTTTAAATTCATCAGTTATGAGCTTATCTTCGTCGCCTCTGAATATTTTTCTTAATTGCGGTGGAACCAGCACAAAATGAAGGAGAGAAAGAAACCATGATCAGCATTCTTAACCCATATTAAAGTGTACAGTAGAGAAATACGCATATAGCCTGGAATATCAACGTGGTAAGTTTTGTATGTACATAGTCAACATTTAATATTACAATTACATCATGATGTCATAATTTCGCCCCTAGATGAATTTCGATAGTGAAATTAGGGATTGGTCTTACTGATATTTAATATTTTTCTATAGCGTGCACTCATATAGAAACTTATTAAAACAATAGCTTTCTATTTCTTACAGTCAACCTGCTAAAGATTCGCCTTAATTATTGATTGTGTGTCTTTGCGCGTTCTTCACCTGCACAGCAGCACCATAGTCAAAAGAAATAATGGCGCTCCCTTCTTCTATTAGCTGAAAAGTGATCAAAAAGGTAAGTTTTGAATTATTAAAATATTCAGTGTACCATGCACGATGATGTCATATTTTCGCCCCTAGATGAATTTCGATAATGAAATTAATGATTGGTCTTACTGAAAGACTTCAACCCCTAGTTTTTAAATGCATTATACGTTGTCCACTTAATATGATTTATCTTTCTAGGCTTTTAATATGATGCGCAAATAAAAATGCAGAACCAATAGTTGCAACGTTCGAGAACGAAATTGTAGCTTTAAAGGGAATCGGTGTGGCGGTTTTTTTTGGATACAAAGAAGGTAAATATTTAAAGCAATTTAGAGTATCAATATTTGAATTTTGGTTCTTCCTAGCAATATTTATAAATGTTTTTCAATGTCCTTTTCAAATAATTAAATTTGAATTATAAATACAAAAAGAATAATAAATTAACAAAACTTTTATGATGACTTTTCGCCCCTAAATGAATTTCGATAGTGATATCATGCATTGGTCTTACTGATACTTTTTATGACCAATTATTTGCTTTCAATTCAATGGACATGTAATTATACTTGTTTTTTTTTTCAGTTATTAAAAAAATTGGAGTAGGATTTGAATGGACAGCTACCTGCAGTCAATACATTTAAATCGAATTATACTACGGGAAGAAAGTTTAAGGAATAAAAAAATTCGTCGCCGTATCTGATGGCTCAAAAAGAAAGTAGTGTTCTTGAAAACGGCATCGATCAATGTCGTAGATTTGAAGTAAGTCTTGCCTGTTTTTATTTGAAGATTGATTTGCGTGATGACTTTTCGCCCCTAGATGAATTTCGATTGTGAAATCACGGATTGGTCTTACTGATAATTATTAAGGCTATTGTTTACCTTTCAATGCCACTATTCGTTGCTAAAAAAGATTTTTCTTTTGTTCTTTCAGGCTGCACTTCGAGCTCGATCACAACTGGATATGAAACAAGGATCTCCTTATTTGATGAAAGAAATTTAGTGACACTTGTAAATTTTTTAAACGATGCTTATATATGATATGCAGAGACAGTAGATAACCATAAAGTATTCCTAAAACGCAATTATATCGTCAACAGACATAGACGGGTAACTTAGCCGAAAGTGTTGAGGTTTCTATGATGTAAAGCATCGCCCCCGAGTGTGTACATTGATAATGGTGTTGATCGAATGACCGTCCGTCATTTAAGGCAACCATTAACTCATTTATAAATTTTCCTTGCAGGTTGGTTCCATTTGTGGATAAAGTGAACTCATTGAAACTTAATTGTATTACTGAAAGAAAAACGCTTAATAAAAACATAATGTTCTACTACATATAATGAATTATTTCTTAAATATAAACTTTATCCTGAATGGGTTATTGTTTAAGATGCTTAGATGTCCCTCATAGTTCGCACTCATCGTAGCAACTTAGTCTATGTCGGGGCCCTAGCTTCATATCAGTGTCCACTCCAGCTGGCTACCCATCGATTACGTCTTCTAGTTTTGAAATCTGAGTAACGATCTGCTATTGTCTACAGGGTTGTATCACCGATTTCTGGGTTTTCAAACTGATCTTTGTCCTCAGTTTTGTCTATGAATATCCTCTTAGATACTCGCCTTTCGTTCATTCGTTGTACATAGCTAACCCATTGCAGCTTTCGTAGTTTTATAATAGGCGATAGCTCTGGCTCGTCGAAAAATTCATACAACTCAATGTTGTATTGCATTCGCCATTAACCAAACTTTAATCAAATGTACTCTTGTCCGGCGAAAAATTGAGCATCTGGCAATTCCTGAATACACTCTAATAACCGGAATATTTATCTCTAAAACTCAAGAAAATTTATCCGGAACAGAGTTTGTTTTTAGGACTTTAAAGATTTAGCTTCGCGTCCTGTCGGTCCGTCTCCGTGTGTCCATGCGTCACAGCAAGTTTTCTCAGGAAATAGAAGCTACAGAGCTGAAATAAAAAAGTCAATTTGTGCATCAGGAAATCCAGGGAAAGCAAGATTTTACGAAACGCAATCGGACACCTTTGAGCCGAAAAATCAAGGATGTCGGCCTTTATGATTGCAAGGACAACAAAAACCTCAAAATTCATTCGTCTTTGTTAATAGTAGTATTTGACAATTTTACGTTTTTGCCCATTAAATCGAAAGGGTACTTTTAAACTTCTTAAAATTTTACATTTATGTAGATTATTATATGATGTGTATACTCGCAGAATTTCATAGAAATCGGATCATAATCAGTGATATATAGCCATTTCATCGATAGCGCGACAGCCCAAGCCGGACCCTGGCCTCCAGGATTAATCTCCAATCATCACGTTTCTGCAACCACGTTCGCTGTCAGCTTCTATCGTGTCTTCCCATCGAGTCCTCGATCTTCCCACTGGACATCGACCGTGTGCTCTTCCCTTCAATGTTCTTTTGGGTAGCCCGTTTTCTTTCATTCTTTCTACATGGTGTACCTATTGCAGTTTGCGTAACTTTATGCAAGCAGATACAGGTGGTTATCAAACAGTTCATGCAACTATCTTTGTAATGTTGTCTCCATTCTGTTCCTTGTTTCACTGGGCTGTAGATGTTCCGGAGCACTGTGCGTTCAAATATGTCCACTGCCTTTTCGGATTCGCTCGTCAGGCTCCATGTTTCACTTTCATATTGCAGCACAGGTTTCACGACTGATTTGTAAATACGGAACTTATTTTGCCTGTGTATAATTACTTAGATCTTAGAATGGGAAGTACGGAGGAAACTGCTTCATTTGCGGCGTCCAATCTCGTCCTCGGCACACCTTGTATTCAGGTTGGCTCCAAGATAAATAAAATTATCCACACCTTCCAAGTCATAGTCTCCTACAGTCAGATTTTGTCAGACTGCAGTGTTCTCGTTGAGTCGTCAAAAAGCGCTTTATTCAATACCAATCGTTATAAATTTTTAAAAAGAACATAAAGCAAATACTAACCAATAAAACTATGAAAACTTAATGGCCCAAATGGCTCTCTAAATTTATACGTTATCAATGAAACACATTTAATGAAAAAAAAAACACCAGCAAATTTAAATTAATTAAGGTTATTACATATTTTTTGATTCAATTGGAAAAAGGAGAAAAAACCAACCAGCATTATTCAAAAATTACTTATTTTACAACACAACAGTGAATTTTTATCCTATACCTAATATGTTACACCCTAATTCTAAATAAATTCGATCAAAAAGTACGTTATCTTATACTGAAATCTATCCCGTATTTATAATACAAATAAACAACAACACTAGATGTAGCAATAATGAGATGAAACTAAAACCTAAGTAACGAGAAAAAACAGAAAATAAACCGAATAATTTAGACATTGTCATTCAGCCACCAATACCTAGATTGCCCCGTCTCAGCTCGGCCAGCCTCAACGAATCTAGCAAATGAGTATCTCCATTGGAATTATTGGTCTCGTGAACTCAAATTCGGAGAATATTTTATTTTCTTATATATGTGATATATGATTGGGACACCGTCAGAATCAAAAACATATCGCTTCATGTCCAAATACACGAATGCTTCTGGAGGAACGAAGCCAGTATTGAGACAAGTCACAATATACCCGTCTGTAGGGTGGAACGGTTTTGAAATCCAGGGGTTTTCACTCACACTTACAGATCTTGCGATATGATTCCGAAGAAGTTTCAGCATGAAGATATCAACTCTTGTCACTTTAGCGGTTTGATAAATTTTTCTATTCGATATATTGTAATGTGACGCCTACGCCCGGGAATCGGAGTGATTCCGATCCCGAACCCTGGCACCCGGCCAGATATGTATGACTTCGAAGTGCAAGCAGACTTCATCTTTCGTGCAGATATCATTGCGCCGAAAATATTTTTCTTCAAATATTTATATTTGTGGAGAAATATTTTCTGTCAATGTGATCCGCTGTAGTAAAACACTGATACATTTCGAAGCATATCTATCTGGCAATGCCTCCCACAGTTGCCATCCAAACGTCAAAAAGGTTATGGGCTCAGATCGCTTTAACTGCGTTACTCGTTATCTTCTAACAGTGCACGTCATTCCATTCATCTGATTATTGCCCGAGTGCATTTAGTCAGTTTTTTTCATCGATCATGAAATTCGTCAAGGGAATTTAAACTACTGAAGGAAGCAAAGGATTCGCCTCTATAGAAGGACAAAGTAGTGGATGTGATGCAGTACTTCAACGCAGTCAATATAATTGAAGAAAGGTAAACCTTTATTAAAGAATAGGTTGCGATGCGAAAATTGAAACAACATAATCACCATAACTGTTTAACGGATGACTCAACGTAATCGTACTAGGTAGGCTGACCAAAAATTTATCAAAAAAGTAGATAAAAGGTGTATTTTAAATTTCATGGCGTGAAATTCATTGCATTATTTAAAAAAAAAAAAACAATAGAGGAAAAAAATTTATATATTAAACTTGACTTCTGCAAAAAGACTACACAAGTGTATTGTTTAGTGGATTTAATAAACCTTCATGATATCCTGAAAATATGGAGTTAAGCGTCAGCGGATGTTGATGAACTCTGCATAAATTATCTGATGGAATGACATGCGAAAATTCATAGCGAAGTTCGATTATGTGATTTGAGTGTGGCTGTTCAAACAATAAAAGGACACACGCATGCCAAGCAAAACGTCGTTTGTCGGATATTAAGTGAAGGTAAACGAGTTTTCGATAAGCTGAGTTCGCAATCCTATCGCATTCCTATGCTCGACGGTGAAGTTATAAGGCGAGTTCAAACAAAACGACGTCGAAAACTTCATTTTCCATTCGGAAAGAAATCCAACAAAAGTAAGCTTGCATAGTTCGCACAGCGCTGGCTGCATCGAGCTTAGCAAGAACTCGAATCTGAACGTGGATGAAGAGTTGATCGCGGGCATTCTGGATGAAGTGGAATGCGATCGTGACGCATAATTCGAAACGTAGAAACTCCATCGGCAACCAACAGTCAAGTACCGAGACTACCATTGACATTTGATCTTCCTGTCGTCTAGAATTGTTAGTGGATGGCGATAATAGATACTGATCGACTCTTGTATGAGGAAATTTGCTTAATTGTGAGATGGATTTGGCATTTTTGTATTATCTCTGTCTGAAGGATACGTTGCCAACAAATTGCAGATGTATTGAGGTGAGCAAAGTGCCTGTTTGATTTAAAAGAAACATTCAATTGATTGTTGTATCAATATGAACAAGATGATTAATAGAAGAATGAAATTAGATGAATATATAGATTAACTTTGGCGACTATATCAAATTTGAAATAATGAACGGAGTCAAAAGTAATATTTTTGTATTTAAGTTGAGATTTTTAACGTGAAGCCTGCGATGCACTGTTTTACACGGACTTCGAAGTTTAATTGTAAAAATATCGTTATATGTTATTAATATAATTCAACATTAGTATAAGACTATTTTTTTAGGGATTTTGAAATTAGTAGGGTATTATTCAGGTCTCACTAGCAACTTTTCGACTGGCTCGGAATGGTGCATCATTGATAGTATATAAAGTTTAGTATACATTTTTCTTATTCAATTGAGACGCGACTTACTTGATGCTGTGTGACCTTATGTGCAAACTATCAAATCAAAAGGTGTATCACTTGTTACGATATTGCGCTATACAATCTTTTTCATATGTTTTGATCAAAAATTAATCCTTATGTAAACAGCTTGTGAAAAGTGATTTATTTACAATGTTTTGATTAAGTTTACAAGTTTTAATCTCCAGCAATATTGGCTATGTGCTTTTGAGTTTAAAAGAATTTGAACCTGTTGAATCTGACTCCTTCAGTGGAGCGCTGTATCCCATTCCAGATCAAGGCTTCAGGGTAATCCTGAAATTTGTCATAAGCTGTAATCACATAGGACTGTTTTATGTACCATCCGTAAACTTGTGATCAATTAAAATATGTTGCCATTCCCTTGAAAATTACTTCAGAATTGTTGCTCCATTTCGAGCCATTGCATCAAGAAAGGTGCCAAAATTGACCACCAATAAAACTATATAGTATATATGCACTGTAATATAATATAAAAAAAAAAGAACATAACATTAATATAGCAAACGTAGTTTAATAAACATAATTTTAATCGCAATACTAGGAAAAAAAAGGTATATAAATTTATAAAATAGTTAAATGATTTCCGCCTCACTAGTTAGATGAAACGTGAGAATGTGTATAGTTAAAAACAATTTGTTTGCTATCGGTGACCAAGTGCATGCCTTCTTCTAGCAATCGAATCCTGACTACATAAATATCTCGATGTACAAAGGGTACAAAGGATACCAAGATGGATTTAATACAACTCAATAAAACCCGCAACTGAATCCTATGATTCGTTTTTTTTTTGTTTTTGTTTTAATTCTTGATTCACTTTGAAATTTTATAAATATTCCAAATCAAATTAATTTTACTTTATGTTGTTAAACAATTTTTTTTAACTCCAAAACCGTCCATCTTGGTTCTTTATAGAAATAATTTAAGTAATAATTTGTTCATTTTGTTTGTTTACAATTATTTTTAATTGAAGTGTTTTAGTGGGTTGTATGCAAAATCGATTTGAAAAGCTAAATATACAAATCATTTTTTTTAGTGCAGACCCCACTAGTCTCCACCAAAGACGCTCCAGTTCTTCATAAAGAAGGCAAACGTAATAGTTAATTACATTTACAACTAACAAAATCAAGTATTTTTTTTTTATTCAGTTTATCACAGCTTTGACAGATGCTTTATATTCTCACTACCGTAGTTAGTTTAAAAACCTTAATCTCGTCATGTGATAAAGTAAATTTACGATACAGTGATAAAAAAAAACTAGATTTATTCAAACCACGCACTATCACAAGAGTAATTTTCGTAGAAAAGTAACACCAAATACCCACTAACCTGCATTGAAAAAAAGAAGCAAAGCACAATTCTTAAAAGATCTGTTTTGAAAACAGAGAAAAAGTGTAACAATAGAAGTTAATTCAATGAAGAAGTGACTGATGTACTGTAACTTTAACCCAATATACTATTCTAATATTTAACAGTAATAATAGTTGTAATTACCATTAAGAAAGACATATAGTAACACCACTTTGAAAGAGAAATTCATGTGAAAATTTCATTAAAATGACGCTTAACGTCTCATTGCAAATTGAAATCGTTTAATAATGAAATCGAAATCTCTTAATTTTTCCATAGTACTAGCACTCCGGTTGTACCAGATCTGACATCCATATGTCAAAACAGGTCTAACCAGGGTCTTTTGTATCAGATAATTTTGACCTTTTGATCAATGTATCTGGAATGAAAGATTTGTCGAAGGGCCATGACTACTTTTTGTGCTTTATCGAGCATGATTTTGATATGAACACCGAGGTATCGAACGCAGGATTTATGTGACACCCGTTCTGAACTACCCTCACTAGCCATGATGTGGAAATCCTTCCAATTACGTTTCAGGTCTTGACTGGCCCCCTGCAACGTTGTGCATCTCTGCGCATTGATTTTCATTCGCCAATTGTCAGTGTACAGCTGCACATCACTAAAAATTCTTTGAAGATTGCTCTGAACTATTGTAGCATTTCGGTCTGCCGTATAGATGATCAGATCATCATCAAACGCTACCAATGATCGTGTTGGCGAAACGTTAAAATCAAAGCCGGTCAATAACTTGCGAATGAATATTGAGAAAAGCAGAGGCACAGTAACTGTTCCCTTGAAGACCTCATTCAAGACCTTGAAGTCGCGCATTGTTGTCAGATTTCCATCAGTTACAACAAATGATTTCCCGTATAACATATTGCACAAGGTGTCTGGGGAACCTGTCCTGAATTGAGCTCCACCTTGACTTGAGAGCATTTTGACCAGTTGCATAGGCAGAGATAACGAAGAGGTTTTTCCCACCTGGCAGTGAAATTTTGATGACGGACACTTCCAGAAATTCAAAGTTTTTGAATTCGACTTTTTCAATATTTTGGAAACAATAGGATCTTCTAACCAATACAATAGGGTCTTCTAACCGGTGCCACCTCTCCCATCACCGTTTACCCTATCGTTTCTTACGAATACAAAATCTTTGAATTCCGTGGAGTGTCATGAATTGAGGTGAGTTTCAGTGAGAAGCATGATGTCAGGCTTTTGCTTACCAATTAATTTAAAGAGATAATCACGTCGATGTATAGCAACGATAGAGTTGACGTTAATCGATATGAGGCGAAGCCTATCCATGGGAATATGACTGGAGGACAAGTTATTATGAAGCATTTGAAAGACCTAAACGCTGAAAAGCAAAGTTAATTTTTGAATCTTGTTTGTTGATTTTCTCCGATAAAGAATTAAGTTGCTGGTAAATTTTGAGAAGCAGCTCATTATTGCCACTTACATTATGTAATGATTTTCCGTCTAAGTCCGGACGAGAAACCGACCTCTCATCGGCTCTAGACGTTAAGTATGAGTAGTGCCAACGGATGGTACCAACCGGTCAACTAATCCGTGCACCGTAATCCATTTTCGCGGTGGCTGCTTGTCGGCCAGCTAGATCGGAGAGGATTTCGGTCGCGGGTCTCCAAATGGACTACGCTCATCTACAATTTTCAGCCACCAATAAATGCCCGTTTCCAAACGCGTCACAAAACACAATCATACGGAGAGGAAACCTACTTTACGTTACTCCGTATTTCTTCATTCAACCAGTCAAAGAACAAAAATCTAATCTTTACTTCGCGTTCCCGAATTCCCGACGCGGTGCCGAAAAATATACTACGCTAACTCAAACTCGACGAAAGCTACGCTAATGAAAAGGCAAAACCAACAAAGGTACCGCGTACCGCGCGCGACGCGAAACCGACCCCAGCGGATTTTGTGAAACCCTACCCTCGCGACGGCATACCTACCATGCACTCTACTTCCCGCTGAAAGAAAGGACCACTGAAAAGGAAAGTCGTTTTTAGTTTAGTAATTCATGTTATTCATGGTAATATTCTCGTACAAGGAAATAATTACAGGCAATTCAGGCGTTAATGAACTTTAATATTAATTCGGACTATTATTCCGTCTAATTAGTTGTACAGTATCAAAAACTATATAAATGTATAAAAATTTTTTTTTTTAAATATATAAATTATAGCTTTTGATTGTATATCTTATTGAAACCCGTGAAATCTAAACGAGTGCTATAATCAACTACGATGGAGCAAAATACAGAAAAGAAGTACAAAAAATCTTATAAGTAGTCGATCAAAACACGAAGTCTAATCAAATTGCAATAAGGAAATACGTATCTAATAAATTCATTCTTTTCCATTTGTATAGTGACCTGGAAAGATGAAGGTTTTGTCATATCCGCCTTTCTTTCTACACTATTGATAATTTAATTTTTATTATATAAGATACTATGATTTAGTTCAAAGTTTAGATAGATTTATAATAAAAAATATTTATATACGTCGTGTGTACACATTCAAGACCCGTAATTTCTGAGATTTTACATTTATTTATCGTGTAGTTGTTATATCTCAAATTATCGATAATGTCTCGACAATCATTGAACACCCGTTTTATATTTTCTGTATCAACAGCACATGTAAAATGAGGATAGCAATAATGTTTACCATCACCACTAGCTGTCGAAATGCGCAAAAATTCATCGCGAATGAAATATTTTGCTCTAATTACTTCTGGATTTAATTTATTACATAGTAAATTTTACTAAGTGCAATAATTTTAGATGCGAGTTAAACTATTTCACTGATATTCTTTGCGAACATATTCTCATTGTGGATCACAAGCTTCCGATTTTAGTTTAATGTTTGTGTTACACAACATTTCTTTGTTTCGTTTCTCTCTACCTTACATTTCACGAATGGTTACTTGTAAATAAGTTAAAATAAAATTAAGTAAAAACTATTAAAGCTCCGATGTTTCCTTTAATATTATGTTCCCCAAAAATCATACACAAGATTCGGTACTAGATTCAGGTTCCAGAGAATATCATAAGTGTCCATTAAACGTTTTATTGGGATTATCTTTACGAGTTATTTACCTGAGATCCCAATTCTAAGTGGTAGTCGCGGCCCAGAGCTTAAATCTAGCCTTTCACTCTCGACCTCAAGTGGTGGTTCAGTGCTCGTCGTCTAGAGTCAGCATCAGATTTTGCGGTCCTCGGAAATGATGTCTCGACAATGTGTTTATTCAATTTCTAACGGTTGGGCAACTTGAGAGATGAATCGAATTGGTGTTGGGGATTTTAGCAACAAGCGACAATTCCGAAAGGATGTCATACACTTTTAGATAAATAATTGGCTGATATATCTGTCCTACTTCGAATCAATCATATCAGCTGACAGGTTATGACCCCATGATCCCCTTAAAATTATTCAAACCTGCTACAGTCTATACTGCTTCACGGCTGGCGAAGGAACTATCGGCTCAGAGTTGATGGACTGGAAATCGAATGAAAATTTCGGAGACTGGACTCCAAAGACGAACTTAAATCTTCTATATAGTTGTTGTGTAGAGGGCTTTGTGTTGTGATTTCAGGCGATGCAAGCTCTTGCTTCCCGTAAAACACCGATGACGACACGAACGGATGACGAATTTCTATGATCTGGCTCCGGCGTGTGTGACACTGACCTAATTTAGCAGAAGTGTCATTTCTTTAAGCATTAAGGTAGTTTGGCAGCAGTCTTGGGGGAATTTCACGAAGGGAAGGTGGACTGCGTGCCTCATCCCGGACGTGAGACCGTGGCTAAATCGAAGGCATAGTGAGACTGACTTCTATCTGACCCAGCTTTTGAGCGGGCACGGGTGTTTTCAGTCTTACCTGCACAAGATCGGTAAGTCACGGTCTCCCGATTGTCGGTTTTGCCCAGGAGAGGAGGACAATGCCTGTCACACATTTTTTGCGTGTACAAAATGGGTCAGGCTGCGAAGGGAACTCTACAGGGAGACGGGAGAGCTCACCCCGGATAATATAGTTGCGGTGATGCTCGAATCGGTTGACAAATGGAACCAGGTGGCACATTATGCTCGGGCAGTCCTAAAATATAAAAGGGACTTACAGCAGCCGGAGGCGCTGGGGCGGGGGGATCGCCCTCCTGGCATTTCCTCTTCCCCTCTCCCCTCCCGCTAGGAAAGGGACTCCCCAGCTTGAAGGCGCCCCACGGCGTAACAAAACGAGATCTGGCCCGAAGTAATGTGTCAAACGGTTCCAGGCTAGGTTCTCAGATTGACAGCGGAGTTGTTTAGTGGGTAGTCCAAGGGTATCCTCCATGGGGGTTCCACACTGCCAGACTCGGCGGGCGTAAATGCCTTCACCTCCCTACCACAAAAAAAAAAAATACATAAGCTGCGTTCTAGATGGAGATTTTATTTTATATGTGATTCGGTGCATACCATATTAATTTGGCATAGGGAATTTAAGACTATTCACGTGTGGTCAAGGAATTACAGGATTGAAGATTGTAATGGCAAGTTAAGTGCCGACTTGCAACGAGAATTACCAAGACAAGGAACCAAATGGGACATTCCTCGACCGGCCAGTGGACATAACGCCGAAATCTAAATAACCCGGGCATGAGAACTGTTTTCACGTAATCGACCACAATTATTCAATGAAGTTTTGCAAAGTGTTTGGAATGCAGTGCCGAAATGGGATAAAGCTTTTCTAGATGCACAAAAGGCACTAATTGAGGGAAACAATTTTCACGAAGAAGTATTTCTTATAAAAGAAAATCGTCACGTTCGATTTATAAATTTACTACAACCTGATGGACCTCTGAAAGGATCATTTCCTGGAAATGATAATGTGGGTCAATTTGTCCAGGTTAAAGGGAATATTGTACGATTAGGGCCAAGTACACTACTTGAATTTAAACGAGAATACAAATGCATTCGATGCAAGGAAACATTCATGATTGAAGCTGAATACAGTAAAAAGTACGTATTTGAAGAACCGAGCACGTCTCCGCTGAAAGGTTCTGGAGGTGGTAGCCGCTCCATTGACCGAAGTCTGAACAACAACAACGAAGAGGAAGTGTCCGTTGATCGGAAGTTAGAACGCGGTGATGTTTTGAAAACTTTCCATGAATATTTAGACTGCCGGCAAATAAAGCCACGATCGAAAAAAACTCAGAGAGTTGTTACAAATGACAAGGTATTCAGGGCCTGAAAATAATTACTGCGTCGAGCGAAAATTACTCTTTACGTATGATCAACTGTTGGACACAGTTCAGTGTAGCCGCAAAGAATATGATGGTCTCCTCAAATATTTTCGGGCAATTGAGATTGCGTGTTCTAGAATATGATTATGAATAAAATCAATCGTGACGTTATGATAGATGCTTTAAAAGGTATTGCACCGAAAACTATAGTCGGAGGCATTTTTGATAATTAGGCGGCCCCGAATGAAAACAACTCTAACTTCCATTACAACGAAGAACTTGCTGCGCGTTTGTTTGCTCAAAATATATTACAGCCTGAGTCACGGTCAATGCTCACACCTGTAAGAAATCATAGCTGGCGGTCTCATTGATATGTCTCCATTATTATTTATGATCAAGGAGACAGACAGCGACGAAGAGAAAAAAAACAAGAAGAGGAAAAATCACAACCGACTGATATAATTAAAAGTTAAGTTCGAACGATATTTCCGAAATATTATAACCCTGAAATTCAATAAGTGATGTTGAACGTAATTTATTTTGTCCTAAACTTTACGACTAAGACAAACTTTTAGCGACCGTCCTACATCCTCTCAATTTGAAACATTCGAATGGCCTAAAGATGCTTTAATTATTAAATATTTGGCCACTAATTTTACCGATTTTATTAATTTACTAGCCAAACATGAAAGCAGTGTTGAATCTATATTAAAGACCAATCTTCCGTGCGTATTAAAATTTTATCTAGAAATATTTACTAGCCTTATCGAATAGTTTAAAAGTTCGAATTTTTTTGGATTTACGCTCAAGTTTAATTTAGAAACAATTACAAATAAACATATTCAAACATTTCATATTGCACCCCGGGGATCACAGTAGAATATAACACACAAAGCATGTACTTACAAATAGTATAATAGAATACGAAACAAACGAACAATCATAGTAAATAACCATTAGTACTAAGAAATAAAACGAACAATCACAATAAATAACCAAGAATAAGAAGAAATAATACAATCCAAGTTAGTAAATACCTCATAACACAAATAATAATAAAAAGGAATAATACGAGCCTATTCCTAACTAACAAATAATAATAAAAAGCACTAATACGAACACTATTAATAACTGACCAACAATAATAAAAAGAAATAATACGAACACTATTAATACCTAACCAATAATACAAATAATAACAAGAAATGAAACGAACCCTGTTAATAAATAACAAATAATACAACTTATGATAGTAAATAGTAAAGAAAATAAAACAGACTGATTTTAAATTAATTTATTATTAAGTAAGTTCTGGCCGTTGAATAGTCAGTATTGCTGAGAAAAAACTACCCCTGATATAATCAGACAATGCATTTTCTGATTTTTTTCAATCATGCGTTGGAGAATTAGAAGACAGTATGTGGGAAGTAAAAACAATCCTAGGAGGGGAAATCTCTTGAAATAGTGTAGTCGATTTTTTTTGGTGATAGTTTTTACATACGATCTACTAAAATAATTTACAAAGAGTGTTGCTGGCAATTAAAAGAGGCAAGATAACAGTGTCACCAGGAAATAAGTTAGGGAACTCCATCATTTGTTTTTGTTTCTTGGCTTACTTGAGATATTTTAATTTTTCTTTCTGATTTCAACACAATATATGTAACGTTTTGAGAAATTCTAAAGCATATTTAACCCCCAAAATCATTTCCCGACAAGAAATAAGCTCTTTATGACTGAATTTAAAATAGACAAGCAAACAGCAAATTTGTTTAAGGCTTAGAATGTACGAAAAACCGACTGTAACCACTTTTTTAGAAAAACCTAAAATTTAAAAACAAAACAAAGATGAAAGATCGTTTTCTGTTTTCTAAAATTAAAGCTTAAAATACGGAAAAGTAGACAACTAAAATCAAGTCAGATAGGGAAAAGTATCTTAGATAAATATTCGCACGATTTTATTTACGTGGCAGATTGTTAAATTATAGAAATTTCTCGTTTTTGAATCGAAGATAATAATGTTTGTATTAGAAATCCTAATTTTATGGAATTAAAATTATTGAAAGTTAAAATGATAATAAATAAGATGAAGTGCTAATCAAAAAACGACTTTCCTTTCCAGCCTGCCCTTCTTTTCTTTCCAGCGGGAAGGAGAGTGCATGGTAAGTATGCCGTCGCGAGGGTAGGGTTTTAAAAAAAATCCGCGGATGGCCAGTTTCGCGTCGTGTGCGGTACGCGGTACTTTAGTTTGTCTTGCTTTTTTTCTTAGCGTAGAGTTCTTCGGGATTGAGTTAACGTAGTGTATTTTTCGGCACCGCGTTGGTAAAATTCGGGAACGCGAAATGGAACTTAGACTTTTGTAATTGGCTGAAATGTTTGTGTTTTCGACGCGTTTGAAATGGGCATTTAATGGTGGCTGAAATATGTAATTGAGCGTAATCCATTTTAAGACCTGCGACCGAAATCCTCTCCGATCTAGCTGGCCGACAAGCAGCCACTGCGAAATGGATTACGGGTGCACGAACTGGTTGACTGATTAGTACCATTCGTTGGCACGACTCAGACTTCACGTCTAAAACCGATGAGAGGTCAGTTTCAACTTCGTTCGCGAATTTAGACTGAGAAATATCACTACGTCTTCTCACTTTTTGGGGTATAGGTGAAGTGTGGAGCCTCCCCAGAACTCAGCGCATCTTTGGCTGACTTGAAATCAACCAGTGATTTTCTCGAAATTGGCTAGTTTATTTTTGGCTGCCAATAGCCGAACCATATCTTTTCCGCTTTGTCCGAACACGTTGATTGGCGGAACTTTTTCTGTCTTGTTGGAAACTTTTTCAGAGGAACCAGCGGAACTGTGGGCTGGTTTTTTCTCCTTTTTATTTTTTAAGTACTGAATAAAATTTAAGCCATTATCTTGATTAGAATTACCTTCGATGTTTTTTTCAATGTCTTCGGTTAATCCTCCCAGCGCTGCAAAATAGTTTTGACTCTCGTTGGTGCCACCAGCACTTGGATTTGCTTGTGTTGCACTTTTCATCGCCTTTGTTACCTATTGCCATTGATTTCGCGGCTGCGTCTTTTGATGCTTCATCCCTTTCTTAAATAGATCCTTGAGGGACTGTATCTCTAGACTTATTTCATCATTTTCTTTTTGCAATTTGGCCATTTGTTGATTGTCCGTTTTTATTTGCAGCTTACACCCTCTACTGCGGAGTTTTCTTCGTTATGTTTTCTCTTGGTGGTTATCGCCAGTTTCGTATTCGTCATTCCCCCAGGTTGTCCCAACGGTGGGAAGCCGTCAGGCTCCTCCATACTAGTGGCCCTGAAATTTTCTTTGGTTCTTTGCTTTTCTTTACCAATCGAAGTAAAAAAAATTGATAGGAATTCCCTGAGTCGATTACTTCGACAATATAAGTTTTTTCCGATGAAAATTAACTTCGGACTTCCGTTTTTTAAAAAATAAATTTAATTTTTGAAAACGTTTGACAGGAGCCATTTAAAAGACGTCTATATGCAAAGACTGCTACGATCCATCTCATTTGAGTCGTGCATTTAATTTTATTAACTCGTAGGCCAATTCGGTTTGCTTCAGATTCTAGGTTTGCTCCTATATCATCTGAGATTGAACGTGCCACAATATTGACGTCATCAGTATATGCTACCAATTGTGTGGACTTGAACATTAGTGTACCCGATGTTTGAGCTGATTTCTTCCCAATGTTCTAGCGCAATATTAAACAGCGTTTGGAGCAAGCTAATCCCCTTGTTTTAATCCTGATTCCATTATGAAGCTGTTTGTTAGTTTACCGTTTAACTTGCATCGTGTTGGAACGTTTGAAGTCTACGAAGACCTGCTTAACTAAGAATACTTGGTCTATTTTCCTTGCAGGTTGGTTCCATTTGTGGATAAAGTGAACTCATTGAAATCATTGTCGACTAAATTGAATCTATTGTAGGCCGTCCACTTCGAAAACCGCCCTGATACTAATCCGTCAAAAAAAGGCTTTTATTTGACAGATCTCGCGTGACTCATGTCAAATTTTTATGGAATTTTTATTCAGTACTGTTTGACATATCATCATGGAAACACACTGCAACAAGATTTCCAAATTATTCAGCTGTATTACGAAAATCAGCGAGTGTGAGACTGCGCTGCTTCGCGTACTGCGAGAGAAACAATGGGCTTGTTGAGAAATTATTTTGTTGAGAACCTGATTGCACGTTTTGGACCAGTAAATTGACCGCCTAGATCGTATGATATCACACCTTTAGATTATTTTCTTTGGGGTGATACGAAGTCTCTGGTCTTCAGGGATAAGGCTGCTTCAATCGACGCTTTAGAAGCCAATATTACTCGTGTCCTTCGCGAAATACCTTAGGATGATCCATTTACGGCGATGTCACGGTCAACATTTAAACAAAGTAATCTTCAAAAAGTAGATGTCATATATTGTTCTTTCGACTCACAATAAGATTTCTACTATAGAATTCAACTTTATGCCTTTTATTTGTGATTAAAAACCAAATCTCATAATGAATCACCCGATACTTTCATAGTATGGCTTTATTTTTTTTCTATGATTTTGAAGAGCACTTAATGAGACGCACACACGCCTCCCTTATACAAAAGACTGGTAACTGCTCCTTCGACCATATTCTAGATAGAATTGTTTACAGTTCTTGGGGATGTGGCATCAGAACTTGACCCTTATAAGGTAGTGGTCTGTTTCACAGACAGCGCCGTGGAACGAGCGCGTGTCGATAACGCTAGTGGCCACTCGTTTTTGTATGAGAACATGGTCGATCTAGTTGAATATGCACTCGTCTGGGGATGCCTACGTTCTCTTGCAGATGTCTTGATGTAAAAAGTGTGTGGAGCTTATTGTGAAGCCTCTGCATGAAGGCTGTACCCTCTTGTTGTTCCTCTATGCGCCGTTGTTGGCCGACTTTTGCATTGAAGTCACCCAGAACCATTTTAATATCGTTTGATGGCAATCCATCGACAGTGCTGTAAAATTTGTCCTTGATTGCGTCCTCGTCTTCTGACAGTGCGTAACAGTTGACCAGCTAGACATTAGAACAATTGCACAGATCTTTTCGTTAAAGCGCTTGAAGTCCTGATAATTTGTTTAAGTGTGCTGTCAGCAATGAAAGCTACTTCATACTCATGGCTTCTTTTTGATTTTCCTCTTTTAAACACGGTGTGCGCTCGACTGTCAAATGTGTCTTCGTCTTGCAATCGAGTCTCTTCTTGTTGATTCTATATTTCTTTATTTCATCCAGAAATTGTCGCAGTGCACTCGGTCTCTTCAATGATCGAATATTCCAAGTTCCAAGAAAAAAGCTCGTTTATCCAATCCGATACGAGGCTGTTGTCCTGGTTCCATGACAGGTAAATACTAAGTGGAGTGGTGTCGACGCTTCGCCTTAGTAGATTCTTGATCCGCGAGTGATATTTTTACGAAGATTATGCATCTGCAACAATATTCTTAGCCGAACTAGCTTCAATAATTGAAAAACGAGACATCATCAGAAAATATTTACAATACTGATGAAGCAAGTATTTTTTGGAGATGTATTCTACACACTACAATTTGCGAGGCATGATGAGTCTACTTCATTCGGAACACAACAAAGGATTTCATTACTGTCCTGGTTTGTTCAAATCTGGTAGGAATTCATAAATTCAGCTGTTAGTAATAGAGGAAAGACTTCACCCACGACCCTATTTTTTTTGTGGTAGGGAGGTGGATGCCCATTTACGCACAGAGTGTGGGGCTCTCATGCTCACAAGAAGGCGAATGGACTACCCACTAAACACCCCCCCCCCCCCCCCCTGTCACCGTTTGACACATTACTTCGGGGCAGGTCTCGTTTTGTTACGCCGTGAGGCGCCTTCAAGCTGGCGGATCCCTCTTGGCTGGGAGATCCCTCTTACCCACGACCCTTGAGGGGAATAAAAATGCTTCTGTTATTCAGAAACCGAATAAGGAAACTTGGGCTGCTCAAAATTTTACACTTGGTTGGTGCGAGCATTATTTTCTCGCAAAGGCCAGGAAACTGAAAGAAAGAGAGTCTTTCTAATGGTTCAAAAGGCCTAATTTCGGGGAACTGCTCTGCTCATCTACCATTGGACCCCAAGCGAGTTTATTAACTTCGTATTTCAGCAAATATTACGCATACTGGGCTATGTATCCTGAAAGTCTCCTAGTTTACATGTATCTTTCTTCTCAGTATTCCGTTGGCAGCTGCGTTAACCACATGGTTCAGAGGAGAGTGCAAATAAAAGTGTAGTGCAATTTTTCGAAGTATGTGGTTAAATTTTATTTTTGTTTTCTCAAAGTTAGGATTGAACTTGTAGTTAATTTCAACTTTATAGGTAAAACAGCACGATGATGAGCCGCTTTCTAAATATAGAACAGATAACGGTACTTCTGAATCAGAACGAAGAGGAGCCATTTGACGAAAGTGACAAGGAGCTAGCCATTCAAGAATGCTCTGTTGAGCAACATAATCATTGTTCGACGCTGAGCAGAGTAAGTCTGACGCTAAGCAGAGTGAGTGTGAAATAGAAAATGAAGTTGCATTTTTAGAGCATTACTTAGAAAAAGACAAGGAAACAAAATTGCCCAAAAAGTGTTCAAACCAAGGAATACGACAAAGAGCCCACAAGATCGTATTGAGTTCACCTGGACCAAAAGGAGAAGCAAAAAATGCCAAAAACATGATTGATTGTTTCAATTTATTTTTTTGATACGTATATAATAGATCTTATTCTTAGAAATACAAACGTATACATTGAGAAAGTACGCCAAAGATTTCAAAGAGAACGCGACGCAAACGATTTGACGGGTGAAGAGCTACAAGCATTTTTTGGTTTGCTGATGATGCCTGGTGTGCTTAAATCCTCTCATTTGAACTTCCTTGATTTGTGGGCAAATGACAGAACGGGAAGAGATTTTTTTTCTAATGTGATGCAATTTCGACGATTTTTGTTTATGCTCGTTGTCTACGATTTGATGATGCACCATCTAGAGCATCCAGATTGCAGCTGATCTATTGAGTAATAACTTCAAAAAATACTACACGGTTTCCGAATATGTTACTATAGATGAACAGTTACCAGCTTTTAGAGGCAGATTTTCCAGCTTAGTTTACATGACCAGCAAACCCAATAAATATGGGATCAAACACCATGCAATGGTGGACGCCAAAACAGCTAATCTTCAAACCTATGAAGTTTATGTTGGTATCCAGCCAGACGGCCATATAAGTTACCTAATGATACAGTTAGCATCGTGAATAGACTTGCAGAACCAATCAAAGATATGGGGCGTAATATCACAATCGATAATTGTTATACTAGTATTCCTTTGGCAAAAGAAACATTACAAAAGAAGATTACTTTGGTTGGCACTTTACCTGAAAAGACAAATGAAGTACTTTCATCAAAATTTGGGTTTCATAATGAGCTGTTGTTTCATATGTACCAACAAAATCTAAGGCGGTGATTATGTTTTCAACTATGCAACACGATCAAGCAATATGTGAAGATGATCAGAAAAAGCCGGAAAAAATACAATTTTATAACAAAACCAAAGGCGGTGTAGACACTAACGATAAATTGTGTGAAACGTATAACGTTGCGTGGCGAACAAAAAGATGGCCAATGGTAATTTTTTTTTACCTCTTCAATGTATCAGCAATTAACGCATATATTATTTATAATACGAATAATAACAGTAGAATTACTAGGAGAGAATTTCTCTTAAAAACATCCACAGAACTTGTACTAAATTTGAAAATCAAAAATTCTTACTCTGCCACTGACTTTGAAAAGAAGACTGTAAATTGAATCGGAATCTTCACCTTCCGTAGGGCATCTAACTAATTCCAAAGGTCGTTGTTATGTATGTCTGAGGTCTAATGATAGAAAAACTAAAACTAAATGCGATATATGCAATCTATTTATATGTAATGAACATCTAAAAAAAACTTTGTGATTTATATGCAAAAAGTGAACATAATTTATAAGTACTGATAATGAGGTATATATTTTGTTGTATGTTGAATATTTTTTTATTTTTGATATAGTTCTTGAAGTTCGTATAAAAAATTAATATTTTTTCTCATTTAATTTAATTCTTTTTCAAAATTCAACTTTCCATTCTATTCCATTGGACTCCACGCTACTAATAGTGTAAGCATTTTAGCGCGGCTAGCTAAAGGTTAAAAGGAAAAATGCATCCATGCTTTACCACCTAACTGTACATCCCTCATACAGCCAAAGGATTAGGGTATAATTCGAAGCCTTAAATGCCGTAATCGAAAAGACATGCTAGAAAGACTGATTTCCCTACCTAAAAAGGGAAACATAGAAACTTTAAACAAGAGCTACACTCATGTCGGAATGGTTTTGTACTCAACTTACTGTATATCGTAGGTTGGTTGATGAATAAACTTTAACGACAATCGTAACAAATTTAAACTTGCTTCAAAAGGAAATCATTGTTGCTCCATTTTAACCAGTCGTCATTTTTTGCAATATTACTAATGTCGACTGAACGGAATCGTAAATATATGGTTTTTATTCTTCATATTATTACTAACAAAGTTGAGTAAATCTCGGCTTCTGACGTATTTGTTGTTGTACTCATAAAGATCTATTACCTTGATTTTTTTCAGATGTCTGCGAAAATTTCGTTCACTTCCCCCTGCCCATCTTGACACCGGTAAGGTAATTTTAAGGCCTGTTTTGAAAAAATCTCTTTGAAATCTTTCATATGAAGCCCAACTGGACTACCATGTGGCCATGACGCGCACAGGAAATCGTTTCTTGTAGCTGACGGAAATCTGACGACAAAGCGCGATTTTAAGGTTTTAAGGGAACAGTTACTGCGCCAAAACTCTTCTCGATGTTCATTCACACCCTATTGAACCGCTTTGATTTAACGTTTATTCAACGCGATCAATAGTGACATTTGCTGATGACCTGTTCATTTACAGCCTAGACAGACATGTGGTATATAATGAAACCTGGCATCAGTATAGGTAACCATGACAAACATGCAAATGTAGTGTTAACCTGGTATGAACGGATTCTACGTCTAGCATTCGTTGCATACAGACGTGTTTTGATTGACTCCTGTCAAATGTTTTCAAAAATTCAATTAATTTTTTAAAACGTCAGTCCAAAGTTAATTTTTATCGGGAAAAGCTTATATCGTCGAAGCAATCGACCCAAGGAATTTATATCGAATATTATTTCACTTCCATACATAAAAGTGAATAATCCAAAGAAAAGTTCGGGACTGCTGGTATTGGTGGAGCCCGACAGCTTTCCACCAATGGGAGAAGTCAAATAGGAAACTGGCGGCAATCGTCAATAAAAGATGACATGATCAGGAAAATTCCGCAGATGGTGCAAATAGTCGAAGAAAAGGAAGAAGTGACCAAACTTCGAAAAAACATGAACTGAGGCTACGGAACTGAGGCTACGGCTAGAGTCCGTTGAAGGTTTAGTCAATAAAGGGATGAAGACTCAAAACCCGCAGCCGCGAAATTAAATAAGAGAAATAAAGGTGAAAAAACTACAAAACAAACGCTCCCAGAAGAAATTCTAAGTGCTGGTGGCTCTAACGGCAGCCAAAACTGTTTTGCAGCGCTAGATGGAATAACAGGAGGAATGGAAGTTGAAGAAAGTATCGAAGGTAATTCAAATAAAGATAATATCTATTTTATGCAGTATGGAAAAAATAAGGAGAAAGAAAGCAACTCGCAGCTCTACTGATTCCTCTGAAAAACGCATCAACAAGACAGAAAAAGTTCCGCCAATCAATGTAATCGGACAAAGTGGAAGATATATGGTTCGGCTATTAGCAGTAAAAATAAATTAATTAATTTGTAGTGAAATACCTCAGCGGAAGAGGATGTTAGGATCCGCCAAGATTGGCCTTGTCTGAGGACGCGTGAATGCGCTGGCAGGCTAGCGTTGCGGTGTCGTGGGGCGGGTTTTTTTCCCAGTGTTTGGAGCGAACTTATACAACATACTCGTGTATACTTACGCTTCTTCACTGAAGTAGTTGCGAGCGAGCAAACACTACCCATGTACTCGCACTTCGCCAATGAAATTAGTCAAAAAAGCACATACGCCCATAGCTATTGAAGCATGTGTAAACAAAAAAGTCTCCAGTTTCGCTATTTCACCTCAAAAGATCGTGGGAAAGCCGAAAGCTTAAGCGAAAAGCACTCTTTCGTTCAATTTCCCCAGTTTCGCAGTTTCACCATCCGAGCAAGCGAGACGGAGTGGGGAGAATAGCTTTCGTGGGACGAGAGCGCATGTGTTCGGCTGCTCAGCACCTTTAATGAGACTTTAGGTGGAAAGCTCACGTAAGACCGATATTTAAAGTTCTTGGGCAAAGCATACCAGGCAGTCTTGTTTAAGTCCAAAAGGGACCATTGTGCTACCCATTCTTTAAGTACATCGAGTAATTACGCGGTTGAAGTTTGAGTTGGAAGTGCTGTTCAGTGTACAACGAAATGGCGAGGGGTGAGGTGTTGGTTTGCGCCGCGATCCTCAATCGGCCTTTTGGCGTTCCACGCCGTGTGGCCACCCCGAACCATTAGCACGTCAAGTAAGTGTAGAGCGCTTCACCCAATACTGATAGTTCGAGGTCTTCGACAACTTAAAAAGTGAAATATAATTCATCAATTCGATTGTTTTAATGTAGATGTTTAAAAAAATAATAATAATACAATAAAAATAATGCTTTAAAGTTAACTCTCGACTTCATACAACATACTCGTGTAGGTTTACTTTAGATGGATAGAGTAGAAGGTAAGTGGTGATACAGGGAGATCTCTCTTCGGGAGCCTTGATGATGTATATAGGATACACATCAAAGCGAGCTCCCAGTTCATGCCAGTATACATAGAGTATACTGGTTATGTAACAAAATTGGTGCATTGAATTTAAACTACGCGCGTCGAAGGATTTGGAGAATCATTTTTTTTTTAGGTTGGTAGTACTGTCAGTGACATCTTTGTCAAATTTACATGTCAAAATATTCATTAAATCATAAATACGCAAATGAAGTATGTAGCTACACGTGTAACTTGCAAACGCACTAAATCAGCCTTTTCGACCTCCAATGAGCCAACTTAAGGTCCCAGCATCTCTATATTGATTTACTCGGTCTATACTCTTGATCATCTATCTAACATGTTGGGGCTTTCGTCGTTCAAGAACAGTTGTCAAAGTTTCCGCGGGTGAACCATTCGCAAATTCACGATTCCACCTATCTTGAAGTTTTAAGAGAATCGAGTGTTCCATGTGTTAGGCGTACCAGAAAACATATATTCGGACAATGGAGCTCAGTTCCGATCTCGGCAGTTTAAGAGGCTGCTCGAGCAGTACGGTGCCAAACACCAAACAATACCAGTATACTCTCCTCAATCTAACGCATCGAAACGGCTGAATCTCACCATTTTAGCTGCGATCCGTAGATTGGAATTGCAGATTGTCCGCAATCACTTGTGCACTGCGATCTTCTTATCATTCTGTCACGGTGTCTCTCCTTACTTTGCAACATTTGGATAGCCCATGATTTACCACGGAAAATCGTATAAGCTACTGAAGCAACTAAGGTGTTTGGAAGATCCCGTCATTGCGTTGGGGTCCCA
This sequence comes from Odontomyia ornata, assembly GCA_963969285.1. Taxonomy (NCBI): domain Eukaryota; kingdom Metazoa; phylum Arthropoda; class Insecta; order Diptera; family Stratiomyidae; genus Odontomyia; species Odontomyia ornata. The sequence continues at coordinate 159,613,198 of OZ017742.1, forward strand.
CGAAATCCAGAAAAGGTAAGGAACGCAGGACGCGCAAATGAAGTGCAGTACAATCTGAAGTCTCAACCTTCTTGGTTTAGAAAAGGGTATGAAGTATTCCATCACAACTTTCGCCAAAGCGACGCAGACGATCTCTACAATGCAAAGTTGGGTAGGTGCATGTTGCTACCTCCTCAATGATTTGTCTGGAAAAGAAGTGAGTGTATACCGCGTGAAAGACTTGCGTCGGTAATTAACAAACCCTGACGGGTCTCAATGTCTTCCGCCCTTTCGTTCTGCCTTCCATATTCAGGTTAAGCACATCCGTCAGTTGACTCGTCTACATTTAGCACGAGCTCTCACGTTTGTCCGTCCGTCTGCAGCAAGCCGCAAGTACTTGCGCTGGTCTATCCACCCGATACTTGTTTATTTGCTACCCAACGGGGAGTCCTTCGACTCCTTTTTCGTCACCCCCGAGTCTCCTTAGGATCGCAAAAATTAGCTGCCCTGTCATAACAGGCTTTTGCTAAAGCGAGTTTGTTGAAAATATAGCCACAGGCTTTCACAAAATTTGGGCTGTGGCAATGATAGCCAATTCTGCAGCTGTCAACTCGAAGACGAAAAGTCAGTTGACAGTTGCGATGAAAAATCTCTTTGGCAACTATCCCCATGGTGACAGAATTTCGGTAATTCGCATAGGAAAATTTAAGAGAGATGGGTGGCAGTAGTCACATCGAAACGATGGGTTTTTTCTGTCAAATATAATTGAACTGTTAAAATATGTTATTAAAGAATTGAAAAAAAAGGAAATCTAGCATTTCCCGATTGGACAAAGGGAGAAATTTGTGAAAATATTGCATGGCTAAGAATTTGTCTTTTGCGATTAAGGAGAACGATTTCATTTTCCTTTGTGGAAGAAAATATTCACGTGTCAAAAATTTTCAAAAATAGACCCGAGGATATTGCGATTGAGGGCAATGATTATTTTCAAATAGAAATTTAAGAACATTGCAATCGAGCACAACGATTATTTTCAAATAGAAATTTGAGAACATTGCGATTGTGGTCAACAATTTCATTTGTTTTTGTTTGGAAGAAAATATCCTCGTGTCAAACATTTCCAAATAGGAATCCGAGAACATTGTGAAAAACTTGAAATCTGTCAAAATTCCGGCACAAGCTGGAATCAGCAAAACCAACACCCGAGAACGCAAGATTCTCACAAATAGATGTTTTAAGAAATTCCTCAGAAAGAATTTCAAGCAATAACAACAGATAAGAACTTGGTTATAATGTCAGTTGCAGATCATCAGATATCTACACACGCGCTGAATGAGGTCATAATGTCAGAATTAGAAAGTTCTTCAAAGGTAGACTTTGTAAAAAACATAAGCAGTCGAGCAGCCCCGTTGTGATCAGGAGGGGCTGCTCCTGAAGAGATAAGGTGGTCACCCCGTCAAAACTGCTTAGTTTGTTGTTTTCCTAGTGTAAAGTAAACTACATCCGTCAAGTTTCCATCTTAAGGCAGAGATGAGTGGTTCACTTCAGCCACTTTAACATCTTTAGGTTTGACATTCCCTTTGTAATGCAACGACCTTCTTCGGAGAGAGTAACGGTTGCTTTTTGTGTAATGTTTGCGTTTGTCTCAAGCCTTCGTGTCCGCAAACTTTAACGAGGCACAAAAAATATTGAATTACTGTAGAGTTGATTAATTGACACCTAATAGAACATTTTTAAAGATAATAAAAATTGATCGGTACGTCTTGTAGAGTAGAGTACGCGTGATAAGTATTTTGTAGCGTAGCTTCGTAGCTCGACAAGAACCCGCCTCATATGATCCCGCAAATGCTAGTCGTCAAGCACGCGTACGCAGTCGTTAAGCGAAGCTAGTTAGCTGAGCTCGGTGTTATTTATAGCTCGCTGACACTTGTGCCAGACCATAGGCACCCGTGTCCTTCATGGGAAATTCGAAAAAAATTACAATTTAGATAAAGCAATTGAGCAGGACATTAGAAAATTCAAAAAAGCAAGGGGTAAATCAGTTTTAGACCATTAAATAACGATAAATTTGATCTTAATAGTAAATTGACCTCTAATAATTTTTCCATACAAAATAGCTTCTCACCCTTAGAAAGTGGTAACGTTATTCAGGATAGTCCTAATATCGCTAACAAATCCTCATGGCTTCCAACCATTTCTATTTTCAATATTAACCCTCTAATGAAACTTATTTCTAAACAATTCCCTACGTGCAGGTACCGGATTAAGTCTTTTTCGGATCGAAAATCGAAACTGTTGACTTCATTCTCAATTTAATGAGGGAAAAGAAACTGGGAAGACAATCGTTTACGCCTTCTATCAGACATAACCCTATAATAATTCTCAAGGTGTTGAGCGCTTTGTTCCCTATTCCCGAAATAAAAGATGATGTCTTGTCACAAATTCCAGAACTAAATATTTTTAGGATAACAAATTTATCAACAGCATGGTCTCACCGTAACGATGTAAAGTTAAATATATTCAAATTCAAGTTAAGTATCGACGATGAACTAAAGAAGCTTTTAAAAATCCGTTTTTTTCTTAAATTGTGCCCGCATTAGGATATCATTGATGAGACTTTGAATAACCCTGATATTCCTCCTGTGTATTCCGTGCTATACTGCCAAACCAGTCATCCAGCTATCTTTTCTGGCTGTCGAGAAAGAGTAACATTAAGAACAAAGTTGGCAGAAAAATATGCTGCAAAAGCAAATCCAATGTCGTATAGTATTCACCCTAATAACATTCCAAGTTCCTCTTTCACTCCAAATAATAACAATTAGCTTTATTGTAATGCCCTAAAATCAAATAATGAATCTGAAAACTACCTTGTCAAATTAAATAATGCATCTCTTCTCCACTTTGGCGTATATCTTGTGACCCTCATAAAAAAAATCTAAAGAATTTCTTGCTTCATATTGCCATTTGTCTCCGGAAGAACGACGTGAAGCCTTATTTACTTTTTATTAGCATTGCGAGCAATAAATAAATTATTACGATGAACATTAACTCCTTGCAAACTCATGATAAGCGGATTGCTTTCCAAAATATTCTTGATGAGTTTTTGCCTGAGGGTTTTTTTTTAAAACGAAACTTGGCCAAGTGTAAGGCACGAACCACAATTTGCAAATTATACAATGTTTCGCAATGATATTGGTAGAGTTACAGCCATCCTCATTCAAAACATACCATTTTCAAAATTCGATGTGAATTCTCATCTTCTTCTTGTACTTTCGCTTGTTTACATATGCGTGGTGCTGGTGGTCATATTCGGAAATTATTTTTAAATTCTTTGTATGTTCCCTATGATCTCAGCCAATCACTTTTCTCTGATTTTCATCGCTTATTAACATTTTCTGTAGTGAAGGTAGGGAAAGTTAAATTTCCGTACAGGACTGCAGCGATAGTCTGCTGCCTCAGAAAAAGAGGATGTTAAGATCCGCCGAGATTTGCCTTGTCTGGGGACGCGTGAATGCGCTGGTAGGCTAGTGTCGTGGTGTCGGGGGCCAGGTTCTTTGCCCCAGCGTAAGGACCGACTACAAAAAAATTTCGAATCCACGAACTTCTGGGGTCAAATAAATGTCGACCGAAGTCGAAAAGAAGGTAATCAACTATGGGTCGGAAATTGCCGATGCAAAGGACAAACTAGACCTGGGGAAGACAGATGGACTTAGGAGGACTTCGCCGTTATCGACGACTTTTATGGCCCACAAATAAGAGTGGGGCATCCAGATGGAGGTGGTGCCCCCTCGCACCTTCCCAACCAGATCAAGATCCAAACGTAGTCGTGGCCATGTGTTTCCCATTTGAGTGAAAAACTCATACAAAAGCACTTTGTATGACTCTTTCCCTCAAATGAGAAATACAAATGTAACCAATTTATGCTATAGCGTTATGTAATGAAATCACACAACCCTATATCATAAATGGGCACGCGAGCGGAAGGCCTCTCTACCCGGCAAGAGCCCCTATTAAACAAGGAAACGGTGAAGCGCGTCCGATGGCTAGCCCATGCTAGTGGAAGAGCCTGCCATCGATGCGGTTCCTATGCCCGGTCAGATAAATTGAAATGGAAGGACCAAGAGGTATAGAGTTTAGCAATTCATTTTATTCATTCTTTTTACTTCATCGCAATTAATTTTATCATTAGAAGATGCACAATGTTTCGATATATGACCTGACATTAAATTATGTGAAAGTAAAATATAATTGCATTTAATGAATGAGTACATGTTGCTATAAATGAAATTTGCATTTGGTGCAAGATTTGTAATCAAATTCTTACGGGTATATTTCGTGGCAAAAAAAAAAATTATACAAAACCCGAGCAAAGGTGTAGCACCATTTCCCGTGTTTTGTTTAAAATATTCCTCCTCCTCTAGCGGGAGGTGAAGAGGATTTCCAGACAAGCAAACCCCCCGCTCCAACGTACCCAGCTGCTATGAGTCCCTTTTATCTTTTAGGACTGCCCAAACATAATGTGCCACCTGGTTCCATACGTCAGCTGATTCAAGCATCACTACGACTATACTACCCGGAGTGAGCTCTCCCGTATTCCTGTAGAGATCGTTTTGCAGCCTGTACCATTTCATGCACGCAAAAAATGAGTGGCAGGCATTGTCTTCCTGTCTTAGGTAAAACCGACAATCGGGGGACCGTGACTTACCAATCTTGTGCAGGTAAGACTGAAAATGCCCATACCCGATCAAAAGCTGGGTTAGATAGAAGTCATTCCTTCGATTTAGCCACGGTCTGACATCCGGGATGAGGCGCGCAGCCCACCTTTCCTTCGTGTGATTCACCCAAGACTGCTGCCAGTTATTGAGTTAGCGCTGTCTCTCCTCGTGGGCAACCATCTCCCTCATGTCCTTATTTTATTGCAGGTAAATAGCGTGGCGGTCTCTAGCAAGGAGGGCACCGGGTATCACGCTTGCAATAACTCTCACCACCAAACCAGAGACTGTCGGATACGAAGATGCAATCCTCAGTTCTCCACTTCTCTGTACCCATGCCAAGCATTTTCGGTATACCTCCATACTGAGAGGGTCACCCCATATTTCTGCTCCATACGGTAACACTGAGCCTACAGCACTCATCAAGAGGCGTCTTTTTGATGGGCTGGGTCCCCCTACGTTAGCCATAAGTCAACTCAGAGCCGATACTCCCGAAACAGCCTTCTCAGCCGTTGCCCTGATTTGCTCAGAAAAACTCATCTTCGAGTCAATCAGTAGCCCCAGGCACTTCACCCCTGGCTTCGATTCGATTTGCATGTCTCCAATACTGATCATCCTTACTCTAGGGATTCTCTTTTATTGTCAAGATGACCACTTCGGTTTTCTCCAATACTAAAATAAACCCGCGAGCAGTCATCCAGTTTCTCACTCGGCGCATCAGCATACCTAGCCTAAGATGCGCTTGTTAAACGTTGTGACCAGCAACCAGAGTCGCAACATCATTTGCATAGCCGATCAAGCGCGACTCATTTGGCATTTCCAGTATCAGTAGCCCGTCGTAAGACACGTTCCACAGGTCTGGATCAAGGATAGATCTCTGGGTAACAACCGATGTAACTCCTATTCTTCGTTGGCCCTGTGTCGTGTCGTAAAGTAGGCTTCGGTCCTTTAGTGGTTCCTCAAGAGCCGCATAAGATATTCTGGAACTTGAAAAGGGGTTTCCAGCGTATCCAGAATATTCACCCATCTAGCAGAGTTGAAGGTATTCCTGATGTCGAGTGTCGCCAACAATATGATACATCACTTGGTGTGGCTATATACCTCTGCCTTTTTGACCGCATTCACCACCTCTGCAATCGCACTAATGCTCTAAAGCCGTAGTGCCGAGGAGATAGGTCCCCAGTAGCACGAATCGCCTCAGTGAGTCTTCCGTTGATGAGTTTTTCTAGCACTTACCCAGGCATGTTGAGCATGCATAACGTGCGATATCCAGATGGCGGGCCGGGATTTCTCTTCCCTTCGCTGATCAGCACGAGCTTCGCCACCTTCCATCATACCGGGAAAACGCCGTCCCGTAGGCAGGCGTTGAATGTGCTGAGCGGCAAGCCAGAACAATTGTTATAGACAAGTTGCAACACCTCAGCTGGAACACCATCTGGACCTGGAGCCCGATTGCTGTTTTGCCATGGATGGGATGGACGGAGAAGAGTGCCCACACTATATCGTCCATCTTTCCTGCACTATGCATGCTAGGTTTCCGTAGTGCACCAAGTTTCCACAGAACTAGTTTGTAGCTAAGTTTCCACGGGTCCTTGTTCGAATTAGATCACTAGATCTTACCAGCAGCAAGCCTTGCTGTTGTTAATCGATTTGCAAAGGTATTTCCTGGCCAACTTATTTGCTGCTACCTGGTTGCATGCCTCATCATGGTTCCGTGCCAGTTGAGTCTCACACTGAAGCTTGTGACACTCGCTTCGCTTTTCAATGATTTCAGTGGACCACCAGTACACTGGGGAATTGCCGTGCCGGGGTTTTTGACGGGGCATAGAAGTGTTACAAGCAATTGTGATGATGCTCATAGTTGAGTTCACCACGTCTTGAGCTGCCAGTGCTTCCGTCCCCTGAAAATCTTCCTGCAGCGGAGCACCTATTGTGAGCACCTCAACGAACTTTTCGACGTTCATCCTTCCGATATTCCACCCAATTGAGAAGGTCGAGAGCACGGGCATCGGGAGGTAACCTCACGGATCTCAAGCAGAATCTACTGATGATCACTGGCTGAGTATTCATCTAATACTTTCCGATTGTGTATCCTCCATACTAAGGACTCCGAGGCGAATGCTACATCCGGTAGGATTCGTTCACAGCGAGCATGGGGGAAAGTCGGCATATTTCCGGTAATTAGTACTACGAGCGCCGTCCTGGCCACCATTTCCAGGATTCGTTTTTCCCACAGATCTGTTTGAGACATGCCCCATTCGATTGTTTGCACGTTGAAGTCTCCCCCAACGAGCACCTTTCCATCTGGGTTCGAGACAGTGACCTCCAAAGCATTAAGCTTGGCTTGAAAAGATGATATCGATTCATCCAGCGTTAGGTACATACTAAAGAGGTGGTCTCTGAGCACCGAACCCACATGAAGCCCTCGCCCCGTTCGCAACTCTCTGCCTGGAAATTACTGTTCCGCATCTAGTCGGCTTTCATGTCCCTCGCAAACCGCTCAAGCAGATTTTGGATGGTTGAACTGCAGTGTAGGTTTAGTTGCAGGTTGGGGGTCATCGAAGTTCTGATTTTTCCTTGACTAGGACTTCCTGGAAAACTCGGTATTTTTCAGATCCCAAGAAGTGCCCAAAATCCGGTCTTGGATCAGCATCCTTGCAAAGAATATAGTGTGCCTCCTTTGTACACATCTTTTATGTCCCGTTTCACCGTATTTGTAACATAAGGAACTCTTATCGGGCCCTTTGCATACTTATGTGGTGTGACCATAGCCAAGGCGTTTGAAACATTGAAGAGGTGCTGCTTTTCGCCATATCCTGCAGACAATCCACCCTATTTGTAATGATTTTCTTCCGTCTAAATTCGTGCGAACGTAGTCGGAACCGACCTCTCATCGGTTCTAGACGTGAAGTCTGAGTCGTGCCAACGAATGGTACCAATCAGTCAACCAGTTCGTGCACCCGTAATCCATTTCGCGGTGGCTGCTTGTCGGCCAGCTAGATCGGAGAGGATTTCGGTCGCAGGTCTTAAAATGGATTATGTTCAATTACGTATTTCAGCCACCATTAAATGCCCATTTCAAACGCGTCGAAAACACAAACATACGGAAAAGAAACCTACTTTACCTTATTCCATATTCATTCATCATTTCAGTCAATTACAAAAATCTAATTTCAATTTCGCGTTCCCGACTTTTACCGACGCGGTACCGAAAAATATACTACGTTAACTCAATCCCGAAGAACTCTACGCTAAGAAAAAAGGCAAGATAAACTAAGGTACCGCGTACCGCATGCGACGCGAAACCGGCTATCCGCGTATTTTTAAGACCCTACCCTCGCGACAGCATACTTACCATGCACTCTCCTTCCCATTGGAAAAAAAAGAAGGGCAGGCTGGAAAGGAAATTCTAGTTTAAAATTAGCAATTCATATTATTTATTCTCTGATTTAACTTTTAAGTTTTTTATAGTAATTCTATTCAAGTTATAATATTTTCTCTCGGTTCATCATTATAGTAATCACGGATAAAAGCCTTAAAATTTAATGTGATTTAATGATAAAAATAATTGTTGAATATTGTCAAGTAAATCTAAATAGTTAATTCTTGTTCTATTTTCTTTTGTAATAATTATATTAAAAGCTTCTTATTCTTAAATTGCAGTTTTGGTTAACGTGTTCTTTTTGTTGTGTTTTTGAAACAAAAGGAAGTTGATTTTTTTTAACTATATCAAAATTATCGGTTAACAATAAAGAAATATACGATTTTTGAAAAGCAAGCCCTTAATTTTGTCACTGGTGGGGATATTCATGTTGATTTGAAATATTAAGTTAATTCCGAAATAAAAAATTATCATTGAAATGATTGCATTCCGCTATTAAATTGATCCAACGTTAACTGATAGAGAGAGGAATAGAAAGATAATAGTTTCCAAAAATATATTTATACAGCAGGAATGTTAGGGATTTTTTCTTTTTTTTTGAATAAAATGAAAGCCTCAATTAGCTGACTGAAATTTTGCAATTGATTCAGTAGAAAATTTCCTATGGTATTAAAATTGTTTCGAAAGAGATCTTTTCAACATTAATTCCTCGCATTCAAACATGATGATTTTCCACTTGTGCAGGGCTAATACAGTTCTCATTCTCAGACGTGCAGTTCATAGTTTTTTAACCTACTTTATGAATAGGCAATACAAAATAATATTTACAAATTACCTAAGCAAATACATGAACAGAATTTTGTGAAATATTCAAAGGTGCCGATTGGTAGAATACAACGCAGGTTGTATTCTAAAACATTTACGACTATTCAAAACAGTGCATTTCTTATATCAAATAGTTTTTCATTACGTATTTACATTACAATGAATTCTCTAGAATTTCCCTTTTAAAAACTTCAACCGACACAAAAAAAACTGTGACTAATTATAACGCGATCAAATCTAAATTTTCTCGCCATTTGTAATGATATTAATAGAATATGTGATCTACATTCGGAGTTGCTTTATTTTTTTTTCGTTTTAGCGGTGTGTAGTATTTGGGAGGCTAATTTTTCCTTTCAAATTTATGTAATAGTTCTGATTCACCACCGTTTTCTTTGTCCTAAGATTTCGTTATATTTATATTGACTGTACAGTTCAATAGAAATTATTTATTATTTATTTAAGAATACGGACAGTTTGCAGTACCAAGTTGAACGGTAGAAATCAACAACCTGCAAAATCTATAATTAATCCTTTTTAAGTCGGTTGAACGCCCCTTTTCCTCAATGGTTAGCGACTCCGTTTTGATTTCCTACTGACGTTACCTTCGATAATAATCTGTAGGATTTGGCTAGCTTCAAAGGCTGTTCCAGGCAGTAGAATAACTGGAGTTGAAACATGTCCAGATTCAACGCCTAACATATTTGGATATTAGTCGTCTCCAAAATCTGCTATCTCTTGGGCTTGGTCTATCCAAGGGTTCCAAATGACTGTGTCGGGGAAATTGTATTTTTGCAGCCTCCTCTTTCGTCCGAAGACAACATTCGCAACAGTATGTTCTTGTGGTGTATGTTGATATATTCTATCGGTCCATTTGCCTATTGTAACAACTTCACGACCTTCTTGGTAGGTAATACCATCTCTTGTCTTATCAATAAATGTATAACCGTGCAAACCTGTTATTCGGCATCGTGGCACATCGGGAACCTTCAGGTAGATATGTAGGAGTAAATTGCATGAGAAGGTTAAGTCCTTACTAGGGTTGTAAACACCGATATGAAAGTGCAGTTCTTTTTCACGTAGTATTAATCAGTACGTTATTCGAAGTCGATCTAGTAAATTCATAATCCATTAAAGAAAATAATGCTTCGACATCGCCATTATGTAATCGTCGTTCTAATGTCGATCTGATAATCTTTGCAAATCCATGTTGTGGCCTACGCTCCTCTATAATACATTAGCGCTAAACTGTGATACCTGTCTTGTCCCGCCTAATCCCATATTTCCAATTTAACTGCCGTATCATCTATGCAAAGCGTTTGCGTAAAAAACTACACCTATCGTGCTCTCTTGGTACTCGTGGAATTGTCCTGTGACAAAACGTAAAACTAACGATGACTTACCAACAGCCGATTCACCCAGCAGGACTAATTTAAATTGACAAATCTTATTTTTCGATGCACCCTTTGGTCGTGGTTCACTCGTTCGCCTATTTCCTCATGCGAAAGTGATTGTGTGGATAGGTCCGCATCTTCCCTTGAAGAAATCCTCTTTATTTTGCTGCACGAGGTGAATTTCTTGATCCAAATTCCGCTGCTCGGCAATTCGCATAGACTCCAATTGGGGTTATGTCCACTGGCCGGTCGAGGGATGTCCCAGTTGGTTCGCTGTTTGCCAATGCTGAGCCCAATCTTTACTACTTTGTTGATTTTTGGCGAGGTGTAATGAATCGGCCCTACGCCACTGCCGACTATTATTCAATCGCTGACGTTGGTCGAGAAGCCAGATGGCAGCAGATTTCACTACCATACATGCAATGGGTCAACGTATGACTTCCCATCCTACGTCAGTTTTTTCGAAGAGTGTCACGTCAGTCTTTTTGCGACGGAGAACAGTTCGCGCATTCCCGAATCCTGTTGAAATTTCACTATCGGAACCGCATTGATAGTCCGAAAAAGAAAACAAAAAAAAAGACTGGTGGGGAAAGTAATTACGTGGTGGTTTCTGGCTACGGGTGCTTGGCATTGAGCCTAAGAATCCACCGTTATCTTTTGGAGCCGCGATCGGGGCTCACGTGGAGCGGCTAAGTAAAAGGAGGTGCTCATGGTGTTGCAAATCTGGAGTAGAGAGGTACTCCAGATTGGTTCTCGAGTTTCCCATCTTTAATTCATTTTATTTAAGGTACCTCTGCCCTGGTTTTGAATGGGCCACCGCTTTCCGACGAAAGTTTACCAGCTTCAGTTGCCGGTATCATTTCCCAGTTTAGTCATGTGCTCAGTAAGTGCAACCCTATGTGATTATATTTTTAATTAACTGTATTTCTGAACAGGCGAGTGCGGGGAAATGGTACAAGGAAGGAACGAATCATTTTTCGCTATTGCGGCGTGGCGCTACTTCTTGCTCAATGCAGACAAACGTTTTACGGTGAAGAATAGGCAGTGCCTACGTCATTAATTTAACGGAATAAGTACCATAGCAAGATATGTTTTGCATACTATCTCGCCATTAATTTCTTGCAACAATTTAAATCTGGTTTTGGAAGCTGATTCCAAAATTTGGGGTAAATGATAGCGTCCCAGAGTCAGAATACCGATATAGCTTATTTTCTCGTCAGTAAAGGAGCAAGATTCAATTTACAGGATCATGAGGAATACACAGCACTCTACTTTGACGCAGTCACGAACAATACATCGCTGACTATGTATCTTCTTCAATGGGGCTCACGTTTATTAGTAACACATTACCTTCTTCATCATTGCTTTCGTTACAATCAACAGCATATGGGAAAATAGTTAATAGATGCCGGTGAAATTATGAACGTTCGCAATTTCACCGGTTGTACACCTCTATTTTACGCCATCAAGCATTGTAATGAGAGTTTAATCGAATTTTTTACTGAAAAACGGTGCTTAACTTTTTGGTCATGATGATAATGTTGTTCAGGAACTTCATGTTGCCGTACAAAATGCGGAAAGTGTCGAACAGTTTACAAAAGTCGCGCGCGTTTTAATCGCTCATGGTGGATCGATAAATGACTATAATTATTGGTGTGAAACGCCTACAATATTGGCTATAATGTTGGATAAATATAAAATCGCGGAGTTTTTAATTAAAGAAAGCATGGAAGTGAATAAAGGACGCAGTGAAAATATTGTGGATAATTTTTTTGTTAGCACGTCGAACGACGAATTTGATTTTGCTGATATCACTTGTTAATGCCGGTCTTAAAATAAATCCAGTGCCACGTAATTTAAAACTACCACCGTGAAATAACATCGATTCGGATTTGAAGGATTGGCTTGCTTATACATGCAGTACTCCTTTCTCTCAACAACAGCTGTCAAATTTATCTATTGTCATATCATTACCACGCTTTTCATTCATTTATTATTAGTATTATTATTCGATCAGCATTACCTATAGTCGGCCAAGTTCACTAGCAATCATAATTAGACGTAGGAACTTCCCACCATACGCTTGCGAGAGCAGTCTGGTGAATTCACATCAATGAAGACTACGTTTATAGAATTCTTGGGAACTGGTCGACATGGAATTCACACATTTGCAATATATGCTTGCTATCTACCAGCTAATCTAAAACTATTTGTGGAATTGAGCAAACGACTTATGGAACCATATGTCCAAAACGATTACAACATAATTTATTTCCATCAAAGTCTCAAAGAAAGCAATCGGCTGCCCATTCCATTCCTTCGAAATTCATACAAGGAATTGGACAGAAGTTTTAGGAAAAACCTTCAAAATTTATAGGTAGTGCATCCCACGCTTTTTACTAAAATCGTTTGGAGATGCTTTCGTCCTATCATTAGTGAAAAATTCAAAAAGAAATTGAGCTATTTGTCAAGCATAAGTGAACTGCGTCCAATTCTTAAGTTACCTTTGTCAAAACTACCTGATGTTATAAGAGATGTAGATGAATCTAGGAATATAGAACGTAGACTGGCACATCTTGAAATTGATGAAAGTTTGCAAACAAATATAAAATGTGAGCTCTTCTGTGAGCATACGTAATGTTAGGGAACGAATTTTATTTTCCTGCTTTCGTAAAATAATGTGTCTCCGCCATTGCTTGTTGACTTCATTTCCGTAATATGCATGTACGATATTTCAACATTCTTCAAACACCGATAAAAACTATTGACGCGTCAGAAAAGACATCGTTTTTTTAAAGATTTGATAGTTGTTGCCCCATATCCTTCCATACTGCTTCTGTATTTAAACTTTGCAAGTTGGCTCATACAAGAGACTAACACAGAATATAGCCCCAATGAATTATTATGGAGTAGAATCAAGGCCGTTTCAAGTTGTTTGCTCAAAAAACCTTAGCATGCTAGTTCTTGACACAATCGATAAACTGTTTTTTTTGGGTAAAATACTCTTTTTCTGGATATATCTTGATCAATATTTGTGAAATCGCTCTCCCTTATTATACTGTAATTCATACTGAGTGATATTAAATTATAAGTTGTTTACAACCTATCCCAAAATAAGGATTCTCTGTTGGTCGAATAACAATCCTTCACGAAATATATCTTAATAGTTGAATAATTATTCTTAAGATCTTCATTCATTAGAATAAGCTTTTAGACCGGATTCATTGTAATTTGCTCACTAGGCTTTTCTATTTTTAACGAGCTCATCGATTTCGCTTGCCTTCACCCTCATGTCAACTCTGAAGTCAATTTAGCCGCACCCCCGCTTATTAAATACAAACTCCATTGATCAACGTTACCTTGAACAACACTCAATCCATATAGTGTGCATGTCTAACATCTACTAAATAAGATCTTTACGCATTTTAATCTTAACCATCCCATTCGAGGAATACAAAATAGTCGATCGTAAAAACATCCTCATGTCTTGTAATGTGACGCCTACGCCCGGGAATCGAAGTGATTCCGATCCCGAACCCTTGCATCTGGAAATGCCCCTCCACCGTGGCCATCGAAAAACTATGCCACTGGCGACAGATGGAGAGGCACATTGCCGCCATGTGGCGTGCCATTCCACATACATCTGTTTTGTCGGATGTGACAACCGGTGGGGTTTGACAGCCACATGAAGAGGAAGTGCAAGTGGACAGTTCTTGAATGTTCGGTTAATTGTTGAGGATTGCCTGATTTAAATTTTGTCTAGTTTGATTCTTCAACTATTTGCTAGGTTGTTATTGCAAAACTGTGCGCGTAGCTAGCGAGTGATTCGACATAAAGCGTTTTTCTTCTACGTCGTCCGGAGCGTGTCATGGTGTGGTGTCGGTGGCGACTTGGCGCGGTCCTAGATTTGGTTGGAACTATTAAGAGGTAATTTTTTTTCGTTCGGTTTACATCAACAAAAGTGTAGATCAATTGGTTTTGGTTTTCCTAACAGTGCCCACATACAATCACTTTTTCGATTTCAATTCATCAATGAGGTTGACATCGCTAATCAGTTGTCAGCAGTGGTCTTTCTACCAGATCCAAATATCGGTTTTGCTAATCTCATCGCTACATCATTGGGTTTATTGCTATTACCGAACGGACCACTTGGCTGTTTTCTAGAGTATATCTCAACATTAAACGTTCATGTCATTTTTAAATTCACTAACGCAAGCAGTTTTGTTGGTATATATTGCCGAAACGGGCATTGTCTGCGGAATTTCATCTATGGTGACATTTTCACTAGGGCAATAACTCTAATGGCAATTCGTAACGAAATTTTGAAAGACTTCTTGAATGGGAGCATGTCGATCAAAAGCGAACCCAAACGGGATAGCTGTGCCTATTAGAACGGCCGCGCTCGGCGAAGGGTTAAGGGCATCCGCTATGACTTTTTCGCAAAGATTGATTAGAGTAGTTTCACACGGTCCAATGAATCGATGTATAGACAATGGGATAGACAGGTCATGATTTTAACAGAGATTTGCAGAGTACTTTTAACAAAACCCTCAACCCTCACTGCTGCTTGTAAAAGAAAGATTTCGAAAAAGGAATGAAATCTTCTGAACGAAGAAAGTTGATTGCGAACTTGTAAAAAAGTTGCTAGCAATGTTATTTTATAATACTTTTATTTACACAAATTTTTGTTTCATTAAGCTTAATCATCGTAGAACTTTTAGTTTAGTAATTTTTAACAACGCTTATTTGGTATCAGTAGAATTGGCCAAAAAAGAGTACAAAAGCTGTTAAAAGGTATTTTGTTTTTGAATCGACGCTTAAAGATCTTTCTTGTCCGTTTGCTTTACACCGGACAGCATGTTCAATTGCCTGCAATGTGAATATGAAAAGTTATATGCAGTATCTACTCTGCCTCAATCTTTCGATGAATACCTCATTGTAATTGATTTAACCTATTGATTTATATCATATGTAATATGTTTCTGTTAAATTTCAAATGATATCTTGGTGAATAGGTTTTTAAAGATTGAAATGATTTCGGGATGATCAAAATTTCTTTGAATGACCCCTTAACAACGGTTTCTTCATCTTTAATTTTATTCAAATCAATTTTATTCTATCGGTATCAAAATCAACAGTTCTATTTCAATCTTTAACAACCTCTACAATCACTCAAAGACAGGTATATTTATTCAGATATAAATATAGACAATAGCGAAAGAAATTGTTTACAGAGATACCTCCTCCACAACTCACATAAATGCAATAGAACGGTTTTCTTTTTATTATATACATATTATAACAAATCAAATTATTTACATACACTCATCCCCCATCCACCCACACCCACTGCAATAGAATGGATTTTTTTTAATATACTTTATATACACCATACCCATATCCAAACAAATTACACACAATCCACACTTACAATAGACCAATTAATGCAATAGCCAGGATTTTTTTTGTTAAATAGAAGATTTGTTATAATATTAACTCCACTAAAAAAAAATTGTATACAAACACAACAATAGCCACAATATTCAGCCGAAATATACCTCAAAACATTTTCGATTGCTATTAAACATTTAAAAATTAAAATGGAATTTTCAGAAGCAAATATCTTAAAACACTTTTACCTCTGAGAAAAGTTAACATAAATAAGAAATAGACATGTTTGTTGTCTACTTCGTGTAATTAAAAATATATACTGTCTTTTCTTTTGTCTTTTCTCTGCCTTTTACTGCATTGAACTATGTTGCAGAAACATGCATCTCAATTTTTGTTTTTTTTTGATGCATTAATCCTAAGCATTAAATATCGTAAAATCTAGACGTAAAAGCTCATATTAAGTTTACTTAGCTCGTAGTATTTTGATATACAGGAAGAATAAAGTCGTAGATCAATGATCAGAAAAATTAAAAATAAGTCATGTGACGTTGTAAATAAAATTTTCAATTTTGATGTAAAGAATACTAGAAACGAAGATCGCGAAAATTTCAAATTCTTTTTCTATGATTGCCTTTTGTGCGATTTCCATCGATATTCTTTTGTTCATTTTTACATAGAACTAATATACATATATAAATAGATATAGTACATCCCGTTTATAAATTAACTATACAATGTAGGTATAAATTAAATTAATTCAAGAGAAAAAAGATCAAAAACATACAAAATCAAGTAAACGCGATATTTATATGATTTTTTTCTGATGCTTTATAAATCACAACCACACGATAGAGCATGTAACGTTAAAAGTTGAGCTGAAATCATATTGAACGGTGAGAAAAAGTAAAATCAGTAATTCGCAAAAGTATAGAATGTTTTATGAAGTAGAAAGAAAAAAATCCTTACAAAAAGTGTAAACCCGAAACAAACAAAGATCAATTCGTAATTAATTCAAATAAAAAGGATTTAATCAATTTTAAATAAATATAATCACAAAAAAATATAATGTATTAAATAGCTAATAATTTTTTTTTGATATTTATTATTACAATAATATGTAAAATGTAAGAAAGACTACATTAAAGTAAACGGTAAAAGAAATTACAATTTAATAATAGACAACCCTATTAACATAGCTGTTATAAATAATAACCAAAACAGAAGAATACAAAAAAAAAAAAAAGACAAAATAGAATTTGTTCGCGTTAATAGGAAGAAAATGAAACAAAGAGATAGAGGTACCCAAAACGATTTTGGTTTCTTCATACCATGCATTTTTACGTCAATTCCGTGCTAATGATCTGTACACATTTCTTAAGACGAACTAACACAATCTTTATGATTTCTAAATATTTTGTTGTTTTTTTTATATTGTTAAATAATTAAATGAGAAAATTGCATAATCGAAATTCAATCTAATTTACGTTGATATATGTAATATATTTTCTGGAATTAAAATAGAAATAGACCTTTACATTCAATTTTTGACAAAATTATAATGAATAAAGCCATGAATTGCTAAATAACCCAAGACTTTCCTTTTCAGTGGCTCGTTCTTTTTCAGTGGGAAAAGAGAGAGTGTAGGGTAGGTATGCCGTCGCGAGGGTAGGGTTTCGACAAATCCGCTGAGGTCGGTTTCGCGTCGCGTGCGTGACGCGGTACCTTTGATTGTTTCGTCATTTCATTAGAGTAGTTTTCGTCGGTTTAATTTCGAGTAGCATATTTTTCGGTACCGCGTCGGTGATTCGGTAACGCGCCTATGGGATTTTGTAGCGTTTTTGATTTGAGATCTGTGGAGAGATCACATCCAGAATTAACGTAACGTAGGTTTCCCGTTCTGGATGAGTAATTGTTGACGCGTTTGGAAAACGGGCATGTTCAGGTGGCTGAAATATTGTAATTGAGCGTAACCCATTCGGAGACCCACGACCGAAATCCTCTCCGAACTAGCTGGCCGACAAGCAGTCACCGCGTGAATGGGTTACGGTGCACGGATTGGTTGACCTGTTGGTACCATCCGTTGGCACTACTCAGACTTAACGTCTAGAACCGATGAGAGGTCGGTTCCGCGTTCGAACTTGGAAAAGTTTAAATCATTACAGTCTAGCAAAATATTGTCTTCTATTGAATTTTAAAAGTAACCATTTAGAGTAACAAAAAAATTTACATTAATCAACTTCACAATTTGGAGAACGAACTAAAAATGATCATAAATATGTATACCTTCAGAAAGGGTAATGAAACAATATCTAAATGAGAGTAATCACAGTAATCCACACAAAACAATCTTTTAAAAAAGTTCAAATATATAGGGCAAAATAAGACACATTTGTGCTTTGGACTTTATCGAAAAATTTGCCTCAGATTTATCTACAATGACATTATATTGATCGATTTTTTTGAAATAAGTGAATCATTACAATAAAAAAAGGGAACTGTATTTACCTTAGGGTTTTTTTCTGCCTGATAAAATGACGTGTTGTAATGTGACACAATTTATATTTTTTTAGATTCTAAATGTATAGTAATGAGAAAATATGGGAACTTATTTTTAGGCTGAAAGAAAAAGTTAAAACTTTAATGGTAATTTTAGATAAATTCCATGATTTCATATGGTGTTTAGAAACTCAAATATTTAATATTGTAGTTCATAGAATATAATTTACAATGTTTACGACTTTCCTTTCCAGCTAATCCTTCTTTTCCAGCAGAAATGGTAGCGAACGGTAAGTATGCCGTGACGAGGGCAGGGTTGTAGAAATCTGCGGATGGCCGGTTTCGTGTCGCGTTCGGTACTCGGTACCATAAGTTGTGTTGCGTTTTTTTCCTTAGAGTAGGATTTTTCGGATTCGGATTAACGTAGGATATTTTTTCGGTACCGCGTCGGTGATATTCGGGAACGCGAAATTAAATTTAGTTTTTGTTGTTGCCTGAAGGAATGAAAAGAATACGGAATAAAGTAAAGTAGGTTTCTTTTCCGTATGGCTGTGTTTTCGACGCGTTATTAAAACGGGCATGTGAACCGGTGGCTGAACTTTCGTATTCCGGACTTAGTCTGCTCGCGCAAGACCCGCGACCGAACTCCTCTCTGAACTAGCTAGCTAGCCAGCAGCGATCTCGGAGTAGACTAAGTGTGTCCGGACTTGTTGACCTGTAGGGTACAGTTCGTTGTCACGTCCGAAGACTTCACGTCTAGAACCGATGAGAGGTCGGTTCCGATTTCGTTCGAGCGATGTAACAGAAAATCATTACAGAGTCGCATGCAGATTGTATTCTTTTTAGAATATTTCCCGTTTTTTGGAATAGCCTTTCTTTTTCATGTCCCTAGGCAGTAATTGTACTTGGCCACCTTTCTTGGGAGAGGTTATCGGCTTCCGTTCCAAGTTACAGTACTTCCGCCACATTTCCAATGGTGGCGATGAAATCACACAACGGTGCTTTATTTATCTGGTCACTCCGTTCTTTTCCTGCTGTAATCTCTTTGTGGACTTCAGGATGGTTGTTATTATTTCGGGATTCATGACACTTGCCGCTATCTACGTTCATGTGTGTAGTCACCTTTTTGGTCCCATGGTTATCTTTGCAGAGCAAGGAGGCCATAGGAGGGTTGGCACAACCCTTTCTGGGGACAAGTGCTTAGAGCCAGATCAGCGCTAATCGGGAGTCCGTCTCAACCGAACCTACACCACCAACTCAAGTGTGCGAACTTCGAACGTACTCCGAGGCCTGCCAAGGTTTTACTGGGACGGAGACGGTATGATAGTTGAATTGGAGCCATTCACGCACGAGGATTGGCACAAGCCCTTATGGGGACAAGTGCTTAGAGTCAGGCAAGCGCTGATCGGGGGGCCGTTTCAACTGAATGTACACCACCAACCCAATTGTGCGAACTTCCAACGTATTCCGGGGGTATTTGATTCTTGTTTCCCCGGTGAGGAAATCTGCGGGTTTTTGTGTGGTGGTGAAACTGCGTGGTAGGGTGCAGGTGTTTGGAATGTGGCCTCTGCGGCTAGGTGGCTGCGAGTGACAAACGTTTTAAGGATAATAATTTTGCTCCGGTCGGTCATTTCCTCGTTTGGTCGAACTTTTGGAAGCTCGGTGGATCGAACAAGTAGAACCCATGCCCGTCTTTGGGTGAGTTAGTTGGGTCTGTAGAGCCTCTGCCGGAGTATCTCCAATCAATTGGTGGGGTGGCAACGGAATTGGTTTGAGATTGTTCGGACGGACTTTAGGTCCATTCAGTTATGGCGCATTCTGGTTTAAAGCAGAATGTCACAGCTGGATGGACGGACGTACGGCCAAAGCGTGGTACTGATCATATTATCTTCTCGAGTGCCGGTACATTTGATCAAGATAATGGGATCCTCTATTTTTAAGCGAAGGCCCAAAAGGGGCTGTAATGCGGCCAGTGTAAAATGTTTTCCTTATTCAGCTTAGCAATTATCAACAATAAGTTAAATTAGATTCAACTTTATTGCTTGCACTATCACGAAATGTTGACTGCAAGATATAGGGTACGTAAAGTTGTTAGGCTCAGTTTTCAGAACGAAATTTATTTATGCGCGAAAGAAAAATGTTCCTGCATCGTCACGGATAAGATATAATTTCAAATCTGGTACATCAAAAAAGTAAATAATGTTTAAAAAGTTTAAGTAAATTTATGTTTTTTTTATAATCTTGCAAGCTGATCACAAACTGGGCTAGATAAACATTATTTTGTGTGTCACCCTTATACCAATTTTTCAACATTGTTTGCGAGGCGCACCTACCGAAGCGACGAAATGTGAAATGCAGAGTGCAGGAGCGTTGTGCGATGGAGCAAGTAGATGTTGAGAGCGGTAGCGAATGGAACCTCTTCTAGGTGGTATAAAAACTACCGCTAAGTATGTATTTTATTTTTTAAAGTTCTCCCATTCTCGACCACTCTTTCTCTTTCTTCGTCGCACAACGCTTGTTCGATCTGCATTCACATTTCGCCGCTCCGTCTAATGTCCCTCCTAGACAATGATCATTGTGTTAGCTTTTACATTTAATTTAAATTCGTCAGGGCAGCAATTTATAAAATAACTTACTTTACTATATTCTCATGGCAGCATTTTCGTATTCGAATATTTCTTTACATTTAGTTTATCTCAATTAAGATATGTAATGTATCTTGTAAACATTGAAATGGAGTCAGCAACGGACATCCGGAAGAGAGCGATTTGCGGAACTTCCGCTGATCTATCAAAAGCCAGATGTCACTACTTCAGCATTGATTAAACGTGGCGAACTTCATCAGCCCAGTGTACAATTCGTAAGCGAGAAGCGAGAAGTCAACGAGCGAGAGGTTAGTTCGTTTTTGAACGTCGTCCGTGGTGGGTGAATTGACCGCTCTGCTCGGTGAAAATCGTAAATCAAGTGTTTCAGCGAAAAAGTTTAAGATTAAAGTGCAGAGTAGTTAATACTAAAGTGAGTGCAGCATTGAAAATTGCATGACTATGTAGAGATTTGCCCAAAATTTGCATCGTGAGCAGCCGACTTCTGTGGTCAACGCGAAGATATGGCACATTAGCCCCACCGCTAGAACGAGATGGCTATTGTAATATTACGAAGTATTAAATAATACTTGTCCATTTAGACATCTCGTTCTGGCATTTGCATTAGCAACATACAGTAAATAATCGCGATTTGGAGTCTTTCGTGACTTTATTGGGGATCCTTCTTTCCTCTCTCGCATTCAATTGGGTCCATTTAGCGTTTGGCGCTCTGTTTCTGTTCGCAGCATTTGTTTTGTTGATTCTTTAGATGGATTTGTTTTTGCAGAAGATTTCCTCAATGTTCCGTATGTGCGCGGAATTTGCAAAACGACTGCTGAGAGCAAGTGCAGCACTCAGATCTTGTAGTGACACGCTTCGCACGAGATTGCTGTTTGTGTACATAAATTAGAAGTCTGATAACGGGGGAGTGCTTCCCGTGCGTTTATGTCTAGTGACAATTGCGTGAATTGAGTTGACAGCGCGCTTTATACAAGCACAGTGTTCGATAAGATTTTAGGGATGGATTTTTGGCGGTTGGTGTGGGAAAGATTTTTTGTAGTACATTCATATTCTGAAATGTTTGTAAGGCATTCTTGTGGGGAAATTACTAGCACCATATTTCGAAGGAAATCATCTGTTACCTCGTTCGCTATCTTTGGCTTGTTGCAATGATAAAGAACATTTGCTGCTTCAATGGCTTTTTGGGGACATTCTATCTAATACAAATTCATACGTCGTTAACGTTCTTTGAAGAAAATCTTTTCCGCCTATATTTGCTTAATTCCTTGTCTACACAAATGTGAAAATTTTTTACGATGACTTGATTTCCAGATTTCGCTCTTTCATTCTCTAGCTCAGGTATATTCAAATTTCATACTCATCTCATAGACTTGCACGTAAAAATAATCGTCATCCCCAACAACCATATAACGAAACTATAATTAAAACAAAACGAAATTTTGTTTTCTACTGAGGTCTAAAAAGTTCTACTTTAACTCTATAAATTTATAGCAAATGGTATATCTTATTCTAATCTAAACATTTCAATCATATCTCTCTGCTAATATAAGTTTAAACAATATTCTTAATCGAACATCTTATAACCTATCTATACTTAAACCTATAAGTTTTAAAAATACATTAATCGCAAGCTAATTTAATAATATACCTAATCTATATTTTCAACTTTACTACTTATAACTAATATTAAATTAATTAGAAAAATAACCGAAGAATTATGAGCGTAACCAAACAGCAACAAGAAATCTAAAACAACAGCACTAGATTTTGATTTTTTTTATGTATTATCATACAGCTACCAATATCGAGATAATTGAACCTCCTGCTACATTAATTTCAACAAAGCTTGTAACTATCCCCATTGCAAATATTGAACCCTGGAGCTCAAATTTGGAGGATATTCTATTTTCTTGTTAGTGGCCCGCATGTATACATAGCATTTAACCGGAACACCGCCAGAAGCAAGAAAATAATTTTTTATCTAAATACACAAAGACTTGACGAGGAATGAATCTAGTTGTGAAGTACTTCTCAATGTGCCCGTCAATGGGTAAACAGTTGCAGAGTTCGCAAAGTGGTTTCGACTAAGCCTCAATATGAGTATTTCTGTCCTCGATATCTTCGTTTGGATGTGTAGTGTTTCCAATTTCTTTCAGGTTTCCTATACAAATCAGTTAAGTGTGAGGACATTCCCTTTCGAAAACCCTCAGTATATCTTCATACTAGCACTTAAACCAGATTTCACAGCCATATGTCGATTGGTCTAACCAGTCTTATAACAGATATCTTTGACGTTTTGATCAATGTATCCGAAATGAAACAGTCATCGAAGGTGCATGAAAACTTTACGCGCTTTCCTGGCCAGGGTTCTAACATGCTTGGTGGAGTGTAGATAATAATATAAGTGAACACCTGAGTATCGAATGCAGAATTTATGATGCACCAGCTCTGAACTGCGTTCGCCAGCCAAAATGTGTAAATCTGTTTCAGATCTGGCCAACCGCAACGTTTTGAGAAACAAAATTATTTCGCATTCACATTCATTCCCCAATTGTCCGTATACGGCTATACACACAAACACTTTTGGGGTTTTGTCCTAACTTACAAACCCGTATTAAAATCGCGACTGTGTCCGTCCATGGGTTTGTGTTTTTCTCGAAAGCTATAGAAGCTACAATCCCAAATATGGTGTATTTATAATGATTGATTGCCTCTTGAAAGCTTGGTTATCGAAAAAATTGTTAAGGGGGTCTGCCTCCGCGTTCAGGGTTGACACCCTAAAAAAATTTAATTACCTGAGGTGATCGTGTAGGGTATCAAATGAAAGATTTTGATTAGAACTTTCCAACACAGGATTTAAAACATTAGTTTTTGTACCCAGGGGTGTACAGCGAGGGGAAATGTATCAACAATTGATGTCAAATTGGGTCCAAAAATCTGAAAAAATCATGGAAGGAGTTCTTTATGATTATCAAAATGCACACAACTTGTTGATAATAACATTAGTTGTAAATTTCACATTTTTTTCAATAAAATCGAATTTTTTGCTCTAGCACTACAACTCCTTTCGGGTGATATGGTGAATACCACGTTTTGGCCGTGTGTCCGTCCAGCCAGCTGCGATACCGTCTGATTTTAAACCAGAACGTATCGTAACTGAACGAGCTTATAGTCCGTTCGAAGAATCACCCGAACTAAATCTCGTTGTCGCCATCGAGACTCGAACCAGGGACCTTCGGCTTACGGGATGAGTGCTCTAACCAATACACCACGATGAATGAAATGCGATGTCAAAGCAGTTCAATATAAGGTCCTTATATTCTGTAAGTTTCATGGAAACCGAATCAAATTTGAAGTTATAGCCATTTATATTTTACTTCAATTACAACAACACACGATTTTTCAACTTTATATGCTCTCTATCGAACCAGAGTACAATTTTCATCGGATACCCGCCAATTTTTTAGATAAGATGAATGATATGAATATTTTTATTCTAAAAGTATGGCGACCGTTTTAAGTGAAGCAACCATGTTTTAAGTTTTTGTCAGTATGCTTTATGTACATCTCGATGATTTTTTTTTAATTTATTCAAAAAATCTTATCTTTATATCATATGTTAAGTACAAAATCCTAGTTATGTCTACCTTACTTGTTTGAAGATTCCTTTGAACTACTGAAGCTTTTTGATCTGCAGTGTTAATAATCAGATCATCAGCAAACACCACTAATGAATACGTTCGATACGTTAAGCATAAATGTGGAGAAGACTTTTGACCCGGTCACTGTTTCTTGCTGTAGATCATTCATACCCTAAAATCGCACATTGTCGTTAGATTTCCATAAGCTACATGAAAAGATTTCACATATAACATATTGCACATCATGGTGACAATGTGTCTGGGGAACTTGTCCTCAAGGAGCTTAAAAATGAGTCCATCTAACCATACCGTATTGAAGGCTTTCTCCATATCAATGAACTACGCTCCAACACATTATCTATTGCTTAGTTTCCAGCAGATGTCTGAGGTTGCTTTTGGAATCATATAAAGAGTCGCATGCCTGACTCTTAATCCAAACTGACATTTCGGCATCAACTCATAATTTCGATGTGTTCCCTTAATGCTTGGTTAAGTATCACTTTGAACTCCTTCTGCAAAAGTAACGAGTATCGATACATTCATATTGAGGCTTATTCGAAACCCCATTGCGTATTATGTAACTGTGTGCGAAATTCCCTGGAAATTTGCAATCCTTCCACTCTACTGACAAGTACATTGACACATATCTCAAGACTGTCTTCATTCCTCCTGAAGCGTTTGCGAATCTACATAAAGTCAAGTTTTTGATTCGGACATGGTTTCGATTATAAATCATGCAATAGGCAGACCACCGATAAGATGATCGAATATCATCCGAATTCGAGTAAAGGGTTCAGGTAATCTTTTGCAAGGTTAAAGAGCTCATCCCTTGTGATGGATCGGAAAACTCAATTTTTTTTTTGTATAAATTGCATTCAGACCTCGTTTTTTTGAGAAAACTGAGAGTTTACTCTGTGTACCAGGCAAAGCAGATTAGAGGTAATTCAAAGCTTTGTTAGTGATACTAGTTTTTAAATTTTTAGAAGCGTTTTCTCAAAACTCTTGAAAATCGGTTGCCACGATACCTCGAAATCTAACGAATGAATGCACTTGGAAGTTTTAATCACTTCTTCTTCCTAGCACTACAGCCCCTCACGGGCTTTCGATTCCTGCAAAAAGCGCCTCCAATTGTCTCGGTCCATTGACCGCGTCCTTCAATTCCGAAATCCGAGCAGTGATGAACTGTCTTCGTCGACCGAGTCAGACCAGCGTTTCCTCGCTTTCCCCACTGGTCTCTGGCCTTCAGTTCCCCCAAAGAATACCTTTTTGGCTACCCGTAGTTCGTTCATACGATTCATGTGTCCAACCCATTGCAGCTTCCGCAGTCTTACAATCGTTGAGACCTCCGGCTCGTCAAAAATTTCATACAGCTCATGGTTGTATCGAATTCGCTAGTGATTGGTCCTCGTCCAGCTTCGCTCCGATTATTCAACTCAGGACCCGTCGCTCGAAAGCGCTCAATATATTTGCGGATGCTTAGGTTAGGGTCCATTTTTTATGCTTGGACCTTTGTTTTCCTGTGTATGCAGCTGGTCTTCAAAATCATAACTAAAAAAAAATATTTTATTTGCGTGCTGTATTCTACGGTGTATTTCGTCTCTTTCATTACTGATTCTCGTTATTTCGATGTCTAAATACACAAATTCTATCACATTTTCGATACTGTACTCGCCAAGTGTGATATTTTGTGTATTTAAGGTATTTTTCCTCGACTGCGTCATGAGCTTTGTTTTATTCTCATTGATTTGTAGCCCTGCGAGTTTTGCTTCGCTGTCGAGTTTCATGAAGAGCTCTTTTGCAGTTGTTAATGACCGTGAAAAATGTTGATGTCGTCCGAATAGGCTCGACTTGCATAGTAATGTACGTGTATCGACAGGTAGCTTCCTTTTGACGTACTCCAAAGCCAAATTGAATAGCAATGGGGCCAGTGCATCCCCCTGCTTTATTACGAAATTTGTGTCAAAGGCATCGGTGAGCTGGTTATTGATGCGGACTTGGGAGGTCGTCCACGTCATTGTCATTTTGGTAAGACGGACTAATTTGGCTGGAATACCAAAGCAAAGCATTATTTGGTACGGTACGTTACCATCAGTACTGTCGTATGCTTGCTTAAAGTCAAAAAGTTTTAACTACTTAATCAGTACATATTTTAGCCATATCCAAACTAGGATTATTTGACTCATCTAGCCTTTATTTTCTCACAACGAAGCAGTCGTGAAAAAGCACCAAATTTTGAAAAAAAAAAAATGTTTAAAAAAGCGCCAAAAACTTATCTTTCAATGTCTTTTCGTGTTCTTAGTTTAAGTACAAGTTTAGTCTCGCCAGATTAAAAGACAATTCGATTTTTTCACTGGACATCAACAGGACATAATCGTGGTAACCGCATAACACCATTTTTTTGAAAATGGGTGACTAAATTATACTGTAATTCAGCCATGAGCACTACTTTTCTCATCCTTTTCTTTTTTTTAAGTACCTTCATTCACTACCACACTGCTTTGGTCAGCAACCTACTACTTAAATGTTGCTTTGCTGATTGACTCCAAATAAGTATTCCATAATGTAATTTCGTCAGGACAAATGCATTTAGAACAAGTTTCTTGATGTGCATTGGAAAAGACTCAGATCTTCTTAACAAGCCTATTTTGGGGCTAATTGCCTCCTTAAGCTATTTATGTGTGCCAACCAGGTCAGACGATGGTCAATGACGAGACCAAGATATTTCATTTCTTGCACCCTGCAATTTTTCGCCGTTAATATTTAGTTCAACATCTATGTCTCCTTTGTTCTTTTGCTTAAAAACAATATATTTTTATATTTTGTCTTTGTAGTTCTGTTTTCGTAGATGCTTGATCGCTCAGGACATTGTTCCCTCCAAGTAACTCTTAAACAACTGCTAAGGACTACCCTGAATTCCATACGATTCAAGTTTACGAAGCAAGAGGTCCTGATCAACTGTATCAAATGATTTTTTCAAATCCACAAAAACTGCGATGACATAGTCACCTCTGTCAAGTCCCAGATTGATGAAACGTGTGACAGAGTGTAGGGCATCCGAAGTACTCTTGTTCTTTTGAAAACCAAGCTGATGTTGGCCTACGATAGAGTTTTCAACTAAGAATGATGGCAATCGATTGTTTAGCATTTTTTCAAATATCTTACTAAATCCCGTCAGCAGCGCTATCGGGCGATACTTATTCGGGTCGAGATGACCACCACCCTTAAATATAGAAACTATTTTTGCAAGTTTTTCTTCTTCCGAAAATGACCCTTTCCTAATATGCACGTTTATAAAATAAAATTTGCCATAGGCTCGGCGATGTCCTCCTTGATTATACTAACCTCATTCATCGCGATGCTATCGATACCTGGCGCCATATTCTTTTTCAATCCATTGATTACATTTAAGACTTCTCTTTTATTTGTTTGGTGAATGTGAAGGATGGAATTTATTGAGATATTTGTAGTATTTAAATTGCTTTCTGAACTAGCAACGATTTCTTTAGTGGTTCTTCCACCAATTGTTGAAAAAAAATTATTTAATGAATTCGGCGCCTCACGTGGACACGATGTATTAGAGGGCGCATCAGGATTCAGTTGAAAGTTTTGTGTAATACCGCGGGGTGAAGAGTTATCCTTTACCTCATTTATTATTTTCCATATTTAATGGGAGTATTCAGCCGCTGTTTCCATTCTTCTTGAGAAATATGAGTATTTAGCCTCTTTCACCAGTTGTTTCGATTCTTTTTTCGCTTGCATATATACAAACTTCAAAGCTTGGTTTCCATTGTTCTTCCTGTAGTCCATATATGCCTTCCTTTTTTTAATACTTGCATCAATTACTTTTTTCGTTATCCAAGTCCGTTGTCGACACCTGATTTTTTTTCTCAATTGTAGAGCTTTGCTTAGCAGCTATGATGATATTTTTGAGTTCAATAATAATTTGGTTTCCGCTTCTTCACTACTTCTCGTATGTTTGATTCAAAGAGCTCCTTATCTAGATATCTGAACGTTTTGATGGTCGGCTTCTGTTTGTTCAGGGTTTGGTTTAGCTATTTTTAACTCACGGTGATCCAGCTCCGGCCAGTCCTCCAATGTGTATGTCATGTATTCAGCCACTTTTAGATCATTGGTTATTATATGATCCAGACAGGTATTTGAAACTAGGCGAGTAATTTTGTTGTTATTTATGAGTACCACTCCATTCGTTTCTAGCGTATCCCTATAAATCCTTGATTCTGGTGATTCCATTAGTACATCAATGTTTGTGTCCGCTACTGTGTTTAATTTTTTTCCAGTTGAGAATAATATATACTCGTATAGTACTGTGCAAAAATCTTACGCATTCATACGATTGGGGTCGTAGTACGTCCCTAATTTTATTTTTTTTACCTGCATGGCGTACTTCAAATATTATAACGTTATATTTATCAGGCGTCACTCTCTTTGTAATGAAATTGATTGTATTTTTTAGGTATATTGCTGTGCCTCCACCTCTTCCAGGTCTGCCGAAGAATACCACATTATATCCTTCAATATTGTAAAATCATGGTTCCTCTGGGTAAATCCAGATTTCATTGAGAATAATCAAATCTATGTCAGAATTTTGCTGCAGGTAAATCTGAATATCATTTAGCTTGTATCTTAAGCTTCTTATATTTGCATACGTGAGCGTTAAACTTGTTCCACTTAATTGATTTGAAAGATTACCAATCATCGATCATCATCCTCCTGACGATCAATATTCAGCGTTGAAACTCCGGACTCTACCGAGTCAGCTCTGTGAGAATGATCAGCATTATTATTGTTATCAATACAGTTGGAGCACTTCTCAATCGAGCTTTTGCAGTCCTTTAGGTCATGCTTTCCTCCACATTTCACACATATTTGCTCCCCTTCACATTTTGATGTTTTGTAATTGAATTTTTGACATTTATAACACCTCGTTACGTTAAAGTCTTCCTTCACAAAATATGATCCATAATGTATATTAACGTATCTATTTGTGAGCCTCTTATACATGCTCCCACCTGGATGATGTGCAACCACCTTCCATTTCTTGTCCGCCTAGCATGTACAAGTTCCATAGTATCCCGCTCCTCTTACTGGGATTTAATGATTGGATCTCATTCCTTAATTCCTCTATTGAATATTGATTTTTTAGACCATTGATGACAAGTCTAGGCTGTCGCAACCTGTTCTCGGCAATGTCATACTCATCTTTCATTGCCTCTGTTGTTATATTAAAGAGCGATGTAGCATTTTCATTGGTCGATGTTTTGATAATCACCCCACCATTACGAATAGGCCCCATTAGTTGGAGGTTTTCATTCTGAAGATGTGAACAAATATCCGATAAAAATTATCATTTGCATGTCCATTGGGTCTCGAGGAAAACATACTTAAAAATCCGGAAAAAAGAGACGTCCGACGGGATGACCTCCTTAATGGAGCGAACAATCGGTTATCTCGATATTGGTGGCTGGATGATATAAAACAAGTAAAAGTAGCTGGAGAGTGCTCGCGCAAGAAGGGTATTGTAAACTAATTAGAAATTCAAGCAACGTCTTCTGAATATAAAAACTTGACTCATCCATATTATTCCATGAATTGAGCTCGGAAAACTAATACGAGTATTTGGTTATTATGTATTTTGATTTGCCGCCATTTTATTTAGAGGTCATGATAATATATCAAAGTTGCAAAATATTTCTAATTTTTTCGCCAAAATCCTTACACTTACACAGTATCACGTGTGATTGTAGTTGTAATTAACAAATTTTCAATTGTCTATAACTTAGCTGTTTATTGGTCTATTTTTATAAAACATGCATATAATATCAGAAAATTCAGATACATATTTTTGGCAAATTTAAGAGTCACCTTTCGATTTTATAGACGAAAATGTAAAATTCGTAAAATTTACTATTAACAAATTTGACGGAGTTTTCATTTCTGAGGTATTTGTTGCCCTTGTACTCATAAAAACCTACTTTCATGATTTAAATGAGGCATATTATTATCATTTCATACTCCGAACATCTTTCTGACGTTAGGCAGTAAACTGATTGGGCTATAACTTCCTCGACACGCAGTCTTTTCCTTTCTTTAAGATCGGAAACTTTTTTGTGGTTGCGAGGTAAATGCTGTTTACGCACATAGTGTGGGGCTCCCATGCTCTCGAGCGACTGGACCACCCACTAAACACCTCCCCTGTCAGCCTGTGAACCTAGTCTAGAATCGTAAGATCCGAAACTTTTTGGCGTTTTTCTACTGATTTGGGAAAGATGAATGGTTCAGCATGTTATTAAACAATGTGCAATAATTTCGAATTTCGTAATACTATATTGGGAATACTTTCAATACTACATGATTTCTTTTTGTTTATTTTGCCGACTATTAGACACTAGTCCTCATTATTAATAAAATAATGAATAAGATTAACGCTCGCTATGAGGCTGTTAGGGCTATTATCTCAGACCCACGTGTATCTGTATTCAATTTGGTTCTCTATTATCCTTCAGGAATACACCTCTTGGATTATTGTCCGCGTTCAGCCATGATGTATGCCGAGCATTAAGATGAACGGCAAGAATATAATAACGCAGCCTGTTCAATTCGAGTATTTCAAACTAGTTATCGAACTAATTTGAAAACTTTTGTTCCAGTTGCATAGGCCAAGGTATCGAAGAGCTTCTTTTCACCTTGCAGATGCATAATTCCTGAGTTCGAATTTATTAATATTTTCGAAAAGATAGGGCCTCCTCAACTGGAATATGTAATTGGAGGACGCGGTCTATAGATGGAGATGACTGGGTGCGATGTGTCCGGGAGGGCAGGGTCTTCTTACCAATATCCCTGTGCCACCTCTTCACAACATAGTTTACCCTACCGTTTCTAATAAATTCAAAATCATTGAATCATTGAATGCCTGAATTGAGGTGAATTTTAGAAAGAGCAATCGAATTGACTTTAATCGAAATAAGACGAAATCCATGCGTGGAAATGTGGCTGAATGGCAAATAACTTCGCGACATTTGATAACCCTAAATGTTGAAAACTGAAATTGAGTTTAAAATCTTGTTTGCCTAACCTGCTTACTAATGATTCAATTCTTTTTGAAGAATCGTAGCAGCTCATTATTATATTATTTTTGTTTTATTCTGTTGGTCCGCTTGGTGGTGGATGCAAATGGAACCCCGGGCTTGACGGGGCTAGGAGGTAAACTACTGCGATTTACTAGGGCTGGTTTATATATTAGTATTGTTTTCGCATCTTCATATCGTGGGCATCCTTAATTTTATGAAATTACATAAGTATAACCCTGACGTAGGGTCTTTGTGATTACAAAATTTCTGTCATCAGAAAAATTATTTTATGCCCTGGATTGGTTACAAAGCCCTTTATGTTAGGTAGGAGCACTTTCTACCTACTGAACTTGTTTCTTACGCAATCGGAATTTCGATATGTGAGTTAAGTTGATGTTCGGAAGACATTGTTTGATTTGCTAATTTGTTTAGAAAACGTCTCTGGCAGGATCATTCCCCTCCTACTTCAACTTGTTTAAGTTATTTTTCAAGGATATCTAGCAATATGCATTTCTATTACATTAACATGAACAATATTTGTTTACATCAACAATATTTGTTTTCATCGGCAATGAATTACATTCTAAGGATTATCTTGGCAATTAGCTCCTATTCAAATTTATAAATTCCGCTCTTTGTATGAATAAATGTCCTAAATTATAAACTTTTATCAATCATAAACCTGATTTCTTTTCAGAAATAAATATTCTAAACTCAATCAAACAAAATTTTCTTAAATTATCAAGCATATATTTTCTATAAATGGGAGTAAAATGTCGACCAATGAGATGGAAGATACAGTTTCAAAAGCTAAGAAGCAGGAGGTGCATGGTAGTTTAGATGTAGCAGAATCTCGAAGAATTGGAAACGAAAATGAAAACTCCCCAAGAGGAAATTTAGATTCACCAAACATAGCTGATCATATTCCTCCTCCTTTGAGCGAAGTGTCCGATATTAAAAATTTAGTTGTAATTGATAAAAATGACAACTTCGGCGCGCATCATTCGAAGACCAGAAAGCATAAACGTCTAAACAAGGGAAGCATTGGACATGCTAAAAACAATCAAAAAATAAAAATGCGGCCTCCTCCACAACCTGGAATGGCCAGGACGTTGTCAAATAAATCGTACAAGGCACACGTGAAAAGTTGTAAGCAAGCAATAAAGGCTGAACTAGAGAACCTTTACAACGCGAAAAATCAAACGTCACATCGAAAACAACATGCCGCGAATAAAACGATACAAAATTATAGTAAGATGTTGGGAAATCGAGCGGCACAGTTTGCGCTCCGATCGAAATTCTTTCTACCTGCAAAGCGTCCTCGTAAAGAGGTCATAGTACCGCCAACAAAGTTTTTGTTGGGAGGAAATATTTCTGATCCATTGAATCTAAATGGATTACAAAATGAATCACAAAATCCAACTCCAATTCAAACTCCTCAACAATCACCTGTTACAACGCCTCCAAAGGTAGAGGTGATCATTCCTCCAAACATTTTTGATCCGTTGCATCTTTTGGATCCAGTCGATTCTGTAGAGTATGAGAAACAGCTTGTATCGCCAATGAAGCGAAAATCCAAGCCAAAACATCGTCATCGCAAAAAGAAGACAAAACGAAAAAGTACGGCAGAATCTATTCCAGAGGTTTCCTCAGCGGACCAGTCAGCAGCAAGTACGGCTGGTACATCTTCTACCGCTCCGACGTTCACTATCGCGTGTGCGCCTTCGTCGACGGAGATATTAGGGGCAGATGAATGTCGGGAGATGGGAAAAAGTGATGTTGAAGATACGGAAAGCGTAATCTCCACGAGAGAAACTAACCCTATAACGGCAGATGCAGCAGACGTGAAACCAAGCACTCATCTCGAATCCAATGAATTGAAGGCTCCTGGATGTCTTGAGGAAGCTTCTAAAGGAGAATGCAGCATAAATACAACTGGGAGACTTACACTGGATATTCCAAACGCATTTTCGGTTGGTCGATTTGCGGACAAGACGAAAAGTCGCGAGCTGAAATTAGATCTTAGCGATGTGGGTGGAGATCATCACTCAATAGGAAGTGGGGGTGGTAGGAAAAGACGAATCAGTGAAGGCCCAAACAAATGCAACAAGGTAAAATTGTATGTTGAAATTTAACAATTATTAAAGTATCTTTGTGACAGTTTCGGAAATTGGATGCTATGGACAAAATTGTGAGTCCAGTGGTACCGCAACCTGGAGCTTGGAAACGTCCACCCCGAACGAAACCGACTGGAGCACGAAAAGGATCCCGGCTTCGATCAACATCGGTTAGCGAGAATGAGCTCGCTAGTCCTACCGACGAAACAAAATCGTTTGAATGTAAGTTACATATCCTTTACGGCGTGAATTCTTTCATATGCTTTTTTCAGGTGATAGCATTCGTGGTGATACTCCCGAAATTGAGGCACAAAAACACTTCCCTGAACGTGAATCTATCAGAGGATCTTCAGTCCCCTCATCACATACCGTAGAAGCTGGAGGGCCACTGCAAAATGAAAAATTACCAAAGTTTCGAGCCGACGGCTATCGGTACCAATACGGAAACTTTGATCGTTATGCCGGGTATAGAAATATAAATGAAATTATGGATGTGCGCCTTGAAGTGTTTCATAGAAACGCAAACTTATTTCGCGGTAAAGATATTCTAGATGTCGGTTGCAATGCGGGTCATATTGCGATTGCTGTGGCGAAAGATTTAGCACCAAAGTCAGTCCTTGGGATAGATATTGATAACAATTTAATTATGCGCGCCAGGAGAAACTTGTCATTGTTTGTAAGAGTGCCGAAGGAAAGTGCGAAACCTGTGCATAATAAAAGTGATGATAGTAATAAGGATCATAAATGTGAAAAAAAGAAAGATGATGTGAAAAGTGAAAATGAGGCTAGTACTAGCGAAGCCAAACACATGGAAACTGATTCACACTCCCATGCCAAAACGACCGATTCTGACAAAACTAAGAATAAAAAGCAGTTTAATAGCAAAATTCAAAATAGAAGAAGACAGCATCATGGACGTGGAGAGAGGGGGAAGATGGACTTTTTCCCCATTTCATTTCCAATCACGTATGGAGCGATGAAAGATGTCTCAACGTATATTACAAAAGACAACACTTCTCCGATTCAGACATCGCATGAGGATAAACAATTCCCAAAAAATGTGTTTTTCAGAACAGTAAGTATTTTGATAAGTTTTCAAATGTAAAAGATTTGCTTTGTTCAAAACAAAGTTTTTTTCAAGGCCAACTATGTGCTGAAGGATGAATCACTTATTAACAATGAAACGCAGCAATACGATGTTATTCTTTGCCTATCTGTGACTAAGTGGATACACTTGAACTTTGGTGATGCTGGTTTAAAATTGGCATTTAAAAGAATGTTCAATCAATTACGCCCAGGTGGCAAATTGATATTGGAGGCTCAAAATTGGGCCAGTTATAAGAAAAAGAAAAATCTAACGGTAAAATACATAAATTTATTGAATATGCATGAGTACAACCGTTTCTTTTATTTCAGGAAACAATCTACAACAACTACAGAAATATCGAGTTCTTTCCGAATAGATTTCATGAGTATCTGTTAGGCAGCGAAGTAGGATTCAGTCATAGTTATTGCTTGGGAGTCCCAAGGCACATGAATAAAGGGTTTTGCCGGCCAATACAGGTAGGAATCATATCACTTCTATTAGTAAAGATGATATTCAATAGGTACTATCTCATCTAAATTAATTATCTCTAGCCCACAAAAGTTTCTCCAGAAACTCTAAAGACACAAAAGTACCTTTCTTCTTAGGCTGATTGGGTTTGCTTCAAAAATTATTGCTTTGAAATCTGGGCAGGATTGACTCATCTATCCCTGAAGGCCGAGCTTTCATCACCGGAGGTCTCCTTTTGCTATTCTAGTTGTATTTTTTATTGTTGCCGAAATTTGTAGTTTAGTTATAATTTTGCGCGTACTTCATAGAAATTATATATTGGTTGTGTTTAACACTGAATTTTGCCATTAGGCGTTTGTGCGTACCTAATATAAACTGATCAACACACCTTTGTTAGGAATGAAAAGAATCATCATAGGAGACATAGTAGTATGTCGCAAGATAGCCATTATGCTTATATGCATCGAATTCTTAAATGTATCGTTTTGTTTTATGTTTTATATGAAATAACCCCCTTTTATGCCTCGTATTTTAATATGCCGATAATGATGTGAACAATATAAATTCAAATATATTGATAACCTTGCTTACTTACAACATGTTCTTATTGTTTTTGTCTGGCAAACGAAAGACCCGTGTAGATGCGATGACATTAAATCTTCTATTCCTAGAGCTGTGGCTAGAATTTAAATTACCTCTCATTTTCTTGGCAAAGCTTTCCGTAGATTTGGTCCAAGGAAGCTGTAGATATGAGGTATAAAGTAGCATCATATTTCGTTTGATTATTTCAGTCAGAAAATACACACTGAATCTCATACACTTCTCCGTAGCACTACGACAATTCCTGCGATCTATCTCCGCCCGTCCTCCAATTTCGAAATCTGTGCAGCGATGAACTGTCTTCGTTGACAGAGTTGGACCAGCGTTTCCTCGGTTACCCAGGTGGTCTCCGCCATTCAGTTCTCCCAAAGAATAATTTTTTGGATGCTCTTCGTCTATACGATTCACATGGCCAGACCATTGCTGCTTCCGCAGTCTTATAGTCGTTGAGGCTTTCGGCTCGTCAATAATTTTATACAGCTCATGGTTGTGTCAAACACGATGGAAATTTACAGCAGATCCTTGCTGGTAGTGATCAACTGGCAGACGAGGTCGTAAAGTCGTTCTTATTGGAGGAGATTAATCCTAGAGGCCAAGGCCCGGCTTGGGTTGTCGCGCCATGGATGATGATGGTAGTATCGAATAAGCCGTTGGTCCCTTTCTAGCTTCTAGATTCTAGCCTATTCATATCCTCTGTTCGATACATCTTCGCCAAATCGACAATATTGTAATGTTCAAAAATATACTGAGCACTTTGATGTTCATTCCACTTCTCAATAGAATGCTCTATTCCGCACAAGATTATTTCCTCCTTGAACATGGTTTCGTAGCCTGTCGCCAACTGATTTGCATGAACAATTATCGATCCTCTGGGATCCTCCCATATTAGGTAAGTGACGTCATTGATATTGGTCACAGTCCGATATGGTCCGCATATTGGGCCGGCAATTTAGGGAACTTTCCCGTAGCCGCGCCCCGCGTTAGTCACCGAATTTACTGCACACAAATCCGCTTAGTATTTCGATCTATCGGGGTTTCCTTTCCCACGATATTTGTTGATCCTCCCATATTAGGTAAGTGACGTCATTTAACACATCCTTTAGACACTGAAGATAACTCAAGCTGTAAGGTATTTATTGCCTTAAACATTTCATCTCCGAGCGAGTATTTGACACAGTCACGTTGATTTTTATTCCTTGAAACTTTTTTGTCAGTGGCCGGGCTTAGCGATTACACATCCAAGGTAGTTCTTTGCAAGGTCTAACAGCGTCTGTTCCATTTAGTGGATTTTTTGTGGTAGCGAGATGAAGGCTATTTACGGCATCTGTGGCACTCTCACACGGAAAAGGACTCTGACTACCCACTAAATATTGGGGTGCTAATGCATTTTTAGTAATTGCCAAAAAAGACGCTTCGACGCCTCCGCGTACTCGAATATGCCCTCGTTTTATGGTGGTTTAGTAGGCACGCGGCTTAAGCTCTATAAACAATATTTTAGAAGGGTTTCTGTGGTAGACTGACTAGTACGATGGTTTCTGACCAAGGAAGAGGAGTAATCTTCAAGCAGTATACTTTCCACGGTGTCCTTCGGAGAAGATTTCCTCTAACCACATTTCAACCTTCCTATCTCATATTAGTCACAGAACTATTGCATATTCCCTCAATAATTCGAATCCTACACAATTGTCCCCAAAAAAGGCCACGTTTAAGTGTGTTGATAAGTTCTTTTGCTAATGTTCGGCGATACCCAGTCACCTCTGACGTATATGCTGCCGCTAAATTGATACACTTATGGTTATTGATGTGGTTCTCAAGTATTGCTCCTTATCACGATGCAAGAGGCAGCAGTCAGCCGGAGATATAGTATTACTTTGATTTCGTCTTGAATGCCTAGGCTTTTATTACAGCGGACCTGTAAATCCAATCTCGTCGAGGCTGTTTTTGATTTGCCAGCACTCTACATATGGCCCGGCTTTTACTAGTTTTCCTACTATTGTGTTTGCCAATCCTCCTCGACAACTCAACCGCAGGTGGCATCTACAAAGCTATAGGCCAAAGCTATTCGCGTGCAGCTGACGCTGTACCTTCCCAGATAAGCCGCCGAGCTCGATGATGTTGTTTTAACGCACCCACTTATGAAGCATCCTGCAGAGTCGTGTCACAGCTCTAAACTTCAAGCCACAGATTCCGTCGTGAAATGCACATCCATAAGCGCTGATGTAGACTGGTATAGGGATTACCGGTGTTGTAAAATCGGTAATTAAAAATGTGTAAAATGTCAACATCGACAGCGCAACATCAATTTGCAATATTTATCATAGACAAAACATCTATTTCACCCAACATTGATATTTTTCAAACTTTTTGTTAATACTTAAAAACCGCTGAGTTTTGTTAGAAATATCACAAAACAAAGCTTCTATAAATCAAATGCAAGTGTGGAGGCGTGGAGTTTGTATTCTTACACCGCTTTGCTTGTAACATCAAATGATGACATCATTGTTCCGATGTTTCTCGGATAGCAACAACGATTTTTTGAAGTGAAATTTCTTTACCTGGAGGGTAAAAATTTTCAGATGTAACGAAAAAGCAGAACCGTTTAAACTCCGGGCGGACAGCAAAACGACTTTCGCGCGACAATCTGTTTTCGGTGGGATTTTACTCATGCTGTGATATAAATTTCCGACTGAATTATCACATTCCACCCGAACCTTTATTGGGAATAGCAAGGTAGTCCGTTGCGTTGGATTGTGATGAGAAGAGAATGAATGAAGGTCGGGTAGGAATTCACTTCGTTGTTAGGTGCTAGAACAGATTTCGCCGATTTGCATTGCATGCGATTGGCGATAGCAGGCCATTGTCAGTGAATGAACATTAGTTCTTGGTCATAACACCGGTGTGCAATGTATTAAAATGGTGACGACGGATTACCGTTAATGGCTGTTCGGGGACCATGGACAAATGGATATACGGTGGTACCCGTGCTCGGTCCTAGCATCAGTGCCGCCGATGTGCAATGTATTCAAGTCGCGACAAGGCTGGTCGTTGGTGGGTATTTGGGGGCCATGAACGAGTGCTTGGTGGTTCGGCGGTACCCGTGTTTGGTCCTAGCATCGATGCCGCCGATGTGCAAGTTATTGCAATCGCGACGACGGATGTTCGGGTGTTTGGGGACCATGGTTGAATCCATGGTGGTTCGGCGGTAGCCTTGCTTCCTCCTCGAGCCAATGCCACCGATGTGCAATACATTGATGTGGCGAAGACGGGTGATGGTTGGTTGGTCGCTGGTAACGATTGGCGAATGCATGGTGGTTCCGCGGTAGACATCTTTGGTCCAAGCACTGATGCCTCCAGTGTGCAGTGGTAGCCGTGCTTGCTCCTAGCACCGATGCTGCTGATGTGCAATGTTTGTAAGTGGTGACGACGGATGATAGTTTGCGGATTGTCAGAGATCATGAGCGAATACATGATGATTCCGTGGTGACCGTCCTTGGTTGTAGCTCCGATGGCGCCAATGTGCAATTTATTGAAGTGGCAACAACGAATGGTCGTTGATAGGTATTTGGGGACCACGGGTGAATGGATGATGGTGCAGCGGTACCCTCGCTTGGTCCTAGCATCGAAGCCGCAGATGTGCGATGTTTGTAAGCGGTGCCGATCGATGGTGTTTGGTGGGTATTTGGGGACCATGGCCGAATGCACGGTGGTTCCGCGGTAACTGTGCTTCCTCTTAGCACCGATGCTGCCGATGAGCAATGTATTGAAGTGGCAGCGACGAATGGTCGTTAGTGGATATTTGGGGATCATGGGTGAATGCATAGTGGTTCCTACCACTCATGTACAATTTATAGAAGTAGCAACGACGGATGATGGTTTGTGAGTCCTTGGAGTTCATGGGAAAATACATGATGGTTTGGAGTTAGCCGTTTTTTGTGTTAGCACTGATGTCACCGATGTGAAATATATTGAATTGGTGACGACTAATGATGGCTGGTAGTTTGTTGTTGAGCATGAGCGAATACATGACGGGTCGGCGCTAGTAGTCCTTGGTCGTAGCACCGATACTGCCGATGAGCAATGTATTGAAATGGTCATGACAGATATTGGGTTTTGGGTCCGCCGCCGATTTACAATGTGTAGAAGTGGCGACGGCAGATGATGATTGGTTGGTCGTTGGTGATCATGAGCGAGTTCATCGTGGTTCTCGGTCCTTTGTCCTAGCACCGATGCCGCCGATGTACAATGGGTTGAAGTGCCGATGGCACATGAGAGTTTGCGGATGTTTGATGATCGTAAGCGAATGTATGATGGTCCGATGGCAGCCGTCGTTGGTCCTTATACTGATTCCAGCGATATGCAATCAATTGAAGTGGCGACAGCAGATGATGTTTCGTGGGCGGTATATGATCAGAGGTAAAAGTTCATTGCATACGATCTGACAATTTTTAAGTGCAAAGGAACCGTTACCCGTTTACGAAGACTAGTTAGGTATGTTGTGGGGAAAGTAGCAGCGATGGAGGGTACCTAGCATAGGTTTTTGCATAAGATAATATAAATTGAATTTATGAGATGATAATAACTCATAATTTAGATCGATTAGATTATGTGAGCATATTATATTAATATTTGATAAATTGATAATAACACAGTGATTTAGGTAGGAGTAGCAGTATCATACTGATCGTATTTGAGCAAACACAAGCTAATTATCACTGCTTCATGCCACCTCTTTCGAGGCCTAGAGTGGGACAATAAGGGCTTAATCATAGATGGAGAACGGCTAAGTAACCAACGATTCGCAGATGATATAGTTCTTATCGCCCAAAACCAGGATGAACTACAAACGCTACTCGAAGACATAAGCGCAGCCAGTGAGACAACAGGACTGAGAATGAGCCTCAATAAAGTAAAGGTTATGTACAACGAATTTATAACGGGAGGCCAGGATATAATATCAATTAATAACACCGATTTAGAAGTGGTAGATGAATATGTGTATCTGGGCCAAACAATGAGTGACTCAGAATGACTACTACCCGAAATAAACAGAAGAATTTAACTAGCGTGGAGCGCGTTTGGGAAAAACTCCATAATCTTCATGTCAAAAATGAAATCCCACCTGAAGAAAAAAGCCTTTCATGAATGCATTCTGCCAGTCATGACCTATGGTTGCGAAAGATGGACTCTGACAGTAACTACCATAAGAAAAGTTCAGATTGCCCAAAGAGCAATGAAAAGGTGCATGTTGGGCATCACAAGAAAAGACGGTTAAATACTGACCTGGATAAAAGCAAAAACACAAGTAACGGGTTTGATCAGTGGAATCAGAAGTCTCAAATAACGATGAGCTGGGCATTTAGCAAGAATATCGGACAATAGATGGACCACAAGAGTCATGAATTGGTATCCAAGGGGAGTCAAAAGGCCGAGACGGCGCCCGAAACTTGGATGGGACCATGACATAACAAGCTAGCCGGCATTATCTGGACACTTATAGCCAACGACTGACAAAAATGGAAGGCAATGAAAAGCCAAGACTTAGACGAGGCTACACCATAATCCGTATACATGGATGATAAGCTGATAATGATGATATATACCCAAAAGCAAGACGTTTCACTTTTTTCGGGCGTGTACTCCACACACATTTTATTTTTTTTTAATTTCAACATTATGATCATCGAGAACGGATGATCATCGAGAACGGATGATCATCGATCATCCCTAGACTATTCTAAACAAATACCTGGACTGCGATACCCCCTTTTAGAAGTTCGCGATGCCGTATTGCACACGGTCTGAGCTCAAAAGGCTTGTTCGCATCCGTTCCCATGCGATTCAAGATAGCGTTCACCTGGTCGCAGAGTCGCAAAGTGAATGCTCTCATATCCTTTGCTTTGATCCAATGTTCCTTCAATACGGACTCAAAATGGATTTTACAGACCGACCACGAAAATGTTCAATCGACTGGTGGCACCTTGAATCATAAGAGAGAAAGCACTCACCGGGATCCTATTCCAGTCTTCAATTTTTCCATGGTACTTCCTTCCGGAAGCGTGCTTACTCTTCATTATGTGCCACAATTGCATTTTAAAACGATTAAAATTTGGCATCAATTAAAATTACTCAGATGTCGGTTCCTGTATGTTATGTTTAACTTAAACTACCTGCGGAAGCAATTACGTTGTCTATTTTTTAAGTACCTCCATTCCCTACCATGCTTCGCGTCACTCTTTCTTCGTGACATAACGCTCGTGTGGTCTGTACTTCATTTTGCTTCGTATCAACTGATGTGCTAATTCGACAATTATTGAAAACAATAAGAAGTAAACCTAGTAAAAGCTGGCAATACGATACACTATTCGATTCATTAATATTAACAAAATCTATAGATCAGTGATATTTTCATGATGCACTAGTATTTTGGAAAAAAGTGAAAAACTAACTATATTTTGTCAATAAAAGCATTCTATTTCGAGGTCCTAACGATTCTCAAGAAGTAACGGTCAGCATCCTTCCTGACTTTGGGGCTTTTGTCCGATTTTTTTTTCAGTGCACAACACACGTGAGTGAGCTTAGTATGGATGGGTGGAAGGCATTGGGTGGTGCCGGGTTAGATTTGCCAAATTACTGCATCTGTTAGGGTTCATTGCATGTTCCGTAAATCTTTTCATGTGAGAACTTCCGCCCTGTTTGGCTTGGTTACAACCGTTACTCGGGGCTAATTTCTCCAAACCATTGTCCCTCGGCTCTCGTTTGATAGCCACCCCGGCTGCAATTTTGTGATTATATCTTCACTGATTAAAGTGGTTCTGTCGCCTTATACTACCAGGTTTGTTGCAGCATTAGTTTACTATGGATGTTGCCAAATGCTTTCCAACGGAAATTAAATTCATTGAACTCATCTCCATTTAAATGGTAAAAAAACTTGCTATTCCTTTCATTTTCTACAACATGCAAAAGATTGCTGTTGCTTTCATCTTCTGCAACACGCAAAAGATTACGCCTAACGGGTGGTAATATGTACACCACTACGTCAAAAAAATAATCATCTCCATTGTCTTGCTATTTATTAAAGGTTGTTTGATACTTATTACATGCTCTGGATCTGCTAATTTCTTCCCAGCACTGCCATCCGCAATTTCATTCCCAAGTATTCTTTTGTCCCTTGTCACTCATTTTGCAGTCAAAATATAAGATTGTGTTGAGGTTTCCAGAGCGATTTCAGTCTGAATTTCTACCCTGCGAGATCTTTATGACCACTAGACTGTGAGAGAATGATAATCTGCTTATCATTATAATAATTCCTCTAGCACAGAGGCTGAAGACAGCATTTTTATGCATTGTTTTGAAAAACATTTAGACACTCCAAGTTGATCAGATGTTCTACGTATACTGGAAGTATTTACTTATTAAAAGTATGCAACCTCAAACTTTAGTAATATGTATATAGGATAGTAGCCTTTAAAAATTTTCAATTTCTGTATGAAATATTTATTTTAATTATTAAAACTAGTTTTTTTTCTGTTTTTTTACTAAAACTAGTTTTTTTACTTCTTTATTAAAACTAGATTGTTTTCTTCTTTATTAAACTTGCTTTTTTCTCACAATTTATTTCATTTCAGCTCTATGCAAAAGGTGATTACACACCCAACCACATACGATGGAGTGACAACTACCATCCTCAAACACCCTATGAAGCATATCGTGGCATCTATGCTGGCATGACAAGGCCTCGATATCCCATCTGGGGCCCTCTGGATACACCCCGTGGAAACTCCGGTTCCTATAGTTGTCGTCAAACACCTGCTCATCCGGAACTCGCCACATCACAATATTACAATCCTCTGGAAAGTGATAGTTATTTACCAAGTTACGATACAGAAGTGCAAAACCGGCATTACGTGTTTGCTTCACCACTGTATCAAACCGTTTGGTCACCACCAGCCAGCTTAAGAAATTCGTCAAACAAAACGCCAGTTTTTGGTAGTATAAGAGAAGCAGATAGTGAAGAAAACATTTCGCGTCATGTTTATCCACCAAATGATTTCGCGACATCACCTCAAGCAGAAAGTGCATTTAATAGTGTTAGAGAAGTTGATCTAGACGATTCGACTCAACAAGGACAGTCAGGTAGACCACATGTTTATGCGAATTGTGATGAAATGTCATCCAATGATATTGATAACTCATCTTCGCCCCATAATCAAAACTCATCTTCATCGCCGAACGCTACGGGTAATAGTCAAAGTATGGATCAGGTATATTCGAATGATGAAACAGAAAATGATGTACCTGTAAATGTAGAAAGCATGGATAATAATCAAATCTAATTGATATGTTAATAGCTACAAGAGTTTAGTACTCGTAGACAAGGAATTATTGAGTTTCAGGAAATTAACTCTATTGTTTGTGATGTGAATGATTCACCGTTTGCTTTTAAATAGGTGGTAATAATGTTAATTGACAACATTTTTGTAAGTGCTAGACGCTAAATAAGTGAATTATAATGATAAATATAATCGAAACATTGCATTTCTAATCGCGAATTGTTGAATATAAATTAATAGATTGTTTTAATGGTTTCCTCTGTTTTACGGTTGTATCATAATTATTCATATTATTTCAACCATTTTCATATCAATTTGATCAGATTTTAGTTCAATGGTAAAGTTTTAAGCATCATCGACATATTTTTAGGTATTAACGTGATCATTAAATATTTTTTACCATAAAAGATCGAAGCAAGAGGAAAACATGAATAAGGTGAGTATGGCATTTTTGTTGAATAGTTTTTTCTTTGTTTTTGAAAAATATTCACAAGATATATTTTTATTGTAAATATATGAAGAATTGAGCTGCATTG
Organism: Odontomyia ornata; assembly: GCA_963969285.1. Lineage (NCBI taxonomy): Eukaryota > Metazoa > Arthropoda > Insecta > Diptera > Stratiomyidae > Odontomyia > Odontomyia ornata. The sequence goes on from OZ017742.1 coordinate 159,657,844, forward strand.
GTCCTCTTAACAAAACTAATCACGTTTACTCAAACGACAATACTGCTTGACAATAATATGCTAATTAACTTTAGTGCTTTATGAATTTAGGAATCGGTAGATATACACGATATCTACCGATGGACTTTTATTTATATTAGATGTAGGATAAAAGTTCACTGTTCTGTTGTGTTCATATTATAACTAATTTTTGAATAGTTTTGGTTGGTTTTTTCTCCTTTTTCCAATTGAATCATAAAATATAGAGTAACTATGATTGGCAAATAAAAAAATAATCATCTAAATATTTGAGAACGTAAATTCAATGCGCCAACCTTTCTCTGGATTCAACACGTTTGGGTACTCAATTTCAATTTATATTGTAAATGCAACAATATAAACTAATAATTCATGATTGAAATCAAATTCTCGAAATAGATCGTTAACACTAGATTCTGACCAACCGCAGCGAAATTGTTTCGCATTTTTCACTTTTATTCGCTAATTGTCTATTAGGCCTGCACATCTTTGAACATTTTCTGGAGGATTGATGCCTTATCAGCAAACGTCACGCGTTGGTGACAAGTTGAAATCAAAGCCATTCAATAGGTTACGAACGAATATGGAAAAGAGCAGGGACGCAGTAACTGTTCTTTGCTGTAGACCATTCAAGACCTTAAAATTGCTTATCTTCCTCAGATTTCCATCAGTTACAAGAAACGGATTTCCTTACAACATATTACACATTAAATTAGTGCACCTAACCAAACCGTATCGAAGGGTTTTTCGAAATCAATGTTCCAACACATTCTCTATTGCTGTTTTCAACAGATGTCTGAGGTTACTTTCATTATGAATGGTCGAATGCCTGGCACGGAAACCAAACTGGCAACTCGTCATCAACTCATATTTCTCAATGTAGACGTTTAATACTTGTTTCAGTATCACACCAAACACCGATAGCTTTTAGGACACAAAAGATTCCTTTCCTTTCTTCAAGATCGAAAATACCTTGGCCTTTTTCCGCTGGGAAATATGAATTGTTCAACATGTTGTTCAACAATATGCAATAATTTCTAATAGCAACCTCAGGCAAATGTAGTACTGTATTTGAAATACCGTCAATACCTTATGAATTCTTGTTTATCCTGCCAAATATGAAACACAAGTCTTCATAGCTGGCAAAATAATTAAGAATGTATGAGGTCGGAGGTTTATGTTTTATCAACGACCTCTGAAAGTATTTTGCCCCCTCAGAGTTCGGTAGATAGGTCGATTTAAAATTTGTTCCAATCAGAGCAAGCTTCTGTAAACCGTCACGTACAATCCTATTTCCATCAGTATCTGGAGTTGTATTATTAATTTGGATACCAGCCCCATCTAAAAGATCTATCTCACTACTAGTGACATTAAAATTCCCTACATTCACTCGAGACTTCTTTCGAAATATACTTTTCACTCTTGTGAACACGCCATCTGGATTCCGGCAATTGGTTGCTGACTTCGCTCCTGTATTAATATTAAGTTTCGGACATTCTTAAAGTGCAAAGCCAACGGGGGATAGTTGAAGTCTAAAAACCGCCGTTAAATATTGTTGATGAGTTGAGAAGAGTGTGTTGTTTCGTTATTATATTATATACTCTGCATGGTGTAGTGGTTAGAGCACTCATCCCGTAAGCCGAAGGTCCCTGGTGCGACCCTCGTTGGCGAACAAGGTTTAGTTCGAGTGATTATTCGGACGGACTATAAGCCCGTTCAGTTATGATACGTGCTGATTTTAACATCTGAACGTATTGCAGCTAGGTGGACGGACACACGGCCAAAGCGTGATGCTGATCATATCAGCTTGTGTGGTGCCGAATACAGTCGATCATGATGAGATACTTTAACTATCTCTAAAGCGAAGGCCCGAAAGGGGCTGTAGTGCTACAATTTTTTAAAATTTCTTATTCTTTTAATTTCGAAACTATTGATCTTACGTTCGGCTGCCAATAGCCGAACCAATCACAACTGCGATGCTCAAACACGTTGATTAGCGGTACTTTTTCCGATTCTTGGCAATTTTGATTGAACGACCAGCATACGCATGAATTGGTTTCTTCTCCTTATTTTTCTTTTTTAAATATTCTATAAAGCTATTATTACCAAGGTAATTGTTATTGCCATTACCGTGTATTTGATCCTTGGTTGTTTCGTCTTCTTGTATGTCTACGTTCAGCTCTTCTGGTACTGCGAAATAATTGCTGCTTTCGTTTGATTTTTTTCTTTTGGTCTTCGCCTTGGGTTTTCTTCTATCTTTGCTAATTTTGCTTTTACTTGAAGGGGCGAAAATCTTTGGATCATTTCTTCTAAAGAACTAATTCGCTTTTTAGCTCTTCATTTTTGTGTTTGAACTATCATTTTCGTTTCGTTTCGTTTTCATAAATATTGGCTACCGGATAGAACAAATTTGAATTTGTAGGCTCACTTCTTCTAACGTTGGGATCGTCCTCCGGCTCCTCCATCCCACTTTTTAGCGGAAAGGCCGAGGCTCCTTTCGTCTTAAGAGCCTCTTGCTAATCCAGTGATTGTCAAGCGATGAATTAATTGTTTGTATAATCCCGCTAACAATAATCTTTTTCCAGCAAAAATGATTTTTTAATTGCCGTTTACAAAAATTAGTTAATTTTTAAATTAGTGGCAAGAGCTATTAAAAACACGTCAGTCCACAAGGAATATTATAGGTAGAATCTCGCATTTGCTAGAAAATTTTTCAAATTCAAATGCGTTTTATTGATTAAAACGTTATAAATTTTATAAAAACATAAAGCAAATTTAAAAAAAAATAAAATATTCAAAAACCTAATGGCCCACACGGTACTTTAAATTTAAACAATATTCAATCGAAAAATTCGTCATAAAAAACAATATCATATGCCATCAAATGAGGATTACTAATATTACCAATTAATTGGAAAAAAGGGTAAAAAATCAACCCAACTCTATTAGAAATTACATATAACTAAAAAAACACAATAAAAGAGTGTACTTTGAGCTTACAACTAATATGTAACCAATGCTATAACAAAAAAATTTAACTAATCCTAAAAGAAATTAGAAATCCTTGCCTACATGATAAACTTATCCAATTACTTAATAATGAGCTGCAACAAAAAAGCCCTTGCCAGGAACTGCCAGTGAACAAAAGTGGGACTAGAAAATTATAATAACTAGTAAAACCAACTTTTAGGAAAAATCGCAAATCCTTACGACAACCGACATGGCAAGATAAATCGCAGTGCGCCCCCGCTTCCATTTAGCCATGCGTAAATTCGGATAGGTGGGCAAAACCCTTATGTGAGTGAGTTACTTGAATCAGCACGCATACACCTTGACCTTTCTCATTCATTTTCGGTCACACCGCAAACCTTAATCACTAAGAATTCCCCAGAAGTCTACAATCGCAGCTTCATGTTTGCTCCACAGCGTCCCTAAGGCCACCTAGAACCTCGCATGGCTCCTATATTAAAGCGTGAAACCATAAGAATCTAACTTTATTTTCGAACAATTATCGGGAAATCAAGTCTCCCTTCAAGAGAAATTCCAAAGAGTAAAAGTGACTCAGTGTTAATAAGTCAACCGGAACATCGCCATGCACAACGTTCTTATACACGCCGTAACTTGTTACGAGTGCGTGTCATACCTTGAAGAAAGAACCGCAATAAATTCGTAAAGAAAATGAAAAAAAAGCAATTGATTTTATAGTAATAGTTTGTATTTTAAGCGATGCTTTATGTCATGTCCCACATACATTAAATATCAATATTTCTGGCGATAAATTATTTGCAGTGTGGAATTATACATAGCTATTATTTTTATTACACTACAATTGCATCGCATGAAAACTTATTAAACTTCTGTGCAGAAGAACTCGATCAAAAAGAAGCGTTTAGGTCCCACCGAGATTTGAACTCGGATCGCTGGATTCAAAGTCCAGAGTGCTAACCATTACACCATGGAACCACACACATCACTGCTCTCTCTATCAAAGTGTAAACTAAGCTACAACTGTTGAGGTGCACTGTATATTCAGCTTTTCACTCACGAAAAATTAACTCTCCTAAATTTAAATAGTCGCAGTATCAACTATATAATTAGCAATTGTCGTTTACTCTCAAGCCACTTAACATTTCACTCACAATAAGGGAAAAGTAAAGTTTAAATGTGATATATGAGCACACTTTGTGCGTTGTGCTCGCATACAAGCCACTACTTTACTAATGAAGAATATAACTCACTGCCAACGTTATTTGATTCCTGTTTTGTCGTATGAAGTTAATCGATACCTTCAGTGGTTTCCACGGCCCTGATATAAACATTCATTCAAGTCATGGAAAATCATTTCCATTAAATAATAGAGAAGCTGGGTACTCGTAGAATGTATTTCTGGACTAAATAACATATTCCCTAAAGAAATATATTATCTCCAGTATCAATATTAGCATTTTTGTTTTGTCACATCGTAGATTTGCTTAAAGTCGTTGAGCACCGATAAATAATAGCATTAAATGAATTTTTGATCGATCATTTATTTCGAGGTAAAATGCAATGAAATTTTTTAGCCTCGAAAAGAAAAGCAGGTAAGCTTTCGAAACGTTGGCAGTGTTTGATTACATGAACATGTTTTCTTTTGGCTTTTGATCAAATTGGGTTTTATTTTATTGAAAATTAACCTTTCATGACTGATAACTGCATCATCTAATGAAAAGAGGATTTCTTAATCAAATTGGTCACATATCCTGCTTTAAAGAGCGTACATCTGAGGCTTTTCATAATTTTCAGTGACAAAGCAGTTACCTACTTTTATGGATTGTTAATTATTTCTTGAGTATACGAGTATAGTAAATATATGAATGCAACTAATATTGTAACGCATTCAAAGATGTTATATAATTGATCACACTCACTTTCCCTACAATTTGTAAGATTCCTTAATACAGGCAGACATATAAGAATTAATACCTTAATAGATAACTGAGATATAATCTTCGATGTAACTTCCCATAATGTCATTAAAAAGGAATAGATGTTACTTAAAATTCCATTATGATATATTTTAATCTTCTATATTGATCTCCTAATAAATTGATAACTTATACATTTACTCCCAAGAGATTGACCTACACTTTAAAACAATAACAATAGTCTTCTGCTTACAGATGATAAAATACAAAAGCAAAAATTATTTTTTGCCTTTTATCATCAATGAGCAAAAGACTATTTTTATTGTTTTAAAGTGTAAGTCAATCTCTGCAATGCAATGCAAAAGGCAAAAATTACTTTCAATTATATTATTGAATCCTCTACTGATTTAACAATTAAATTAAACTCGACATGTATCTCGGATCACTAAATTGATTATTACATTGAACTATGTTTATTAACTTTTTATTGACAAAGTATTCAAACAGATAATGGTATAAACAAATTCACTACATGATAAAATGAATGATCAACAAGTCGAAGTAGCAGGCGAGTGCTAATGCTTAAGGGGTTTTCTAAATAAATTCGTAAAACAATGTTACCGTACATTTAAATTTTCCGCCATTATGTTTGCATTTCACCGACCTCATTGTTCGAGCAGTCCGCAATGACATCAATACCTCAAGCCATTCTTGAAATTTCATTAAACATCTGAAGAAATCCGTAGTATTCAGGTCACTTATAAAAGGCCCCAGTATTACATATTGTTGTTTTAATTGTAAAATTTCAATTGACTATAACTTTGTTATTTGAAAATCGATTACTATGAAATTTTCAGGATATATGCACCCACTACCAAGACCTACTGCTAAGATATGAGTGTTTGATGAATTTAAGGGATCACCTTTAAATTTTACGGATATAAATTTAAAATTCATAAATCAGGCTATTAATACTACTTCGAATATATTTGTTTCCCTTGTACTCATAAAGACCAATGCCCATGATTTTTAAAATTTTTCAGCTCAAGATATCCAATCGTGAGGGGCGGGGACAAATATTTTTCACTAATTTTTACTCCCTCCTTCCCCTCAAAACCGTTCCTGCTCTTTAGATACTCGATCCTGAAAGTTCTCGTCAAGACCTTTCATTTAGTATCCATGTTGGCTACCTTTAGTAAAACATTTGTTTAAGCGTCCCTTTCATATATGGGGGGGACCCCCTCTTAAAAACCTTATACATTTTTTTTATATCGAAAATTTGGAAAGATTGTAACTTTTGATCTACGTACAAAGTTTCATAACTGTAGTGTTGTAGTTTCCGAAAAAAATTGCTGTGACGCATGAACGGACGGAAAGATTGCGAAACTAACAGGATTTTGTAAAGCTATTTATTTTTAATAAAAAGAGGGATTGCCACCATATGAAGATAAAGCATAGAATGTAGGAAAGTCATCTTCATTATCTATGGCATAGCGCCAATTCGAGCCTTTGTCTGGAATCATCCCGGATCTGCGATATCGTTCGCCATTAAACAAACAGGGATCTGCTGTCAGCATCGATTGAATCTTCCCATCGTTTGCTCGGTTTCCCGACAGAACATTTCCCTTGCGTTCTACCCTTGAACGTTCGTCTGGTGAGCCTGTGTTCTTCCATTCTCTCAACGTGGCCTGCCCATTGCAGTTTGCGTAGCTTTATGCATGCGGATACAGGTGGGTCGTCATAAAGATTATACAATCATTGTTGTAACGAAGTTTTCACTTTACTGCATGGTTTACTAACTCCACTTTTCACATACATACAGCAGCACAGGTATTATTAGTGACTTTCATTCGTAATGATTTTTCTTTCGTAATCATCGTTTCGCGGAATTCCCCGGAGGAAATCCAAACCGACCTTTCATCGATTAAAGACGCATCAACGAGCTTAAAGGCCTATCCATTCGAATGCTCGCAATCTACTTCGAGGAGGCTGCTTGTCGGCCAGCTAGTTTGGAGAGGAATTTCAGTCGTGGGTCTGGACGCGAGTAGACTAAGATTGAATACAGTATTTCAGCTACCGATTCAAATTGTCCTTTTAACACGCGTTCAAAAATGGTTCGATGAAAATTTCCGACATTAATTTACTTTTGACCTTTCCGAGGCTTCCAACATCCCAAAAAGAATAATTTCCGACTTCCGCATTCCCGATCTACTTGCCAACGTGGTGTCAAACATACTCTACGTTAATTTTAACCGAAACACTCTACGCTAGATAAAATTTCCAAAATGCAAACTATGACACCACGAGCGGAACCGAAAACCTGAATCAACTAGTCGCCGTATAATGAGAACCCCGCCCACATACTCACCTTCCGCTGAAAAGCTAAGCGCTACTGAAAGGAACGATTTTTTTCTTTAAACGCCATCGGGCCTTGCTTTGTTGTGTGAGCAGACGCGTTCCGACTCCTTTGAGTCATCTTCAGTGTCTAAAGGATGTGTTGAAGAGAATGACTTTCGTAGGATGGGTTAAGCAGGTAGTACTAAGTTAGGACAGGTACTAATACTCAACAGAGCATAAAATGCCCACATTGAGAAATATGAGTTGATGCCGAATTGCCAATTTGGTTTTTGTGCCAGGCATTCGACCACACATGCAATAAGGAAAGTAACCTCAGACATCTGTTGGAAACTAAACAACAGAGAATGTGTGGGAGCGTATCTCATTGATAGGGAGAAAGCAATGCGGTGTGGTTAGATGGACTTATTTTTAAACTCCTTCGGGACAGTTCCCCAGACACCTTGTCGCCATGATGTGCAATATGTTATACGGGAAATCATTTGTTGTTACTGATGGAAATCTGACAACAATGCGCGAATTCAAGATCTTGAATGGTCTACAGCAGGGAGCAGTTACTGCGCCTCTGCTCTTCTCAATATTCATTCGCAAACTATGGAACGGCTTTGATTTTAACGTCTCGCCAAATCGATCATCGGTAGCGTTTGCTGATGATCTGGTCATCTATACGGCAGACCGAAAAGCTACAATAGTTCAGAGCAATCTCCAAAAAATTTTCAATGATGTGCAGCTATATACTGACAATTGGCAAATGAAAATCAATGCGCAGAAGTGTGAAACAATTTTGTTTCGGACAACGCTTCAGGGTCAAGACCTGAAACGTAATTGGAAGGATTTCCACATCATGCATGGCAAGGGTATTTCAGAACTGGTTCCACATAAATCCTGTGTTCGATACCTCGGTGTTCATCTCGATCACTATCTGTACTATACTGAACATGTCAATATCATGCTCAGTAAGGCACAAAAAGTAATCATGGCCCTACGAAGAGTCTTTCATTCCAGAAACATTGATCAATAGGTCAAAGTTATCTGTTAGAAGACCTTGGTTAGATCAGGTTTGACATATGTAATGTGACGCCTACGCCCGGGAATCGAAGTGATTCCGATCCCGAACCCTTGCACCCGGCCAGATGGGTATGACCTCGAAATGCAAGCGGACTTCATCTTTCGTGCGGATATCGTTGCGCAGAAAATATATTTTTTTCTCGCCAGATATTTAGATCTGTGGATATAAATATTTGAAACATAATATTAATCAAAACCCCGACACATTTCAAGACATATCCATCTGGGAATGCCCCCCTCCACCGTGGCCATCGAAACACTATGTCACTGGCGACCAATGGAAATGCACACTGCCGCCATGTGGCGGTCCATTCCGCACATCTGTTTTGTCGGTGGTTGTCGGATTGACAGTCCGGCGCCACGAGGAAAAGAAAACGGCGGGAAAATCTACGCCAATCATAGCGTACAATCGACGTCGACGACTTTGCATAATTTAAACAGTTTTCAACTCTCCTCTATAGTTATTTATAATAGAGCGAATGTGTCATACAATCGCATTATACGTCGTAGTTTCTGCCCTTGATTATTGTATGTGTGATTTTTCCCTGTTTTGCAATCGCGGATTTGCGAGAGAGCACTTTCTTGTTCTGGCGACTGGACGAACGATTGATGATATTCCCGCTTCCAAAGATTTGGCAACTTTAATTTCATAACGTTACGCATTTTTTTCCTGTTCATAAACCATGGCAGAAGTTTGTGCTACGTGTTGCATGTACAAATCAAGAAGTCAGATACCTGCGATATGATGGACGATCTTTTGTTTTATCGAACGTCCAACTGACGAGAGGTTCTTTCGGTCAAGGAGTTGTGGCTAGGCGCACTTTCGAAGATCATCATGATACATGTGTTGCAATGGAACGAAACAATGACCATCAGTATTCAAGACGCGGCCAAGCGCCTGGGCTGACACGGAGGCCGCCCCAACAGCCCGCGAAACCATCACACAACATGACTAGTTAATTCGACACATCAAGGAGGCTTGGAATCAGGTGATCGTTCCATTGTTTTGATTTTCCTCTCATTCCCAAATCAACCAATATATTGATGCATGTGTAATAAAAAACTAGTGTACTTTCGGACTCATTCGATCAAATCAATTAAAAACTACTGCAACCGCGTCAAATCTTCAGCTTAATTTAAAATTCACACAATTATGTAACTCTTAGTGAAATAAACCGGGAGTTATACATTAAAATCTAACCGTTAGCTGCTGGTAAACTGACGTGGTTAATCTGCCCAAGGCAAGGCGCATTGCACTCGATTCCAATCGGACTAATCCCGAGTGAAAAATCGTGAATATTTCGCGCGTTTCTGTGCAATGCTTCTGTTTATTTTTCCATCGCTCGATGAACTTTAACCCTACATGGTGTGGGATTCGTTGAAGTATGATCAAGAAAAGTGCATGATTGGCGTCGTGAGTGTTATTGCATTGTGCATGTTTGCATTGAGCGGAACAAGTGCATGATAGCGCGGAAGAAATCGATTACACTTGCACTGGCGCTCCCTAATGTCCCGTATTCATAGTGCGATATAGGAAAAGCAAAAGCCATGAAGGAAGAAGCCACGAGTGGAAACGAGAATTTGCCTCGCTCTCGTGGAATGTGTCACTCTCGCAAGTAAACTGTCAATTCATTTGGCTTCTTGGTGCTTATGTCAATTGGGAAACGTCAAAGAAAGTAAATCGAACGAAAATTGCATAGTGGCGTTGCGGTGGTGTAAATTGTCGCGTGAAAATTACAATTTACATTCATACGATGGCAAGTTAAGTTCGGGTAAATAGTTTGGCGCACTGTTGTGCACTAAATCTGAGAGAAAAGAAATATTTGTGCTTGCGTGTTGATAACTTTTTCTTCTAAGGAAGGTATATTACGCGGTGCCATTTGCGATTTTTAACAATCAAGTTCTCAAACACTACACTATTACTACACTACGTCTACACTACTAGCTATAACGCTTGTACACTTGCGAAAGATCCCTTGCATAAAAAAAAAAATACAAATACAGTTCTGCAACACTACACTACTAGCTATAACGCACAAATGCAGCAAAATCGTTTTGGTCGGCAGCTGTGACTATCTACCACGAAATTTTCCAATATTCGTCGTCTTATTATTTCTCGAAATGCACTATTTGCCCGCTTGCGAGAGATCCCTTGCATAAAAAAATACATTGATTAGGTGCCTGTGTCCGGCCGGAGGAGAGTCCGGATACTGGGATATCTTTTGTTCCAAAACCATAAAGAATAAATCGGGACTAAAAATTTCGGCCGCCCATGGGAGAGGTCCGCCTGAGGGAGCTGTCTGCGACAAGAACTTTCAGTGTATCTAGCCCATAGGAATTTGCATACTTTTACACATAAGGATACATTTGCACCGTAATTTTTATATAATTAATTTTCATAACGAACCCCTCTCTATGCCCTAAAATTTCTTTTCCGGGAAAAAAAAAGAGCCAGTGTGAGATCAAATCAGTATCTGGAAATAGTCCTATTAACTTTTCACCATCTGATGTTTACCCATTATTGCATTTGTGAAGCTTATTAATCCTTAAAATATTTAAATTAATTTTTTTAAATCTACTCCTTGAATAAGATCTGAATCACAATATTTAAAGCAACCTTCGTTCACATCAGTTTTGGGAAATTCGCCTAGAAAAAAAATTGCTTTGGATCTTTGGATCTTTCGTTAATAAAATATATATAATTGGCTCCAGAGGTGTAAACCCTAGAAAATACGACAATAGCTACCATACCACTTACAACTAAGTACATTTAATATTTTTACTTACTAAGTCAACATATCTAAAATACATATGTAAAAATTCTACAACGTACACAATTAGAAAGCGAAATAAAATTTCTTAGTATTTGATTATTTAACAACTGTTTATCCCTCAAACTAAATAAATGTAACGCATACATATGTAATGAATTCTCAAAAACTAATCTGTACGGTGTAGCCAAGACTTTTTATATTAGGCACATGGTAATTAATATTCTTCTATCTAATTATATATTCATATTTGTGTATTGTCTTAAATACATTTAGTCTTATCTCATGGTCAATTTTTATATAATAATTTTTTCGATATGAATAATTGAATACTTCAATCGCGAATGATGGGATTGGATAGAAATAAATTGTCTTTGAAAAACTTCCCCACGCCGATATGGCTGGCTAGGTCATCATTTCAATTTTTATTAGTCAATGGCAACTGATACTATTAAATAACAGCACTTCAGAAGCTACTAACACGTTTTGAAGTGCGATAAACGTTGTTTTCTGCTCATATAAAAATTGGCCATGATTCTATTATATTCAAGTAATATAAAAGCCAATGTATTTGAATTAATATTAATATTCGTAGAATAAATCATTCTTAATATTACATAAAATCCACTGTAAGATTTGTACCATCTCCTATATGCTTTTTCATAAAAAGTCTCACTATGATCACAAATCTTTACGAGATGCTTACAAATCCGTTGCAAATAAAATTACCTATATGAAAAACAAAAATGTCAAAACAACTCGCTTAATACTTTCGATTTTATTAATTGCAAATAATTTTATTGTTATGTAATGTGACGCCTACACCCGGGAATCGAAGTGATTCCGATCCCGAACCCTTGCAACCGGCCAGATGGATATGTCCTCGAAGTGCCAGCGGACTTCATCTGTCGTGCGGATATCGTTGCGCAGAAAATATTTTTTTTTCTGTCCAAATATTTCGATCTGTGGATATAAATATTCGAAATATAAAATTAATCCAAACCCCGGCACATTTCGAGACATAGCCATCTGGAAATGCCCCTCCACCGTGGTCATCAAAAAAAAAAAAAACTATGCCACTGGCGACAGATGGAGAGGCACATTGCCGCCATGTGGCGTGCCATTCCACACACCTCTGTTTTGTCCGAGGTGACAACCGGTTGGGCTTGACAGCCACATGGCGAAAAAGGTAAATGGTGTCATGGTGTGGTGTCGGTAGCGACTTGGCGCGGTCCTAGGTGGTGTAAAATTATTAAGAGTTTATCGCCCTCGTCGTTGTAGCAGCCAAACGAGGATCTTTAGATCGAAGTAAATCGAAATCTCCCAAGAAAAAGAGGAAAACCGACACAAAGAAGACATCGAAAGAAGGGGTGACTGCGAGCGACTTAACCGAATCGAATGACTCTGAAGAAGAGGTTGATAACGCCCGAGAATACAAACCGCAGAGCTGTTGTCAGTTCAAGGCTGTAGAGGATCCTATTTGCCAGCTAAGTATCGAAATTAATTCTAAGGAATGAGGCATATGGGGTTGCTGGGTTGTCTAGCACCAGCATATATTTGATTCTTTGAGAATAAAACCATTCCTCAAAGATTTCATTTTCGAAGTAAGTTTCCGGCGGTCCAATCGTTCGGCGCCGCGTATCATGGAAGTAGCGCCGCATATGTTATATATGATACATTTAGCTTTAAAATTACTCTACCTCCATCCTCGAAAAAGCTGGAAGTTTGCATTTGTTTCCGAGCTGATGGAAAGGAATATTGGGATAATAATAATGATCTAAACTATACAATATCTAAAAAAAATCACCATCCTGCCAATCGCATCCATCCGAAATACTATTGAATTATGATAACAGTGATAATTCGGTGAAAATATCGAATCGTACAAATACATTTACAACTCAGGAAGGTACATCGAATTTCAATAGTTGGTCCGAAGCATCATCATGGAATCAAAGTGAGTATCCTCGCCCGTATTGGTAAAAGCAAACGGAAAATGAAAAGCAGAAGCAAATGTGTAACTTGTGCGAATCGTAGCTCGTGTATCGCAATTGATTGTCACGGAAAACTAGTGCATAACCGCAAAATTTGAAATCCAACAAAGTAGCAACGAAACCGCAAAGTCGTTCTTTGGAAAGTTTCACTCCTAATAATGTAGCAATGGACAGAGCTATAGCGTCACGCAAAATCAAATGCTTCATATTATCTGTAAAAACAATAGAGAACGAAACAAAAGCTTGAGGAATAGCGTGTACATCCACAAAATGGACAAGCAAATCTACGGCTTATTTCAACGCAGTGAACTAAGTATCAGTTTAAAATTTACATTTGAAATATAATCGAAGATATGTGATTTTTGTGAGTAAGCCGTGCGCGCTCTATTGAAAATTCTTTCGTGTGATTGCACAGTTAAGATCTACGCTGTTATCTATACTTTTGCCAAAAAATGTTTGTATATCAAAGCGTAGCATTACAGCTATGCCAAGTACATAGATTTTAGGAGCAGAGAAATTACTGAGTTAAAATTTTACCGCTTTGCATGAAACACTTACGAAAAGATTTTGAAAGCGACTCATTTTAACTCATTTACATACTATCTATCAAGGGAAAATTAAAGAAAACATTTATCCAAGCTAGATGATATCTCAGTACGTCTTTCATTTTAACATATTTTTAGTATTACTTTACAAAGAAATGTATAAAACTTTCCTTTTCAAGATTTAGAAGTTTTTACATTTCTGTTACATCATGCAATGTTTTCATCTTAACAACTTCCACACGTAGAAATGTTCCGTTGTTATCATTAAAATCAGCATGTGTGGTACTTTCAGCCTCTATCTATGATTAAAGTCGTACTTCATTTGAGTCTGTTTTATCCGTATGTAAAAATATTCTGGAATAACTTCAAGTGTAAAAGTGATAAAAAGCAATTTGGGTCTCACGATTAGGTTAGTTGTTACAATATTAAAATTCTTAATTGTTAGCGTATTATTTGTAAGTTAAGGCCTTAACATTTCCAAATAAGCTTTGCACTTTATACTAAAGATTTGAAGGGATCAAAGTCTATTAAAATAAGTGAAAGTTAAGCTAATTGTAATATATGAGGTTAAAGATTGTAAGATAGACATGAGGACTGAATTCTAGTTTGTGCAAAATAATTCGATTCGTGTACAATTTACTATAACTTCGAGATAGTACGAAAATCATAAATATTAATTGACTGAGTGAACATAAAATAAAACATCAACCCAGACATGCTTCAACTTAACAATCCTCGTGATAAGTTATAACATTTTTACACTCAATTATTTGTTCCTAAACGATTTCAAGCTATCGTTCCTTTTTATATAGAAATAATACTTAATAGACTTAAGCGAATATCTGAAATTTGTTTTATGGTTCTTTTTCATTGAAGAATACAATGAAGTTAAAATGAATTACTAACCGTACAAAAAAAAAAAAAAAACTATTTTAAGTTTTCCATAAAATTACTTTCAATTTCAGGTTATTTTATTCATTAAACTTGAAGTATTTCTTTATTCAACACATATGCTATTTTAAACTTAGTCTGTTTATGCAACATACTTTTAATTTTTAATCATATTTTAGTAATTTTTATGTAATTTTTAACATGTTTCTTCATGATTGAAGAGGATTGATTACTTCGTTCAAAGCACCAAGAAAAGTTCTGGGAACATTTTAAAATTTTAATTATAGTTTTGAGTTGGTTCATAGCGTAAACAAATTTCGCTATGTTTTTGAATTTATTTAACAGAAGTGATTCATTCGTTTGATCGTACACAAATAATTTATCCACTTCGCGCTATGAAGTTCATTTTGTTGATTTCTATAAATGCAACTATTTTAACAATAAAATTGTTTACTCCAGATAACATATGTACTTCGAGCATAAAATAATTAAATAAAAAAAAAAAAAATTTTTTTTAATAACTTATAAGTAAGTTAACTTCAAGTTTCTGATTCGATCTTACAAAACGCTATTTTTATTCTAACATTTTAATTCCGTATTAGATTTACATAATTTTAACTTACGATTTCATTTCGCAAGATTTTTTTTAATGAGTTAAAAATTACATAATTCCCTTCCATCTAACTTGGAATTCGATTTGTTTCGAATTGTAATTTTTAGAAATAATTTTATAATATTGTTATTTAATTTCGCAAGAATTTCAAATGAGTGTCAGCCCGTCTAATAAACTAAACCCAACCTTATATTCTATTGTATCAACAAATATGCTCACATAATTATTAACAATGAAATTTACAGTACTAGTTAGCTTAAGATTTCTTTGTATCACCCAAAGGATGATGTTTATTTTCACGATGCTAAGTAATAATATCTAGATTCCGTTCCATAGCAACAACTCTATAATTTCTCTGTTTATTAGAATTTTAGCGCTCTTTTAGAAGTAGACTACGCTTCATATGAGATTAAAAGAAGGAATGTATTTCTATAATTTTAAATGATTAAAATGAATTGTTAAAAGTTAACCACGACTTTCCTTTTCAGTGTCTCATTCTTTTTCAGCGGGAAGAGAGAGTGTAAGGTAGGTATGCCGTCGCGAGGATAGGGTTTCGACAAATCCGCTGAAGTCGGTTTCGCGTCGCGCGCGGTACGCGGTACCTTTGATTGTTTCGTCATTTCATTAGAGTAGTTTTCGTCGGTTTAATTTCGAGTAGCATATTTTTCGGTACCGCGTCGGTGATTCGGTAACGCGCCTATAGGATTTTGTAGCGTTTTTGATTTGAGATCTGTGGAGAGATCACATCCAGAATTAACGTAACGTAGGTTTCCCGTTCTGGATGAGTAATTGTTGACGCGTTTGGAAAACGGGCATGTTCAGGTGACTGAAATATTGTAATTGAGCGTAACCCATTCGGAGACCCGCGACCGAAATCCTCTCCGAACTAGCTGGCCGACAAGCAGTCACCGCGTGAATGGGTTACGGTGCACGGATTGGTTGACCTGTTGGTACCATCCGTTGGCACTACTCAGACTTAACGTCTAGAACCGATGAGAGGTCGGTTCCGCGTTCGATCTGAAAAGTAGAAAAGCATTACAGTTATCTTATTTGGGACTATATTGAGTAGAATCTTTGCACTGAATTAAAATGAATTGCTAAACAGAACCACGACTTTCCTTTTCAGCGGTTCTTCTTTTTTTTCAGTGGGAAGAGAGAGTGCAGGGTAGGTATGCCGTCGCGAGGGAAGGGTTTCGCCAAATCCGCGGAGGTCGGTTTCGCGTCGCGTGCGGTACGCGGTACCTTTGTTGTTTTGTTATTTTATTTAGAGTAGTTTTCGTCGGGTTGAGTTAGAGTAGCATACTTTTCGGTACCGCGTCGAGACTTCGGAAACGTGAAATGAAAATTAGATTTTGTATTCTTAACTGGATGAATGAAGAAATACGGAGTAACGTAAAGTAGGTTTCTTCTCCGTATGGTTTGGTTTTGATAACGCGTTTTGAAAACGGGCATGTTCAGGTGGCTGAAAATATTGTAATTGAGCGTAACCCATTCGGAGACCCGCGACCGAAATCCTCTCCGAACTAGCTGGCCGACAAGCAGCCACCGCGTGAATGGGTTACGGTGCACGGATTGGTTGACCTGTTGGTACCATCCGTTGGCACTACTCAGACTTAACGTCTAGAACCGATGAGAGGTCGGTTCCGCGTTCGAACCTAAAAGGTGGAAAATCATTACACATATGGATGTCAGATCTGGCAATGGTTATGGAAAATTAAGATTTTTCGAAAGGAAATGTCTTCGTGCATGTACTGGTTTCTACAGAAAGCCTGAGACGGATTGAAAGTAAACTGCTCAAGTGACAAGAGTCGATATCTCCATATTGAAACTTCTTCGGAATCATATCGCAAGATCTGTAAGTGTGAGTGAAACCCCTTGGATTTCACAGCCGTTCCACCCTACAGACGGGTATATTGCAACTTGCCTCGCTACTGGCTTCGTTCCTCCAGAAGCATTCGTGTATTTGGACATGAATCGATATGTTTTTGATTGTGACGGTGTCCCAATCATATATCACATATATAGACGGGCCACCGATAAGAACATAAAATATCCTCCGAATTTGAGTTCACGAGACCAACAATTCCAATGGAGATACTCATTTGCTAGATTCGTTGAAGCTGATCGAGCGGAGACGGAGAAATCTAGGTATTGGTGGCTGAATGACAATGTCTAAATTATTCACTACTTTGTACGGCGTACAAAATATTTTGAAAGATCTTAGAAAATAAAATCGGATCATACACCAACAATATTATTGGGGAGAGCAGGCAGATCGATGATAGACCAATTGTTTACAGTCAAGCAAGTACTTGAATAGTGCTGGGAGTTCAACATAGACGTTCACCAAATTTTCGTTGACTTTAAGCAAGCATGCGACAGTATTGATCGTAACGTACTGTACCAAATAATGCTTTAGTCTGCCTTACCAAAATGACGATGACGTGGACGACCTCCTAAGTCCGCATCAATAACTAACTCACCGATGCCTTTAACACAAATATCGGACTAAAGCAGGGAGATGGGCTGGCCCCATTGCTATTCAATTTGGCTCTAGAGTACGTCATAAGGAAGCTACCTGTCGATACGCGAGGTACATTACTATTCAAGTAGAGCCAAGTAGTAGCCTATGTGGATGACATAAACATTTTTTCACGGTCGTTGACAACTTCCAAAGAACTCTTCCTAAAACTCGGCTGTGAAGCAAGACTAGTTGGGCTACAACTTAATGAAAATAAAACAAAGCTCATGACGCAATCGAGGAAAAATACCTCAAGTACACAAAAAACACTTGGTAAATATAGTATCAAAAATGTTAGCGAATTTGTGTTTTTAGGCGCCAAAATAACGAGAACGGGCAATGAAAGAGACGAAATACGCCGAAGAATACAGCTCGCAAATAAAATATTTGATTCTGCTCTGACGATCTTAAAGACCAGCTGTATACACAGGAAAACAAAGTTCCAAGTATACAAATCTGTGATAAGACCTGTGTTATGCTATGGGTGTGAAACAGGGACCCTAACCCAAGCATCCGCAAATACACGTATATTGAACGCCTTTGAGCGACGGGTCCTGAGGTGAATAATCGGAGCGAAGCTAGACGGGGACCAATGGCAAATTCGATACAACCATGAGCTGTATGAAATTTTTGACGTCCCGAAGGTCTCAACGATTGTAAGACTGCGGAAGCTGCAATAGGCTGGCCACATGAATCGTATGGACGAACGACAGATACCCAAAAAGGTATTCGTTGGGAGAACTGAAGGCCAGAGAGCAATGGGGAAACCGAGGAACCGCTGGTCTGACTCGGTCGACGAAGACAGTTCATCGCTGCTCGGATTTCGAAATTGGAGGACGCGGTCAATGGACCGAGACAGTCGGAGGCGCTTTTTGCATGAAGCGAAGGCCCGAGAGGGGCTGTAGTGCTAAGAAGAAGAAGAAGTAGAAGATTTGGTGTAGTGAATAGGTAGGTATCAAAATGTCCGTAAAGGACTGCAGCGATGGTCTGCTGCCTCGGCGAAGGAAGATGTTAATATCCGCCGAGAATGCCCTTGTCTGGAGACGCGTGAATGCGCTGGCAGGCTAGCAATGCGGTATCGTGGGGTGGGTTCATTCCCCTAGCGCAAGGACCCACTACAAAAGAATTTCGCATTCACGAATTCTTGGGTCTCAAAATAACGGGCGACCAAAGTCGAAAAATTGTAGGTAACTACCAAAAGGGAAAATGACTTGCTCAGAGAACAAGTTGAAACGAGTGAAAACCGACGGACTTAGGGAAACCTCGTCGTTACCCGACGATTCTTATGGCCCACAAATAAGAGTGGGACAACCGGATGGTGGTGGTGCCCCTTCGCAGCCGCCCAAACGGATCAAGATCCATAAATGTTGCAGTGGCCATATATTTCCCTTCTGAGTGGAGAACTCATACAACATAACTTGTATGAGCCTTCCCATCAGAAAAGAAATATACCGATGACCAATTTATACCATGGAGTTATGTGAGCGTATTACATAACCCTATGCCATAAAAAGGCACCTTGCGCGAGGCCACTCAACCCGCGAGAGTTCCTGAAACAAAAGAAGGTTAGAACGTGCCCGATGGCTGGCTCATTTTTGGTGGGGAAAACCTTCCACCGTACCGGGTCCTATACCCGGTCAGATAGGTAAAAATTGAAAGACCGAAGGGTATATTTAACAATCCATTTTTATTCAATCAAAGCATTCAACAAAAAAAAACTTAGCTATAAACTTCGCGTATTAACTTTTGTCGTATTAAGTACAAACAAATTTTAGTTTTTATATGTTTCTGATATTAATTTTACATTAGCTTTATTCAAATATGTACTTTAACATAGAATGCGATGTGGTTGTGTCTTGCTGTAATATTTTCGTCTACATCACGTTTTCTACAACTCCACGAGCGCTATAAAGTGATATGTGGCGTTTTATTTTGATAGCTTGGTATGAACTAAAAACCTACGCGCAAACTTACGAAGCTTTTTAATCAAAACAGATAAAGCAAAATAACCTACTTTTCGCTACGACTACCTTTCTTTTACAATTTATATTAAACTAAAGTTTTTGCGTACATCATTATTTTCATTCACATCGCATCTTTAATCATGCATACAACAAAAAAAATTATCAATGTATATATATAATTAGAAGAATATCAATAATAAATTTCCCTAAAAAAGACCTGTAGTAAAGTATATAATATGTTTTCTTTTGCTTATCTTTCAATAAAAGGAAGATTATCTAACAAAAGTATAGGGTTTAGTTTGCAATTTCTTGTATTGTTTGTTTCTTCCTTTTTTTGTTTTGTTTGTAAAATATAATAGATGAGATTTATTTGGTAGGTAGAATGTCGGTGTTGAATTGTGTTTTTGAGGGTAGTATTTTGCTAGGAATTTAATCTTGCTTGGAACGTACGAATGTGGTTGGAGGCGTGACTAGCAATTTGGACAATTTTTTTGTTAATTAATATTAAATGGATTTTTCCTTTTTTTTATGAAAGGTTCCTAAGATCAAATTAGATCCCAGTATAATTGGTTACCTATTAGTTTTTTTTTTTTGATTTTAATTTACAACGTTGCTGAAAACATTAGACGGAGGTTTAATAATTAAAGGAAATAAATCTTGTGCATAAGACTATTGAAGACGACCGGAGGGACATTTGGTCGATGGAAGCATCCTATGAGAAAAAAAGGTTAAATATGTGTAACAGATGGTTTCTATCAGGAGAAAGTTTCGGTTTGCAGAATTTATTTTCCTGAGCGAAGAAAAAAAAATACACCTTTCCTATATACTGTTTTTTTTGCAGTTCCTCATCTAAACCCATAAATAATAAATACTATTGGTTTTACTTAAACGCAAACAAAATGACTTTAATATGTTCCATAAATAATGTTAAACTTTGTGCAACTCATTAACCATTCACAAGCTATAAATGAATATGCATACTATATAATAGCTATTCGTTTTCTCAGCAACTTGTGGTTATTTCTAGTTAAGATCGTTCCAAGCTACAAAAATCTGCTAAATGAATCTCAAACAAAGTCCAAAAGAGTATATATATATATATATATATATATATATATATATATATATATATATATATATATATATATATATATATATATATATATATTTATGATTGCAATCATAAAACCGAAGCACTTAACTGCATAAAACTTAAAGAAAACCTATTTACCGCAACACCGGCATTTCTCCTTGCCTAGAGAGAAGGAATAAAAAATATTGTGAGCACATGTTTCTCCCTGCTCTCCCGTTTTAAAAATAGGATTCACGCCTAATAATTATATCGCGGCAAGTCATCACAACGATGTGTTACTACCAGTTAATGAATTAAATATAAAATTCTGTACTTCCAACACGTGCATTTCAGTCGCGCAAATACAAACGAATATGACATAGCCACTATATTGTATGAAACATAGAAAATCCCATAGTTTGTCACAGAATATGCTCAATAGAACACAATGTAAAAGTGCATGCACATTAAAACACGCCAGATCTACGTTACATAGAAAAACCAATTCGATTTGGAGACGCAATTTGTCGGTAAAATTGGACATGTGTCACATCATTCCTTCCTAGTATATCTTGGTATCGATTCCATGCTGTGGAACTCAACAGTAGCTGGCCAGTGAAGCACAGGACCTTGCGGGCCACTTTCTTGGTCGTGACCTTGACTGTGTATATCACTCCCGAGTCGGTGTTCTTCGATTCGGACGTTGGAAGGATCGCTTGCAATTAGGTGTACCCACGGCATGGTGGATTGTTTTTGAGGAAGAGCGCAATACCTAGCATGAGCGCTATACAGCCTAATCCATCACAAATCCCATCAAATTTTCCCCATTACACAAACACAATGACACCAATACTTCTGCAAACCACAGTACTTCGCAGGGTTAACAACTACCGGGAATTGGCGCTCCCCGCATCCCTTCACTTGAACGCTTTTCCCGTTATTGCCAGCGATCACGATGTAATTAAAAATAAAATCACCGCCACCTTGTCGCGCAAACGAACGACCAATTGCACCACAAGTCACTCACAAGTAATCACTGACTATCCCCAAATTGGAATCTATTGAAATCGCGAAAACTTTCAGGGAAGTGCCGTTCGGTCTTCTGCCCGGACCCAGCTACGTTTCACAAGTGACCCAGTAAAATTTTGCAACTGGCTAACGTTTATCTTGTTTCCAAGGTAGCATCACACGCTAGATTCTTGATCTGCGATCGTTTGTCCGCTCGCCTGGCGAATTGTTTGTTCCCCGGTCGTCCGAGTTCACTACACAATGTCGTGTGACTTGCAATTGCTAATTCGCGTGTACTGATCCCAGATTTGCACTGAAGACGCACGTTCCGTCGCAGCGACTACTGTCGACTCTTCTAATTCCAACTTGCAACTTGTTGCCCTGCACTAAATCAGTGGTTCCACAACCTAAATTGTAATGGGCAGATTTAAATTTTTGAAAACCAAAATTTAACTGCAGTAGGGAAATTTTAAATGAACTAAAGAAATTAGAAATGAAGTAAAGAAATTTAAATAAAGTGAAGAAAATTTACATGAACAGAAGAAATGAAAATTTTAAATAGTAATGAAAAATTAAATCTTATAGAAACGATAATTGCGGAGAACATTTACATTTTAGTATGGAGGAAAATTGATAAGAGGTTACATTTACTAATAATAATAAGAAGAAAAACTATTTTACAAATTACAATTACAGAAAAAAATTACATATTTTTATCTTAAATCTGCCATTACAATTTAGATAAGAGATAGGAGGGATTTCGAGCAGTTTGCTGGTATAACTGTCCTAAAAGATAAAAGGAACTCACAGCAGTGCTGTACCCTCGTTTGCCATTTTATCCTAGCTGGGATCTGCTGTTCCACCGAGTCTAAGCATCTTTTTCTTGTCTTCCTTGTTAGACGCTCCTCTTGTCTGGGTAGTCGGTTCTGTTCCATCTCTTACACATGGTTCATTGTAATTTGCGTAATATTAGGTATACGGAGAAAAGGAACTCACAGCCCCGACATCCCCGGTTGCTGTGAGTTCCTTTTATCTTTTAGGACTACCCGAGCATGATGTGTCACCTGGTTCCTTTTGTCAACATAACCGTGACTATACTATTTGGGGCGAGCTCTCCCTTCTCCCTCTAGAGGTTGCGTCGCAGCCTGTTCTATTTTTTGCACGCAAAAATGTGTGGCAGGCATCGTCTTCTTCTCGTAGGCAAAACCGACAATCGGGGGACCGTGATTTACCAATCTTGCGCAGGTAAGACTGATAACACCCATTCCCGCTCAAAAGGTGGGTCAGATAGAATTCAGTCTCACCATACCTTCAATTAAGTCACTGTCTCAGATCCAGGAGGAGGCGCGCAGTCCACCTTCCCTTAATGCAACGCACCCAAGACTGCTGCCAATCGTTGAGTGAGCGCTGTCTTTCGTTGCGGGCAACTGTCTCTCTCGCGTCCTCGCTTCGGCGCAGTTAGATAGCGTGGCGCTCTCTAGCCAGGAGGTATCACGTCTGCAATAACTCTCACTGCCGAATCAGAGACTTTTGGATATGAAGATGCAATTCTCAGTACTCCTCTTCTCTGTACCTGTGCCGAGCATTTTCGGTACACCTCCTTACTGAGAGCGTCGCCCCAATTTCTGCTTCGTACAGTAGCACTGACCCCACGACACTCAACAAGAGGCGTCCTCGTGATGGGTTGGGTCCCCCTACGTCGGCCAAGATTGCATCTTCATATCCGACAGTCTCTGATTCAGCAGTGAGAGTTATTGCAGCCGTGATACCTCCTTGCTAGAGAGCGCCACGCTATTCACCTGCGTCGAAGCGAGGACGCGAGAGAGACGGTAGCCCGCGACGGCCATTTTCTGGCCGATTTATATGCTGCTACCCAGTTGCACGCCTAGTCACGTTGTCGTCCCCGTTGAGCCTCACATCGAAGCTTCTGAAACTCCCTTCGCCCACCAGGACACTGGGGACTTGCCGTGCCGGGGTGTTCGACAGGGCTAAGAAGCGCTGCAAGCAGTCTTATAGCTGAGTTCACCACGTTTTAAGCATTCAGTTCTTCTATCCCCCTGAGAATTAGCCTGCAGCGCAACACCTGCCATGAGCACCTTGACAAACCTCTCGACGTGCACCCTTCCGATGTTCCACCCAATCGTGGAAGGTCGAGAGCACGGGCGGCGGGAGACAACATCACTGATCACCAGCAGAATGTACTGATGATCACTTGCTGAGAAGTCCTCTAATACTCGTCAATTGTTTATACTCCGTATTAAGCACTCCGAGGCGAATGACACGTCCGGTATGGTTCGTTCGCAGCTAATACGGCGGAAATTCGGCGTATTTCCAGTATTTAGTACGAAGAGCGCCGTCCTAGCCGCCATTTTTAGGCTTAGTTTTCCCCGCGGATCTGTTAAAGGTATGCCCTATTCGATTGCTTTAGTGTTGAAGTCTCTCCCAACTAGCACGTTGCCCTCTGCGTTCGAGACAGCGCCCTTCAAAGCATTAAGCTTGACTTGGAAAGATGATATCGGTTCGTTCGGCGTTAAGTACACACAGAAGAAGGTGGTCCCTGAGCAGCGATCCCACACGAAATCCTCCCTCCGTCCACAGCTTGCCCCGTGGAAACCGCTGTTCCGAGCCTAGATGGCGGCAGTACCAGTTTCATCAGGATACCACGATGCAGAACTTTTATCGTGGTGTTGCTCACACAGCAGTGAAAAGTCGGCACGATAGGGGTCCATTTTGATGGCGTCTTCTACCTTGGCCAGGTCCTTGACGCAATCAATGTCCCTTATTTCGAACGTTGTCATCGACTCGAGCGAAGCAACAGTTGCGCTTTTGCCGAGTATTTTCTTTACTGCGTCGCAGAGTGCTTCTTTATTGTAAGCCTCTGCTCCGAATACGACCAGTGTGAGGCCCGACCGCGTTGGCCGTACTGCTTTAATAGCAGTGTTAGTGTCCTCGGGCCTTACATTTCCTCTGATATCCCGCAGCACTTCTGCGTAGGATCGGCCATATTGGGCGTTTACGAACAGTACCTGCTGCCGGAGTCGTCGTCGTGGCTTTTTCTCCTGTTTCGCATCAGATTTTTTTTCTTGTTGGGCGTCCTTGCGAACTTTATTTTCTGGCACTTTTCTTCGCTCCTTTTTCAGCACTCTCTAAAACCCTTGATCTAGCATACCGAATGCCTCTTCCTTCCTTCTTTTATCCAGATCTCCTTCGATTGTGTTAGATGCTATTCTTCTATTGATGTTTGATGGTAGATCTATCTGGGCGTGCCCTTTAGGCTTAGCCCTCAGCGCTTCTTTAGCCTTCTAGTCCTCTTAGGTCTTTAACGAGCTCCTCGGCTAATGCCCTACGCAGTCTAGGAGCTCTTCTCCTTTGCTTATGATTGGCGAATCGCATGCAGATTTTATTCTTTTTCGAACATCTTCCGCTTTTCCGATTAGCCTTTCTTCGTGATGTCGCTGGACGGCAATTGTACTTTGCGACCTCCTTTCTTGGGAGAGGTCATCGGCTTCTGAAACAAACAGTATTGAAATATTTATAAAAAATATAAATTTAGGTAAATACACCAAAGGCGTGTGAAAGTCAAGAATCTGTTTTCTGAACCGAGTAACAGGCAAACATATTGCACAACAACCAAAAGCAATCATATCGCCCAAAAATCAGACAAATAATTTTTCCTCTGTTCTCCAGTGTCTCTTCTCATTTCATACATAATAAGTGTGGGTTTCGACCTCAGCATCAAATAGCTATTCGATTCAAGTATATGAGCACTGCAGCTTTGTAGATATGCTTCCATAGGGATCACACCTAGTATATAGCTGCTACTATAATCATCTATAGCGCGAAGCCCCATATCGGGCCATAGCTTCTAGAGAGAGTTGGCTCCAATGGTCGCAGTGCTGTACCCTCGTTTGCCATTTTATCCTAGCTGGGATCTGCTGTTCCACCGAGTCTAAGCATCTTTTTCTTAGCTTCCTTGTTAGACGCTCCTCTTGTCTGGGTAGTCGGTTCTGTTCCATCTCTTACACATGGTTCATTGTAATTTGCGTAATATTAGGTATATGGAGAAAAGTGAATCATTACTCATATCATACAACTCGTGATTATGTCAATGTATCCACTTTGCTCTATACTTCACTTTCCGTCCGAATACATCCAAGGGGTTTTCGAAAGCATTTGAAACAGTCTGTGTTTCACATCCATACGGTTGCATAGGTTTTACTAGCGATTTGTATATACGAAACTTATTTTTGCTATACACTGGACTTTAAAAAAAGGTAATAACTCCATTCATCATTACCTAATCACGTCCTTTTCAAAGCTCTATGAAGATTGGCTCCTAAATATAATAAGCAATTCACGCTTTCTAGCTTGTTGTCACCAACCTTCAGGTTTGTTAGATTGATTTTTTTGTTTCTAGCCCTAAGCATACAAAGGCTTCCTTAGGATCTGTTCGCTTCTTCAGCGTATTGGAGCGATTGTGTGGAAGTGAATAGCAACGTGCTCATAGCACCAACATGATGATGTGTTTCGAAGCAATGTTGAACAAAATCCACTCTTCTTCTTAAACTCGACTCCATTGGGAAGCCTTTGGTTTGATCCCCGTTGACTATGATCTAAGACACTATCTGTCGGCACTGTCTTGTGTCCCCTTTTAGTCTTCGAAAAGCTAGTGCACATCAATTTTACATTTCCGCTTTCGAGCATATCCAACGGTGAGAATATTAATCAATTGTAGATCGTTATCGGTTATCGGGTGTATTTTCATAGAAGAGCTTCAGTTTTTGTTCAATGTTTTCCGAGGGCACTTTATAGGATGTACACAAAAGAACGATTTCTTTACCATTTTCACACCGTATGTTGTCTTTGTCCTTATGTATGAGGCATCGCCGTTGTGAAGAAGCGCTTTCCCTCTTGGAGCAACTCTGCAGGCATTCCATTCAATTTGGTGTCCAAGGTTTATCCTGTAGTCTGGTAGAGGGACCTTTACATCGTTTTTTCTCCTTTTTGTTCGTAGCTAGACGCTAAGAAATTTTGTTCAGTTCTCACAGCTTCAGTATTTGTTACAGGTGTTGTGAGAAGTTCTTGGAAACATTGCATATTGATCTTAAGCATGCGTGTGCTTCCCTCTCATACTTCTTTAATTGAGGCATATCAACGGGCCATATGTGGCGCCATAAGCATCCATTTTTGGATATTTCGGTCATTATTGGATCTTTCGGTTTAAAATGCATTTTCTCAATCATCATATCTCCACTTTTGGTAGAATTCAAATCTGAATACTTTTTTATGAATATATAAACCAATTTTAATCTAGAAACGCACTCATCAAACACGTACCGCATTTGTATTTCAACTATCTAAATGGATTCAATCGCACATGCTAAAAGCTAAGTTTAATAATTTGTTCATGGTTCTAGTTATGTATTGAAAGATTAGTTTGTTTGAATGGATTTCGTATGCCCCCAGCGTCGTTGGAGTGCCTTGAATTCAACCTAAACCAACTTCTTGCAGAAACTCAACGATCTTCGATGGTTCCAGGTTGATTCTTGCTTGGACGAACTATATGCCTTCTCATCATAGGCTCTTTGGTGTTTTTGTGTTGCTTACTCTCTATTTTCTTCAGGTGCAACTCGACGACACTCAAGAGCTAAGAACTAAAAACGCCGTCGTTGATCCTTTCCCACTAACAGGTATGCTTGCTTGTTAACCTCAATTCCTGGTACCCAGTACAAAGTAATCTTATAGTTGAAACGTAATAGTATAGTTGTAACTCGTTCTGGAATCATCTTTGAAAAGTTTCGCTACCACGATGGAGGTAGATAATATTTGGTTTGTTAAAGCTATAAGATACAGCTTCAATTTAAACTTATGTATATGGATTATGTGGAGCCGATGAAATTTCTTCAAAAACGTTAATTTCATTTTCTTCCTAGATTTAAAAGCGAATCTGAAAACTCATTTATTATATCATAAGCACTCCCTTAAATCATTACTCATTTACGTTAAAAGATATCTCAATATATTTTAAATATATATTCGAATCATGGTCACTACATGAAATAATATACACATGTCAATCCATATAGTTTACAATATTAGTTACTCTTAATTTAATCAAATCTTCACATTGTTTGCTCATTCTTGTGTCATGCTACATAACACTACCCAGAGCATACTATGGAAAATTAACTGAGTTCAAATCCTGCACCGGATTGTATAGCGTACAAAAGTTTTTCTTTCATTTGTTCACTAGTTTTAAATGCAGGTAATTTCAGTAAATTGGTACATGTGCTTGCAGTCGGTAGTCGCTCTTCATCACCAGCATTTTGGATGAAAAATGGCGGGTCAAGATCCTGGAGGCAAAAGTGCTTTTAAAATTAAATATTATTTAATTTAAGAAGAACGTACCTTAAATCCTAATAGAGGTGGGCGGGAGCAGCTCGTTACAAATCGCAGCAGCTGTCTTTTTTCAATATCACTAAAACTTTCTACTACCGACCAAAAACAGACTATCGTTGGATGAGTGGGACTGTACTCGCCTCCGTAGCGGCAATGCTTTTTCAAATCCTCTATGTCAATAGGAATCTCAGCACCTGATATAAGAACTTGCAGTTCTTTATTACTGAACATATAGAGCCATTCTACTGGCAACACATTCGATAATCCTTTACGGAATGCAATGCAGTGTTGCCTTATTTGTTTGTTCAGTTTATAATCAGCCATCAGCTGAATGTATTCAATGCGATTGGCGGATGTGACCTGTATTGACTGACCGTTCGGTTTAAGCTCTTCGATTTTTGTTTTACCTAAATCGTTGGTCACCACTGTGAAATCTAGACCCAGCTCACTAACGTCGCCTTCATATGCTTTCAGTGATAGTAAATTTCTATACAGTTCAGGATCAAGAGATGCTAGTTGATGAACATCCAGATCGGAATGCTTGCCTGCAAGTTTTGATAAGAAAAAGTCCGCCAATGGTAACTCAACCAGCAGATTTTCATAAATTGCCTTTCCCAGTATACGGCCAATAAAATAATAGTGCTTTGGGAAATCTGTGACTATTTCAGTTACACTAGGATTTGGATATAGTTTGTTGTCAGTAGTAACTCTGAAAAAGTTGCAATGATCATACATTTACCTTCTGTTGATATTTGAACAACTCACTTGAAAAATCCTCTATTAGGATCGAATGCTGTTTTAATAAGCTCCGATAAAAACTCCCTGAATAAACCTCCGCCATCCACTCCA
Source organism: Odontomyia ornata (assembly GCA_963969285.1). Taxonomy (NCBI): domain Eukaryota; kingdom Metazoa; phylum Arthropoda; class Insecta; order Diptera; family Stratiomyidae; genus Odontomyia; species Odontomyia ornata. The sequence continues at coordinate 159,686,816 of OZ017742.1, forward strand.
ACTTCTTCGAGACCAATGCTGCTAATGAACTGTACTCGAAACCGATGGCGTAAATCTGGCTCTGTGAATATTTCGTTTAAAAACTATATACGAGTACAACTTCAAAATATCAATTACCGTTTTCTGGCCTTAGTTTATCGAAAGCGTCTTCATATAAATGAGAACGCCTCACGACAAAATTTATCGATGGGCCTTGTAAAAACCCCTGAAATTCACCTTGCACCCTTAGTTTGTCCGCAGCAACAAGTCCTTGAAGAATTCCTACTCGAGTGCTGAATGGTACAACAAACGGAATTTCACGCAATATGGTAATAGATCGAATTTGCTTGATCGACATGGGTGGGCCATCTTCGAAATCCGCTCGTGTGAAATCCCTAATAGGTTGGAAAGGCCGTGGACCTCGTCTACTCCCTCTCGTTAGTGGTAAATCTGTCGGCTTATCTAATGGTAAGTTTAGAGTTTGTACAGTCCAATGTCCTTCGGGACAGAATCCTTTACGTAGATCTCTCGTGTATATTTGGTTAAGCACAGATACGACTACTTTCAATAAATTCGCCCATATTTGTTTGCTTTTTTGGATATCTTCTTCTTCTACATCACTTCGGCCTAACACCGAACGGTAGTGCTCATTTAGATTTGATCTGGTGTCTGGGAACGCCAACTCGACCAACCCAATTGAAATTTCTTTTAACGTCTTACTAAGTGGAATTATTTCGGATAACGTAAACGGCATCAGTTTGTTCGTTGTATCACACATGAGATCCTCTTGACAGAATTCACCATCATGTAATGTGGGAACTAAACGACCGAATAGCGCGCAAAACGTAGCTAATATTGGTATTATTCTACTCATTTCTGTATTCACTTTTGCTGAAAAGAAAATGGAACACAATTTTCAAAGAAAGATCATATTGGTTTTACATGAGTTTTTTGCTTTATATATGTACATACAAAATTTAAAGAAAATATCTTAGGCTTGTTCATCAATATCGTTCAAACACAGAAGTAAACCCAGTAAGTCGCGACGATCAAAATCTTGGTTTCAATAAAACATTGAAACCAAATGGAAAATGTCAACACTCGAAACAGTATGAGCAGTTATGTTAATTTTATTTTTAACAAATATATTGTTATCTCGAAATGGATGAATCTAATTATGATTCAAGATTCGATTAGACGTAGTTTAAAAAATTTATTATCAATTTCGATAAATAATGAAAAGACAATAAATCGTTCCTTTTATTTTGAATTTAGTTTCTTAATTGGTCTGCATTCTTTCTCATCGTAAGGTCATTTGTGATTTTCCACTCTTTGGTGACTTTATCATTATCATCGCTACAGCCCATATCCAACCTTGATCTCCTTGATATAGCGCATCTAGTCTTCTCAGTTCAATGATCACGTCCTGCATTTTGGTGCTGCCAGATGCGATCTGCTGTCAGCACTAAGAGTCTTTCCAATGTTCGCATGTTTTTCCAACTAGCCTGGTTCTGTTTATTCGTACGATGCGACTGTCGCATATCTTTTCGAGGTAGACAGACTGTTACGGCGGTTTAAGGTATGACCATAACCGCAATACTTCTAAGATCAAGCTTTACTGATTCGATGATGACGTCACAACCAAATAAAGATCTCAGAGTGGGTACTCGTATCTATAGTGAAAACAGAAATTATGTTGTCACTCTAAGAGTTGGAAATTCAATTAAGAATTTTAGTTGGGGGAGAATCAATGTAGACACTTACATCAACTGAAATTTAAAAGAACGTCCGAGAAATAAATGATCCCTTTTATGTCACCGACCATAATAATTCAAATGTTAGCAATACAAATTACATTTCAGACAAAATCTTTTGCTTAAGGAGAACGAAATATCATATCCCAACTAAATCAGTTAATAAGATATACTCTATAATAGGGAGAAGATTTTATGTATTTCTTCGTCACTAATCAAAATATATTTTGCGCTAATATTACTAGAACATTAAAATCTATACGCATGAATGATATTGCATACACTGAATAACCTTAGAATGCTTGAAAATGGCCAAGTTACAACTCAATATACAATTATTATTATTTTTAAGTGATTTCACCTTTTTGTTTAAATTACTGTATTATATCAAAAAGGAGTCATATGTCATACGTTTTTTTTTTTAATTTTTGAATAATAAAAATATTAAATAAACTTATTTCTACACATATTTTACCTTTTCTTTTTATCCAACAAATTATTTCGAACAAAATAAAAATCAAGATCTATCATTAAACTCAAAATCTAGTAAAATCATATACCACTATCGAATCAATAAATACTATCTATTTTCTAATAAATATCCTTTTTTCTTTTTATTTAATTTAAAACAAAAATACTTGTATGTTGGGGTGCTTAAATTTCGATGATGTTGATTTTTACTTCACAGATCTTCCCATTTTTCAAAAACTTACATTCTTTCTTCAGTATTCGAAATCTTCTTTTGGTACAAAATCTTCTTTCAAAAGTTCTCTTCTCTTCAATTCGTATCGTTAAAAATTTGTATCGAATATTTTTCTTGTTTATTTCTTTCTTGAATCACAATAAAATTCTCTTCTACTCGTAATTTGTCTTTCTTTTCATATCGGATTTGTATAGTTGTAGTGAATAACAAGTATTTGTCATAGGGGGACTCCCAGACTGCCTGCATAGACTTCCCTCCAAACACCTCCCTTGCCATGGTGAGAACCTATCCAGGTCACTACATCAATTTTCTAGCGCTAGGATGAAACCGCGAGCATTCACCCAGTCCCTCACTTGGCGCATTAGCATTCCTAACCTCTGTTGCGCTTGTTCAACTGTGCATCCAGCGTCTAGCGCTGCAACACCATGTGTATAGCTGATCAAGCGCGACTCATCTGGCAGTTACAGTCGCAGCAGCCCGTCGTACGAGATGTTCCACAGATCTGGACCAGGGATGGACTCTTGAACAACATCCGATGTAACTTCCACCCTTCGCTGACCATCAGTCAGTTCCTCAGAATCTGCATAAATAATCCGGAACTTAGACTGGGTTGTCCAATGCTTCCAGAACATCTGCCCATCAAGCGGAATTGATATATAACGGGCGATATTAAGACGCCGGGTTTCCCCTTTCCTTGCTCATAAATGCGGAACTCGCCACGTTCTTGGGCTCCGGGAAAACTGGCTCCTCCAGTTTCTTCTTCGAAAAGGTCGGGCACCCCACTAGTGTTTCGCCGAGGATGGTATCAGCAATGTATCTACAGGGAAACGAGCCCATACAGTCTCGTCCATCTTTTCTGGTTCATGTAAGCGCCCTTGTTTACGTGGTCCACGAGATCTTGCCAGGGTTTCGAAGGCACTTCTTGGCGGCCGTGTATGCTGCAAGCCTGGTTTCCATCTCCTCCGCGCTTCTCGTCGGAGCTTATGGCACTCGTTTCGCTATTCAGCAACTTCAGTTGACCACCAGCATACCGGAGGCTTATCGGGGTCGCTAACAGGACATAGAAAACCTACAGGCAAACGTAATGATAATCATAGTTGAGTTCACATTTTTAACTGTCAGTCTCTACATCCATCTTTTCAGTATTCAAAGTGGAAGTATGGGTATGTCTACACCGAGAAGCGCCGTCACGGATCTCGAGGGTAATCTACTCGCCAATTGTGTAGTCTTGGGTCTAGGTACCCCGAAGTGAATATCATATCGGGTATGCTTCTCGCACAGCCCCAGTGGCAATAAGTTGGCGTGTTAACAATTTTTAGCACGACTAGTGCTGTACAGCCGCCATTTCCAGAACTTGCTTTTCGAGTTTCAGAGAATGGGTGGTTCTGAAAAGAATATATTATTAGCTTGTATCCCTCCTTTGACTTTGTGCAATTCGTTTCCATCTTACTTTAGATTTGTCCCTAGGTATACTAAGTTATCTAAATGTTCAAGGTTATCATCATTTATGGCACGACAGCCCAAGCCGGGCCTTATCTTCCAGGACTAATCTCCTTCAGGATTAATTTCCTCCAATGGTCACGGTTCTGCGACCTCGTTCGTCAGTTGATCACTCCCAGCAGCGACCTGCTGTCAGCTTCTATCGTATCTTCCCTTCAGCCTTCGTTTGCCCCGCTTGTGCTCTATCCTTTAATGTTCCCTTTGAGTAGCCGGTTTTCTTCCATTTTTATCTACATTGTAGCTGTTGTACGCCCATTGTAGCTGTTGTAACTTTACGCAAGCAGATACAGGTGGTTCGTCAAATAGTTCATAAAATTCATCGTTGTAACGTGGTCCCCACTTTGTTCCTTGCTCTAATGGGCCGTAGATTGTCCGGAGCGCGTTGCGTTCAAATATATCCACTGCCTTTTCGGATTCGCTCATCAGGGTCCATGTTTCATTTTCATATAACAGCCTGGGTTGACTAGTGATTTATAAATACTAAGTTTATTTTGCCTTTGCACAACTCTGGACCTTGGAATTGGAAGTAAGGAGTAATAGACTTTATTTGCGGCGTTTATGCGACGTCCAATCTCATCTTCTTCGGCGTCTCTTCTATTCAGGTTGGCTCCAAAATACACACAATTATCTGCACTTTGAAGGTTATAGTCTCCCTGCGGTCAGGTTTTCTCGGACTGGAGTGTTATTCCTCGTTTGAGTCATGAATTTAGTTTTCATTTCATTAGCTCGTACGTAGGCCAATTCGGTTTGCTTCTGATACTAGGCTCAGAAATGCTCCTTTGGCATTTAATATTGACGTCATCAGCATATGCTTCCAATTGTGTGGACTTGAACATTATTGTACCTGAGGTTTCAGCTGATGTTTTCCTGATGACATGTTCCGGCATGTATTAAAGACCATTGGGGCAATCCCATCCGCTTGTTTTACGCCTGATACCATTACGAAGCTGTTTCTTACTTCGCCGTTTACCTTGACCTGGGACTGTGTGTAGCATCGTAACTTTGGCCATGCGGACTAGTTTTGTTGGGAAGCCAAAAACAAGCATTGTTTATACAGGGCATTTCTGTCGACACTGTCGTATGCTTGCCCAGCACGTTTCGAGCACCTGCTTAACTGAGAATATTTGGTTTATTGTAGGCCGTCCTCCCTATATCTCCTATAATACTTTCATAGTATAGCTTTAATTTTCTTTCTAATATTTAGGAGAGCACTTTATAAGACGTACATAGTAAAGTGATGCCTCTATAATTTCCATACCTTATCTTGTCTCCCTTTTTGTGTACAGCAAATATTATAGCTTTTGCCAGCATTCTGGTAACTGCTCCTCTGACCATATTCTGCATTTGAGTACTTACATAGAGACCCCTGCTCTGGAGCAGTTCGACTGATATCCCATCTATTCCAAGAGCTTTACCTTTTCTGAGGTTACATACTGCTGCCTGTACTTCGTCTCTGGCTGATAGTGAAACTGGGACCTCTTACTCTGCTCCTGGAATATTCAAAGCTTCAATAGTTGTTGGGAGCGTACGCCGATCTGACTTCATGTAGGGTCATGTTTCCGTTTATCTGATGGATCTTGGAGTTGATGGTCAGTTGTTTCTTTCTTCGGCACACTTTTTTAGTATGTTGGAGGGTGTTATATTGTTCTTCTTTGGCTCAAGTTGGTGGCTGGATGTATTCTTTGTAGATCTGGTTCCTTTTTTCAACCGCTTCTTTGCATTCTTCATCTTATCAGCCGTTCTTTGATCAATGCCCCATGATCTCTTCGGCAGCCGGTTGCCGCATCTCTTATTGTCTGCCACATAGTCAACACTACTTTCTCCTGCGGGGATATGTTAATGTAATCTTCTAGCGCTGACATGTATGTAGACGTTACTAAGCTATTTTTTCGCTTGTATATCTGGTATTCCTTCTTTACAGTTCTTGGAGTTGATCCTTCTTAGGTAGTGGTCCGAATCACAGACAGCGCGCCGGAACGAGTGCTCGTTTTAGTATGAGAATATGGTTGATTTAGTTGAATGTGTGGCCGTCTGGAGATGCTCTGCTAGTAGCGATGTCTATCAGGGCTGTGCCCTCCGGTCATTCTTCTATACGAATGCGAATAATTTTAATGTCGTTGTATCGACAGTGCGTTTCAGGGTGCTGTAAAACTCATTCTTGATTGCCTCCTCCTTATCTTCTGTGGTCGCGTGACAGTTGGCCAGCCAGATATTAAAGAATTTGGGCTTGATACGAATTGCACAGATCCATTCGTTGACAGACTTGAAATGGGTGAGAATTGTTTAAATTTACTATCCCCAATGAAGGCCACTCCGAACTCACAAGTCCCTTGTGATTTTCCGCTTTTAAACATGGTGCGCGTTCGAATGGCAAATGTATCTTCACTGTGCTATATGGTTTTTTCCACTGTTGTTGAATTTATATTTCTTTGTCTCATCCAGAGGTTTAAGCAGTGCACCATTCTAAGTCCCAAAAAATAGTCCTTTATTCGTTGCAATAGTCGTTGCCGTTTGTTGAATACGATTCGAGGCTGTTGTCCTGGTTCCATGACGAGTAAATACTAAGTGGACTATTGTCAGCGCTTCGACTTAGTCGGTTTTTGATCCGCGATTTATATTTTATTTCTAATACCCGCTGGATAGCCGGTTAGGCCTGTTTGCGTTGCTATAGTCCGTTCCCTTCATTGAGCCATTTATTTTAGTTTATGCTTATTGATTTTAAGATCGATTTCTTTGGCAATTTCATCTAGGGTTTCAAATACTTTTTTTTGCAGTTGAAGTAAGGTGACATAATATCGATGTTATCAACCAAGGGTATTATTTACGTTGACTTAAAAAAAATTCCTTTAGTATCGACTAGGATTTCTATGATGAATTGCTTAAATGTTAAGTTAAAGAGGACCGGAGCTATTCCACCCACTTGCTTTAATCTCGTGTTTGTAAGGAATGAATTAGTGATATGACTTTGGATTTGCACTTGTGATGATGAGTTCTTTTCATTAATCTCACCGAGTTGCAGGATGATATTGCATAATGCGGTCAGGTAAATGCTATCGAAGACTTGCTTGAAATCGACAAAAGCCTAATGATCATCGTGGTTAAATTTCCAGCATATTTCGAGAATCGGTTTGACCGTAAATATTTGGTCGAATGTGATCTTACGCATCTAAAACTGTCTTGGTATTCGTCAAGAATTTTCTTAGTGTGATGGATAATGATAAATTCTAATATTTTATAATTTTACGGAGTAGTTGTTTAGTTTTTAGGACGTACAAAGTAGTGAGGTGTCTCTATAATTATCGCATTGTAGTTTATCTCCTTTTTTGTGAAACGGATATAAACAGCTTTTTCGCCACTTATCGAGCATTGCTTCTTGCTCCCTCCATAAGGTGGTAGTTCCACCTGCTTTCAGGAATTCCGCTGGGACTCCATCCATCCTGATGCTTATTGGATTTCAAGCAGCCCACAGCCAGGCGGACTTCATCAGTGTTGGAGGATGCACTGAGGCACTGTCGCCGTGATAGTTAATGAGTGAAAAGGTCAAATTTATTTGTTTTTAGACGTGATTTATTTTCAAGAATAAGATTTAAGATAAGACTGTTCTTTTTAGCAATAATCTATCACACAACAGTCCAAATCCGAACCTTGGCGTTATGTTTTTTATTGTTAGGGAATCTCCTTCTATGACCGTAACGGGATTCGAGGTGATATGGTCAATATCACGCTCAACCATGTGATTATTACATAATTTTTCAATTAGTATCCATCACAGCTGAGTGGGCTGATAGGCCGATAGCAGCATCTGAATATCAAACTCGATGCCGCCACCGAGGTTTGAACTTGGGAGCTGCTGCGCAAATTGTGGCTTTGCAGTACGTCATAAGGAAGTTACCTGTCGATACACGAGGTACATTCCTATACAAGTCGAACCAAGTAGTAGCCTATGCGGACGACATCAACATTTTGTTACGGTCATTAACAACTGCCAAAGAACTCTTCCTGAAACTCGACAGCGAAGCAAAACTAGTAGGGGTACAAATCAATGAGAATAAAACAAAGCTCATGACGCAGTCGAGGAAAAATACCACAAATACACAAAATATCACACTTGGCGAGTACAGTATCGAAATGTGAGGGCATTTGTGTATTTAGGCGCCAAAATAACGAGAAACGGCGATGAAAGAGACGAAATACGACGAAGAATACAGCTAGCAAATAAAATATTTTATTCAGTATTGACGATCTTGAAGACCAGCTGCATACACACGAGAACAAAGCTCCAAGTATACAAATCTATGATAAGACCTGTGTTATGCTATGGGTGTGATACATGGACACTAACCCAAGCATCCGCAAATATATTGAACACCTTTGAGCTACGAGTCCTGAGGCGAAGCTTGACGGGGACTAATGCCGAATTCGATACAACCATAAGCTGTATGAAATTTTTGACGAACCGGAGGTCTCAACGATTGTAAGACTGCGGAAGCTGCAATGGGCTGGCCACATGAATCGTATGGACGAACAACGGATACCCAAGAAGGTATTCGTTGGAAGAACTGAAGGCCGGAGGCCAGTGGGAAAATCGGTCAATGGACTGAGACAGTTGGAGGCACTGCTTGCAGGAGGCGAAGGCCCGAGAGGGGCTGTAGTGCTAAGAAGAAGAAAGAAGAATATTGTAAGAAATAGAACGAATAACAAAAAAGAAAAACGTCTCTTCATATTAACATTGAATTCACGTGAAGAAAGAAATGGGAAAGGAATCAAGAAACTTTGCAATCGATGCTAAACATATTCAAAAGTCAGAAGGAAACTATTTCTAAACATAAAGCAGAACTAGCAACATTAGAAAGAAGTAATAGTTCGAAATTAAAAATAACAGAAAATGAAGATCATTTACCCAAGGAGCAATTAACCTGGCCCGAACAGGGGAATTTTAACGATATTGATTTACAAGTGTTTTGCATTTCGCTTTATTATTTTTCATCAAATGCTTACGCATATATGAGTTCAGTGATCACGACATAACATCTCTCTTTCCGTCAGAATAGCGCACCAAGATGAACAAGATTATCAAACCTGGTGGCGGCATCCCTGATGACTTCGAGATGTCTATCGGACAAGCTATGTTGGAGCTTGAGATGAACTCGGAGCTGAAACCATTTTTTTTTTTCCTCTACCTAACCTTCGTTAGGTGTGTATTGGCTATGGCTAATTAGCACAAGCCACCGATGTATCGATTAGTGTCCTCTAGGGACATATGGTAATGTAGTGCTTTTTTCTAGTTTTTCTTTATTGGTTTTGTGATTTTACTGTATTAGTGTGTTAGTATCCGTTTGGAATGGTTAATAGATTTTTGGTTTGAGTGTTTTTCTTGGGAGGTTAAAAGTTAGTTTTTGGGATTTGAGAGGACTATTCGCGTGAAGTTAAAGTTCTAAATTTGCTTCTTCAAGAAAGTCGATTAATTGAGTTAGTGCTTTCTCGTTGTTTTTATTGAAAAATTTTGCTATTGGATAGTTATTTTGAAAGATATCATACTTGTTCCTTAGAGCTTCAAAGTGATCACAGTTTAGAATTCTATGTTCCAGATCGTCTGTTATGTCGCACCATTTGCATCCTTGGGATGGAACTATTTTAGCTTTTTTTAATCTTTTGTGATTGTAGGCTCTGTTGAGTAGAATTCTGTTAATTTGTTTTTGCGTGTTGCTGCTTGGAGTGAAATCATGGAACCATGGTTTGGTTCTGTAAATGAGGTCCGTTTGTAGCCAGGGGCTGTACGCTAGGTTTATGGTGTTTTTTCGGTAGTATTCATGCCATTCTATGTTGATGGAGTCATTAATCATTTTGATAGAGTCGTCCCATTCCAGAAATGATTCGACTTCTTCTCCTTCTATAGTGGCCAGTTTAGCTGCTTTGTCAACCAATTCGAAGCTGTGGAACTTTTCCCCTTTCGGTATCCAGTATAATAATAGTAGTGTGTTGGGTCTATTGTTGATTGTTTTTCTGATTTTTTCTGTAATGAGTTTGTGGTTTGTGTTGTTTATGATCTCGTTTATTGTATTTTTGGCGTCGGTGAAAATGGCAATGGTGTTGGTGGGTTCTTCCTCCACGTTGTTAATTGCTTCCTGGACTGCTTTTAGTTCTGTATTTGCTGCTGTAGAGTCTGTGTTCAGGCAGTATTTTAGTGTCTTTTTGGAGTTATAGCAATGTATGGCAATACCAGTGCCTAGTCTGTTTTTTGCCGCATCCGTGAAATATATCTTAGCTTGGTTATCCGTTAGGTTTTGTAGTACTGCTTCAATCGACTCGTTGAAATTTTCGTAGTTTATTTTCTTGAAGTTGTTGGGGATGTTGTGCATGAAACTATTGGTTTGAAATTTTATGTTGTGTGGGTTTGGTAGTGCAGAACCCAGACAAGTGTTGTTGTAGATGTCGATATGTTTTTTGTAAACTGTGGTATAGTTCGAGTTTTTTTGGTTTTCCGATATCATTTCTTTGAAATCTTGGCGGTAAAGGTTTTTTCCTATTTCTTTAGCGAGGAGTTGATCAGCTCTTAGTCTTGCTGGTAATTCTTTAGCTAGAGCAAGCGTTAGTATATTTGGGGCTGTTGAGGGTACCCCAAGACATCGTTTTATGGCTTTGGCTTTCAGGCTGTCTATTTTGTTTAGAAAATAATTTGGCGCATGAACAATGTTTGTTAGATTGCTTTCTATTACCGGTCTTATTAGCGACTTAAAGGTGTTTAGAGCCTTTTTGGGGGTAAGTCCATGTTTAGGGGAGCTGATTTTGAACGCTATGTTTATTGTTTTGTTTGCTTTACTTAGGGATTTATTATAGAATTCGTTGAAGTGATTCTGATTGTTAAAATTTCTGCCTAGGAAAGTGAAATTTTTTACCCAATCTAGTTGTTTGTTTCCATATTTTATTTTGTTAGGATGGTTTTTGTTTGTATAGAATTCTATGGCTTGCGATTTTTCCAAGTTCAATGGGAGGTTTAGCCTATTGCATAGTTCTGTGAACTTGTTGAATTTTGTTTGTAGATTATTGAGATTTTTGGGTCTGTTTTTTCCTTTGCTTATGATAAGAAAGTCGTCCGCAAATTGAATGAGTGTGGTTTGACTGTCAGTGATTCTGTGGAGGCTAGTTGTGTAGAGATTAAAGAGGAGCGGGCTTAGTACGTCCCCCTGCGGAAGTCCATTGTTAATTTCGGTCGAATCCTTGCCTAAATGTAATTTCCTGTACATTAGGAAGTTTAAGATCCACGATATGTAATCCTTCTTGATGTTGCAGTTGGACATGATTTTGAAGAGTTCTGCAATATTAACTCTCTCATACGCACTAGAAATATCACAGTTTATAATCATTATGTTTTTTGCTTTCTTATCCTTGTTGAGTAGGTGTATTACAGTGTTTATGCATGATATTGCCGACTTTCCTTTTCTATAAGCGAAACAGAAGTTGCTTAAATTGTTTCGGTACTCAATGTCACTAGCAATCCTATTTTTTATTAGGCAGTTGATTATTTTCAGCGGGATACTTAAGAGAGAGATCGGTCTATAGCTTTCTATTTTGTGCAGTGGTTTGTTTTTCTTAGGGATAGGTACGATTTTGATGTCTCTTAGCTCATTATGTATGTTGTTATTTTTGAAGCTATCGTTAATAGAGTTGAGCAGTGCTGATTTATTGTAGTGGGTTAGGGAGTTTATAATATTGTAATCGATTTTATCCAGACCCGGGGATGATCTTTTTTTGCGTTTGATTAGTACTGTGAGCAGTTCGTGTATTTTAAAGGGTTCAGCTGGTTCTATGTTATTTGGCATGTAGGGAGTCCAGTTTGTGTTTAGCGGCTGGTGTTTGTTTTTTATTAATTCAAGAAAGTCTTTATTATTTTCTGTGTCCCATTGCGATCTCGGGTTATTGTTGTTGTTGTTTTTGACTGCATTGACTAGGTTCCAAAATTGTTTTATATCTCCACTTTGGTTTATTTCGTTGATTTTTTGATCCCACAGTTCTCTTTTTGCCTTAGTTACAGTTTCTCTCCATTTATTTTGTATCTCAAGAAACTTTGCTTCATTTTCGTTACTTTTCATTTTTCGGAAATTTGTCCAGGCTTTCGTTTTTTCCCTCCATAGGATGTTTATCTCTTTTGACCACCATGGTTTTGGACTGTGTTTGAATTTCTTCGCGCTTATTTGGTTACTTTTGATTAGCTCATTCATTTTCTTCATATTTTCTTCAAGATCGTTAGTGAAGTTGATCGTGTTGATGTCTTCCATGATTTTCTTTCTGTTTGGAGTTCGTCTTTTCTTTTGGTTCCTATCCTCGACCTGCAGTGTGAATTCAATGGGGACGTGCTCACTTTTGCCTATTTTGTACTTTTTGGTGTTCCATTCATTCCAGTATTTTAAATCATTTGTTAGGGTAATGTCTGGGGCTGACATTTGAGTGGTCTGTTGATTGGTTTTTCTAAAGAAGGTGAACGTGCCTGTGTTGAGGGTTGCCAGTTTATATTTGTTTAGCACTGATTTGAGGATATTTCCTTTTGCATTGCTTGTTTTGTCTCCCCAGTCCTTGTGTCTTGCATTGAAGTCTCCTCCAATTATGCAGAGGTTCTTGTCGTTTACCACTTTTATGATTTGATGTATTTGTTCTTTGAACGTTGAGCTACTTATGTCAGGGGGAAAATAGCACGCGCAAATATTTATGTTTGGTTTTTGGTTTGTTATGGTGATTACTATTGCTTCAATGTCTTTGTTACTTATCGGTATTTCTTTGAATTTTATTTTGTTATTGATTACAATGGAGACTCCTCCTCCTTCTTTCTCTGTTCTTATTTTGTTAATTAGTTGGTGGTTTTTGATTCTTATTGTCGGTGATTTTTTTGTTAGGAGTGTTTCTTGTATGAGTGCAATGTCTATCTTGTTTTTGTTCATAATGTACTCTAGTGTATCTTTATTTTTGGAAATGCTTTGTATATTGTACTGTAGAAATTTAATATTTTTGAAGTCTTTCATGTTGTTAAGGGTTATTGTTTGTCAGCCAGTCTGTGTATTGTAAGTTGTTTGTATTAGGTCTTTTCTGGCAGTGGTTAGTAAGTGTTTGTATAGTTTCCTGGATTAAGTTTGCTTCAATTTGTAAGTATTTGGTGTTGGTTTGGTTTTTGCAATTATTATTTAGTAGATTTATTAATTTTTCAATTGGTGTGACTTGGTTGGCTGTTTTGAAGATGTTTTCTGCCAGATTATTTTTCTCCATAAGCGTATTGTTAGACTGTAGTAGTAGGTGACTACTCATTGGCAGGTTTGTAGTATAATTGGTTGTTCTTGTGTTTCGTGTTTTTGTTGTTTTTGTGTATGGTTTATTTAGCATTAGTTTATTAATTGTATAGTTCGAGTTTCTGTTATTTGTAGCTTTTGTTTTTGTTAGTAGTGGGAATGCTGAATCCATGGATTCGTTGTCCTTCAGCAGTTCGAATTGGTTGTCGTTGTTCAATATGTTTCTGGCTTCTTTTAGTGTTACATTTTTAATGGAACATATTTTCATCTCCATATCGTAGTTAATCCATTTGGGGCAGTTTTTATCCATGGCGCTGTGTTTTTGGTCTCCACATAAGAAACATTTCGTATTTTTACATTCTTTGTCTAGACATTCCTTATCTCCACATTTTGGACATCTCTTATATTCTCCTTGGAATTCCTTACAAAAGTATTGTGTGTGTCCCAGTCTGAGGCATTTCAGGCATTGTTTTGGCCTGAGGTAGTAGTATTCTACCGGCATGTTCAGATACTCTAATTTGACTTCATCCGGAAGTTCATCTCCTGAAAACGAAATTTTTACTGTTTGTGTTGGAATGAAGTTATCTCTGTTTTCCGGATCTCTTCTTTTTATTCTGTATACGTTCACAATTTTAATGTTCTTTTGTTGAATACCATGAGAGTTGGTTGGGATTCCTTTTTTGGCAATTTCTTCTTCTGTGATGTTAAGTAGAACGCCTCTTATTATTCCGTGCCTCATTATAAAATTGTTTGGTATGAAAGCCCTCAATCCAAAGTTTTTGATGTTCTCATTCATAACTATCTCGTTTGCCTCCTCCGGTTTGTTGAAAATAAGTTTAATCCTGTTGTATCCAACCTGTTTTATGTCCTTTATGTTCTTTAAGTTCATATTTTTGTTTATTGAATAGAAAGACATTGGGGTGAGTCTCATCTTTTCATTTGTTTTTTCTTTTGAAAGGTCCATTAGGACGAAGAACTTCTTCCTGTTGTCGTTTATGTCATACTTGTTGATATTTTTCCCAGTTCTCGTTGGTTCCGTGTTTTGATTTTCGCTGTCCTTTAATTCAGTCATGTGATCCTTTAGAACTTGGGTTATCGTATTTTTGTTTTTGATCGTTTTGCTTAGTGAATTTGACATAAAGTTTTCAATGTCCTCCATCGGCGTTGAAATGGTTGGTGTTTTTTCCGTTAATTCCTTTGTCTCTTTGTTTTTAGGCGTGCTACACGTTTTACCGTTAGTAGAGCCGTTAATTTTTTCAGCTTCTGCAGTGTCCATTGGTTCACTGTAATTATCGTTAGAATTGAGGTTATTGATCTTGCACGTGGAGTCTCCTTTGATGTTTCTTTTTACTCTTTTTGCATCTGTTTCCTCGTTGCTTTTCCTTAATATGGTGTCTTTTCTTTCCCCAGGGTCGGGAGGTACCTTTTTTTTATTAATTTGATCTTCCATTTTTACATTAAATATAAAACTTTTACCTGTGCTTTGTTAACTCTACGGAACTGGCTTTAATTTTATTTGGCTTTACTTTTACTGTCTAATTCTAACTCACTGTGCTACAGAATTTTATTGTTAGGGGGATTAACCAACCCTATTTGACTTTGTTTAAACTTGCAAGCTGAACGGATTTAGTTTTACTCGAAAAATTGATTATTTGAATTTCTAGGTTAGAATTTTACTTTGGAACCTCACACTTAACTCACTGCACACTCTTACGTTTGGAAAGGGAATGGAGCTGAAACCACAATTACGGGATTTGCACATTACACGCGCTAGGGAAATTGAATTGAACAACAAGAAAGCTGTAATTATCTACGTTCCCATTCCAAAACAAAAAGCTTTCCAAAAGATTAAAACTCGCTTGGTGCGTGAACTTGAGAAGAAGAAGAAATTCTCTGGTAAACATGCTGTATTCATTGGCGAACGTAAGATTCTGCCCATCCCACACGCAAAACGAGGAATTCATTGAAACAGAAGCGGCCAAGTTCGAGGACGTTGACCGCCGTATACGATGCCATTCCGAAGAGAGTTGCAATTTACGGGTTGGCAAAGTGGCGTTCCAGCGCGAGAAGGAAAATAATGAAAAAGCTGACCTCGCCGACGATGATTAGCTTGGCGATTGGCAACAACGAGTGATTGGTTGATCGTGAACGGCGACGGTTGTTGAAAAGAACAAAAAGAATTTTTGGCGTAGGCGCTCTTTTGTGTACGGTTGTGCAGTTACAAGTGAAAAATGGATATTTCCCTGGTTTTATGCCACGTTGGCTGGTCCCTCCGCTCATGAACTAGCCATCGGGTGAGCTCTCTTTTTTGCAGGTGCTCCCGCAGGGCTACTTGGCCTTCCACATCCGATATGGGCCAAGACAGCATTTTTTTTTTTTTTTGCATTTCGATTCGGTTGGTTATTTGTCGTCGCTTTTCCGTTCGTAATTCGTAATTCGGTAGGTTGCTTCGGCCATTGACACCTCTAACACCAGCCAATCGGTTCCGCTTTTGACTTAGGCTACCTTGTAATTCGTGAGTGCGAAAATCATTTGTAGTGGGCCTTTGCGTTGTGGGGAAAGAATCCGCCCCACGACACCGCAACGTTAGCTTGCCAGCGCATTCACGCATCCCCAGGCAAGCCAATCCAGCTGAGCACTGATCTTTCGCTCGCTGAGGCATCACAACACAGCTGCAGTTTTGAACGAACATTTTATTAAGTTTCAAATCACTACACATATTTCTTCTATAACTTAATTTTGGATTCATTTGCATTACCACTATAATTTAAGAGCAATATAGCTTCGAGCATACTTACGCACAACGCCTTTCGACAGCAAACTTAATGGAGATGAAAATCCTAGTTGACTGGATTGCGCGGTCATTGTGTACCAAAGAGTTCTGATGAATTGTGGATTGAATGCTAAACTGTAAAGCAGCCTACAGAAGAAAATACTCATTAAAAACTACACAACCGACTATTCAGTTAAACTTACTTGTAATTGTAAATAGCTGCCTTATTATAAATCATCAAATTGTGACAAATTTGACAAAGACAATACAAAATCTCCGGATTATCAAAAAACAGTCCAACATTTCTCACTATCGTGCACGCACGATTAACATCATTCACCATTTCGATAATTTCAAGTAAACAATTCTGCTCTATTACAGATATTGTCGTTAATGGCTTTTCATCTGAGTCCGAATCGCTTGAGTCCGCATCATCCTCGGTAATAACTTTTGTGGATTTCGGTAGATTCAAGACGTTAGGCGAAATTTCCGAGATAAGTCTTACGTATGAAGTCAGCAAATTGACATTATTAAGCTTGTCTGTATAGAAGGAGAGACGATGATAACATGAACTTACTTCATCGGAGCTTTTGGTCATACTATACCTAAGTGTAGCTGGTCCAATGTCAACACTGAATAAAGCACAAAAGTGCTGAGCTCCTTTTTATTGTTCTCTTCATTGTCTATACTCATCCGGGTCATAATATCTTCTAGATAATTTAATAAATTCGCAAAGGGAAATTCTTTCAGGCGCGACAAACATGGTAATATGAAAAATTGTATAGGCTCTGAAAATCCGGGTTTCAAAATTTGTTCAACAAACGACTGCGGAATATAAGTTCCATTCGCCACACCGCTGTTTAACAGCGTTAACGGTCGCACAAGAAGCTGATAAAGTGCATCAGTAAACTGATTCGGCGGATGTAATGTCACACCATCCAATGGTGGGCATTTGTCTTCTAGTATATTTCGTATCACTTGAAAGTATTTCCGTTCAACAAGAAATTTAAAAATACTGCTCAAATATTTTCCAACATATTCACTATTTTGTAAATATTTGCCTACAGCACTGTCTGTAGTAAATGTCTCCAACATTCGAAGAGGAATCGCTTGTGGTATATTTGGCACTGTCAGTTGCTCTAAACATATCAACAAACAACGTTTCATTCGATGTAGCCATAAGGCATCTGACACTGATTTGGTTAGTGGTTTTTGTGGGTTGCGAATCAAACATTGGCAGATGTTTATCTGAAAATAAATTTGAAAATTTGAATGAGTCTAAAATGTCTATGCTATCGGATCGTTTAAGAACTTTATCTCCTTTAAAAATTAAAGTTGATAGTAAAAATTAAAAATTATTATTCCTAAAAAATATCGTACAGCATACCCATATAAATGAGCACAAACATTCTTCAGCAGATACATGAAAATTAGTTCTCAATCTTAACATCCCGCAATGCAAGTGTTTTACGATAAAAATTGAATTCATAGCGCTACTTAAAAAATTTAAGCTACTTTTCAGCATAAAAAGCGAGATTTTCAAATTAATTTAGAAAGCGACTGGTGAATGCATTTAGTCCTATTATTTCAACGACAACTCTGTTACCCAGAGGTGGCAGCGCCGGGAAAGCACTATTCACAGAGTGAAGAGGGGAGCCTCTGGATTGCGCAAAACTTAACATGCGCAACAGCGATAAATATATGGCTATCCATGTTGTTGTGAATAATAAATAGGAAATATACCCGCTGTGGTTTCTATCGTCGTTGCCGTTCATGGCGAATACATTGTTGAAAGCTAAAATTCAAGGGTCACTACATCTGTCGATTGATTAGTCTAAGGTTGCCTCATTCGGCCCGATCGGGAAATTTGAAAAAAACTAGAATAAATATGGAAGTATTTTGATGTGCCTCGTGAAAATTCTGCAGGGTATGTATGAAAATATTGTTTATGTTTTTTTTGTTTTATGTTTATGTTTTGGAGTGTTTCCTTCTTCATACTAGATTTAACAAAATTTTTAGGCTTCAAAAAAAAAAGATCTAGTCAAAGTTACATTACTAGCTTTTGATTCGGCTATGTTTAAACTCTTCTCCCTAGCACTACAGCCTCTCCCACTCCTTCTCTTCCTGCACAAAGTACCTCCAATTGTCTCGATCCGTCAAGCAGAGATGAACTGTCTTCGTCAAAGAGTCGGAACAGCGTTTTTTTGGGTTTATCACTGTTTAACGCCCTTGCAGCTTCCGTAGTCTTTTAATCCTTGAGACCTCCCGCTCGTCAAAAATTTCATGCAGATCATGGCTGTATCGATTTAGCTAATATATCCCTTCTAGTTTTGGCGTTCATCGAAGGCGTTCAATGGTTGCTTGATTGAGAGTCCATGTTTGACACCCGTACTATAACATAGGTGTTATACCGTATACAAGGAGCTTTGTTTCCCTGTGTATGCAGCGGGTCTTCAAGATAGTGAGAAAGAATTGTTTTATTTCTGAGCTTTATTCTGTGTATTTCTCTATTTCATTGCCGTTCTTCATTACTTTGGCGCTTAAACACACAAATCCTCCTGCAAATACACAAATTTTAAGTATTGCGTTCGCCAAGTGTGATATTATGGGTATTTTTCCTCGAATGCGTCATGATTTTTGTTTTAGCCTCATTAAATTGCAACCCTACTTACTTTGCTTCGAAGACTTCTTTAGCGGTTGTTAAGGACGGTGACATGATGATGATATGGTCTGCATGAGGTATCACTTGACTCAAATTGTGTAATAATGTAGCATTTTTATTATTATTCAATGAAAAATTATGAACGGCTGCTTGACTTTTTCAAGCGATATTCTGACCGATTGACGAAAGATCCTGGATTAAATATCAATGAAAGCCTGATGGAAATGCTTTCAAAGGCAAACTTTAGAACAAAAGCTAAGAAATCATGTAATAAGATACAAAAAGTGTATGTATGATATCGTCGAATCAAAAGAGTATAAATCCTTTGAGAATATTAGTCTATACTTTCTTATAGTCCGGTCAATGAGTATGAATATTATCTCCGAAAGTACTTATCGGGCATAGTGATAATTTTTAAGTAGTGTTTCATGAGCTCAGCTTGGAGGCCTTGCTCACTTTCGACGAGCCACATCTTAAGGACTAGAAAGTCTCGAACAAAACTACACTTTCTGATCATACATAATCTTACATATCGTGTGAACACACCAAACAAGTTATATTATTGGGTTGTTCGATAATAGATGACATGAACTGCATAATAGATTACGTTAACTGCATATTTCATGTAGTAGTGATCGCCTGGCTTATATTATTATATACTATTTTAAAGTTAAACTTTAGATTAACTTCAGTCAAAAACTGAGCGTCATTAGTAAACAAAAAGTTGATTAAAAATAGACTAGAAAATGGACAATCAAAGAGATCATTATCGGCATATTTTATTGTTTTACTTCCGAGAGGGAAAAAATGCGGTGCAAGCTCGAAAGAAATAGTGCGAAGTTTATGGTGAAGACTGCCTTATGAACGCCAGTGTCAGCGGTGGTTTGGTCGCTTTTGTTCTGAAGATCTTAATGTGGGAGATGCACCACATACTGGTCGTCCAACCACTACTGATAACGACAAAATAAAGGCGTTAATCGAAGTTAACCGAAGTATGACAACTCGAGAGATAACAGAGAAGCTCGACATATCGAGTTCAACTGTTTACTTGTACTCACAACAGCTTGGTTACGTCGTAAACAAACTGGATGTTTGGGTTCCTCACGAATTAAAGGAAATCCACCTCGCTAAACGTATTAACATTTGCAACTCTTTGCTGAATGGTAACCAAATCGACCCATTCCTAAAAAGAATCATAGCGGGTGATGAAAAATGGATTGTTCGCGATAACGTAATCCGAAAACGATCATGAACCAAGCAAGATGAGCCCCCGCAATCGACATCCAAAGCCAATATTTACCAAAAGAAGATTACAAGATTACAAGGGTATAGCCTACTTTCAGCTGATTTCAAGAAACCAAACTATTGATTCGAATGTCGTCAACTATCGAAATTGAACGAAGAAATCAAGAAAAAAACGGCCTGGACTGACCAATCGCAAAGATATGATGTTCTATCATGATAACGCCAGACCCCACACCTCTTTGATAACCCGTTGGAGCTCAATTGGGAACTGATGCTACATCCATCCTATAGCCCTAGCACCATCATACCATCATTTTTTTCGCTCCCTTCAAAACCATTTGAATGATAAAGCTTTCGATTCCGATCCGGCTGTTAAAAATGAGTTGGACCAGTTCTTAGCTTCTAAATACCAAGGCTTCTTCGAACGTGAAATTTTTCAACTTACCGAAAAATGACAAAAGGTTATCCAAAAAATGGTCAATATTTCATTGATCAATGTTTGTTGTTAATATAAATAAATTTACTTTGAAAAACATGAAAAAAACGACATTAATTATCGAACAACTCAATAGATATAAGTAATCCAAAAGAAAAAAGTTGTACAGAGGAACATACGATTATGCTATATTCATAAAAAATATATGATATCCGCAGGCCAATTCTCCTTTTTAGGGTTTTGTACTAAAATACAAAACCCTATTGCAATCACGACTTGTGTCCGTCTGTCCGTCCATCTGTATGTCACAGCACTTTTTCTCGGAAACTATAGAAGCTACAGCAATGAAACTTTGCAGAAAGGTTAGAAGTGGTGACTTCTTGAAAGTTCAAGGGCGGAAAAATTTTTCAAAGGGGTTTAAGGGGGGTCTGCCCATATAGGGAGGTGACCCCTCAAAAAAAAAAATGTTCACCATTAGTAGTCTGCCCTGAAAGTTTCTTAAAGATCGAATGATATTTGACGAAGTTATAGCAATTTGAATTTTCCTGTATTACTATGGAACAATATGCACTGTATTACTATGGAAACATATGGCTATGGAACAATATGCGATTTTTACCGACTCAGACACTACAACTTTGTTAGGATTTGCATGAAAATTTCAGGAATGATAGGTATCATGAATATTTTTGAGAATTGGTTCAGTTACTGGTATCAGTAATCGTAAAACAAAATGGTGACTGTTTTAAATGATTGAATAATTTTGAGTTACGAGTATTTTTCCCCAACATCAACGTGTGAGGTGCATGCCTTGAATACTTGATTCAATTTAATGAATGACTGAAAATGAGTACCTACAATTAATACTCATAGGTGAAACAAGTCGAGAAGGCAGGAGAGAGCTCCAAGCAAAATGGCTTTGTAACCATTCTAGGATTCGAAAAAATAGGCCACGAATCGCTGATTACATTACAAGGGAGTGGCCTCTGAAAAAAAAAATTTCGTCAAAGGTAGCCAATATGAGTATCAACTGAAAGTTCTTTATGAGAGCTTTTCAAAACAGTTCTTAAAGTGACAGTGTTTGCTTCAGTGGGGGCACAGGGGGGGAATACATGAAAAATATGTTTCCTCCCTCGCGAATTAACACCTGTGATCTAAAAAAATTATCAAGGGAGATATTTAAGAGTACAACAATAACAAATACCTCAGGAGTCAAAATTCGTTCAACTTTGTTAATAATAGTATGATCCTCGAATTTCACATTTTCTCCAATAAAATTGTCTTTGACATGTTTCTTGATTTTATTCGCTACTGGTTACTGCATTTTGTAAGTTGAATACAAAACCCTTCTGACATGAGCGTAGGTCTGTCTACCCAACTTGTTCTTTTTGAAAAGCCGTCGGGTCTTGCGTTGTTGAGTAAGCAGACGTGTTTCGTCTCTTTTGAGTCATCTTCAGTGTCTAAAGGATGTGTGGAAGAAAATGATTTTATAAAAGTGTAGGATGGGTTAAGCAGGTAGATGGCAAACTATAAGGTGCGTTCAAAAATAAACGAGACTGGGCTAAAATAGAAACGACAGGAGCTTTGTTCTGATAAATTCGAGTTTATTTATTCAAAATAAACTGTTCCGGCCTCGATACACTGCTTTGCGCGATCCAAAAGCTTTTCGAAAAAGTGTTCCAGGTCATTGACCGGAATGTCCTTCAGGATCTCGGTACAAGCCTTTTGGATGCCTGCTACGGACGCAAAGCGTTTTCTTTTCATGGCCAAATGCAATTTTTCGAATAGGTAGAAGTCACAGGGAGCCATATCAGGCGAATACGGTGAGTGATTGATGGTTAAAATGCGATTTCCAGTCAAAAAATCAAATAATGTTTATGACAAAAGTCTCTTTTGTTTTGGAACGCACCTTGTCAGTTAAATTGTGCGAAACAAAACGTGCTCAGACCTTTCGTAAACTCAAATGATCAGTTAAAATGCGATAAATCGATGTTTTGGAGGTATTCAACTCCGATTCTATGAATTTCAACGATGATTTTGGCTCATTTTTGGTAAATTCACGCACAATTTCGATGAAGTGTAGTGATTTAGATGTTCAACAATGTCCGTGAATGACTGCAGCGATGTTCGGCTGCCTCGGCAGAAGAAGATGACAATATCTGCCGAGAATGCCCTCGTCTGGAGACGCGTGAATGCGCTGGCAGGCTAGCATTGCGGTGTCGTGGGGCGGGTTCATTTCCCCAGCACGAGGACCCACTACAAAAAAATTTCGCACTCACGAATTTGATGTTGCTCACGAGGCGACCGAAGTCGCAAAAAGTGTAGATAACTACACCGAGGGAGGTAGTACTTGTTACGAAAACAAGAAGAACCTGAGAAGAAAGGCGGACTTGGAGTAACCTCGTCATTACCCGACGAAGCTCATGGCCCACAAATGAAAGAGGGGCAACCGGGTGGTGATGGAGTCCCTTCGCACCCACCCAACCGGAATAAATCCATATTTTGTTGCAGTGGCCAGGTATTCCTCTTCTGAGTGGAAAACTCATACAACTTGAATTGCATGAACTTTCCCATCAGAAGGGGAGTACCCCGGTGACCAATTGATGCCATAGAATTATACAATTTGATTGCATAACGCTATGCCATAAAGAGGCACTCTGCTTGGGCCACTCAACCCGCGATGTCACCTGAAACAGAAAAAAAAAGGATTAATTAAGTACCCGGCGGCTGGCTCATGTTTTTCGTGGGCAGCCTGCCACCGTACTGGGTCCTATACCTGGTCAGAGTTCCACAGGAATGAAACGACCGAAGGTTTTCTGATTTTAGTAATTCATTATTTTCATTTTTTTTTGTTCTTATAAAAATACTAATTTAAAAAAAAACCAAATTACGACAAGAAAGCAATTTAAAGAAAACCATAAGGCAAAAATGTGAAATCTATATGAAAGAAAAATTTGATGCAAAATTTAAAATATATATGAAAAAAAGAATTAAATACAGAATTTAAAATATATATGAAAAAAAAAAGAATTAACTGCAACATTTAAACTATATATGAAAAAAAAGGAATTAAATACAAAATTTAAAAATATATATGGAAAAAAGAATTAAATACAACATTTAAAAATATATATGGAAAAAAAAGAATTAAATGCCAAAGTTAAGATATATATGAAAAAAAAGAATTAAATACAACATTTAAAAATATATATGCAAAAAAAAAAGAATTAAATGCCAAAGTTAAGATATATATGGAAAAAAAGAATTAAATGCAACATTTAAAAATATATGTGCAAAATTAAGGCAAAAAAAAGGTACTCACCCGCATGGTCCTCCGAGCGCTCGACGACGATGCAGATGGTCCTGAAATGCAATTTTCTTTTCAGCTGAACTAGAGAAACTTGGCGTTAATTCAATAAGAACTTTGGCAACTTTTCTTGGGTTTGATTTCAACAGGATTTCGAGTTTTCGTCTCAGATCGAACCGTTACACTTTGTAATGCCCAACACTCGTATGTAGATTCTGGCGTTTGTTCACTAGGTCACCGCCAGGCACTTGTCTAAATCAATTTCAAGGCAACGCGAGCGAAGGATGCGTTGCCAAAACACTAGCGCGGGAGCTCTTGCACTTTTCTGCTCCTTCAACGTCGTCTAACCCAAATGCATGCGAATCCTTCGCAACGTCTACGCTCGCCTCAAGTGGCAGCCAGCGAAAAACAGGGAGGATTCAATGTTGTTGTTTACAAGCGAAGAAACCGAGTCCTAGATATTAATTCCTGTTCCCGTTCTCAATTCCAATTGCTTGGGAGTCGTGGGCGGCAGTTTCACTTAATTCGCTGATCCTCAAGATTGTGTCCCGGAATAAGGCACTGGCGTTCAATTGATTGCATCGAGGTGTGGGAGACGGAATGGTGCCCGGGATGCAGTCCAGTAAACTGTTTCCTGCTGGCGGATGTGATATGTATAGGGAGCTCGCACGATTGTGCCCTTTCGCTCGCTCCTAGTTAAGTGCAGGATGTACGTATGATGAGGATGAGTTGTGTGTGGTTTTCTTGTTTCCCTATGTCGAACTATTTTCTGCAGTTGCCGTTGCGTCGCACTACTTTCGGGTCAACTACTCGAAAACGCTTTCAGCTACTTAGAATTTTGGCCTTGCAAGACAGGAAGCTCCAAGTCGCGTTTCGCGAGGGATCACTGCCAAAACAAACCAAACCAAATGGAAAACAAGAAACCGGTCGAAATGGTCGGGTTGGTCGGAGTAGATGTTCAAGTCCTTTGGCCTTTCAATGGAACCACGGAAGCGCGGAATCAGCTCGCTCGCGGTGCGGGTTCAAAACTGTCGACCGCCAGGGAAGAACTGAAATGTGGAAGACCGTATAGCAGCGAGTAATTTCACCACCAGCCAAACTACCGTTGGGGCTGTGGGCGCGGGGGTTGACTAGCTCCCTCACTATAGGCGTGCGCTTCCGTTCGCAATGCGAGCTTTCGAACTGTACTATATGTGCGAATTGCGCGTTCGTTCAGTAAGTCGTATTGAGATTTTTGAATTTTCCGATTAGTGGAAAACCCAACATCAATTGGAATCGTCTTGGAAACACTTTCACCAAGCAGCGGACCGCCGATCTCCCTCTTCGTATCTCGCGAGCTGAACTCCTATGTGCGCAAATCCGTCCTGTACCGTATCCTCAGCACAATTGATTGCATCAGCAAAGGGGGTCGAAGTTTTGCAAATTCTGGATGGACATGCGCTAAACAAATTAAACACAGGGAAGAAATAAAACTGCCAATCGAATATCGGGCACAACTTCTCAAACGTGCGTTGCCTGTTTAGTGCGTTTAGGACTAGCGGTTTTGGTCGGTAGCTTGGAAGATTTGTTCGGGGATGGAGGAAGTGACGTAACTACTGGAAGTTCCGGAGTCGAAGGTTCCTCCTTCACAAACGTTCCTTGCCGTTCAAGTATCGTCGTGGATGTATTTTCCTGAAGATCTTTAGAACCAGACACTACAGAAGTCTTTGGAATTTTGAGCGTGGGTGTCACACGCTTGTTGAACAGATTCTTTTGAGCCACATCACTTTTCTTCGTAGCTGTATTATTCACAAATCCTGGCTTTACTAAGCGACTCTTGCTTCCCGTATCCTTACTTTTACTCGCTATTTCAGACTTGTTAATGAGCACATGTGTTTTTGACGTTTGCCTTTTGGGAGCTGTTTTAGATGAAAAGTTCTTCTTTAAATCTGGACTAGTTTTACCTGATAGATTAGCTCGGATTGTTGTATTTCCTATTTGAGACTTAGGAGATGTAATACGAGAGCTGTTTCCAGACAAAGCACTACGTCTATATGGAGAAACGTAGGCAGGTTTCTTTCTTCCACGAACGCTTTTCACTTCAGTCTCTGGAACGTTGCCACTTTCTACACCAATATCATCAGTTGATGGTTGCTGTTGCGAGAAATCATCTGTGGTATGATTTAAATTTTGATCACAAGATTCTGTTTCCGAATTTTGGTCAAATTCTATGTTTAATAGCACTCTCTGTTCGATGTGCCTCCTCGTCCATCCATTTAGCGCGATAACCTCCTCTTTTTTCCCTCGCGACACCTGTCAAAATATTCCATCGTCCCAGAACAATCTCAAATTGTTCCAGTTCAATCTGAAATTGTTCCAGTACAATCTCAAATTGTTCCATTTCAATCTGAAATTGTTCCAGTACAATCTCAAATTGTTCCAGTTCAATCTGAAATTGTTCCAGTACAATCTCAAACTGTTCCAGTTCAATCTGAAATTTTCTGTTTAGTTGATCGGGGACATTTTATGCCTGAATTTCCTTTAACCCTTAACTGCTTGCTTACTACAGGAGTTTTCGGTGATCTCTGAAACGTGGTAAACTACTCATGAACTCTGGCACAAGGTAGACAATCGTCGCCATAAACTTTTTTCATTAATTCAAATGTTTCGGTTAACGTTTTACCGATTTTAAAACAAAATTTGACATTAGCTCTTTGTTCGAAACTCATTTTTGTACCGATGACACAAACATACTGTCACTTTAGAGGCAATAACTTCGCTTCCACTGAACCGAATGTCACCAACCTTTCACTGGAAGTCAGGGAGGGATGTAACTTTCCAACGCACTATTTCATTCACAGATGGCACCACCAAAAAAATTTTATGACAAGTCTCATTTATTTAGAAGGCTCCTTGTAGGTCAGGTAAAGGGATATTAGGTTTTCGTCCGTTAGTTCTGGTTCCCAATAACAACAAAATATCACTCTATCTGACCTAAATTAGTACCTACCTGCTTAACCCACCTACACCTATATAAAGTCATTTCCTTCCACACATCCTTTAGACACTGAAGACTCAAACGAGTCGAAACGCGTCTGCTCACGCAACAAAGCAAAGCCCGACGGCTTTCAAAAAGAAAAAAAAAATTAACTGTACCTTCTCACAATACAACCAGAGTGTCTTGGGAAATTTAATGAAGATCCGCTTTAGGTGAGACCAGGTGTTCAATTCTGAACCTTCAACTGACTTTCTCATGGAAGAACAACCAGGAGATAGGCAGATGTTCACATTGAATGCATCCTCACATTGCACCGGTCAAAGAAAAGTATGAACGACTGGTATGATGAAGAATGCGAGGATGGGTTTTAAAAAAAGGAACCAGGCGTTACATGCACTAAAAACGCTATTTCACTGCATCGTTATTGCGTAGGCACTTGCGATGTAATCATCTGGAAAGTATGAATCTGAAATGTCCTTTTTGTCCGACTATACTCAAAACTAACTATACTCGTATTTTCCAGCAACATGCGGAATTATCATGTTCCTTAGATGGCTGCAATCGAAGTTTTAAACACATAAACACGCCTAGACAACACGAAAGAATTCATGCAAAACGTAATCGACGGGAATGCCCTATTTGTCACGAACAAGTAACTCGGCTACAAACTCATATTTTAACATACTCGGAGAATCGGCCTTACGTCTGTGATCTATGTGATCGCAGGAACGTGTCGGAACAGCAATTGAATTTGCACAAAACATTGCGCTCTCAGGAAGGACATTCCTGTAAAGTATTTAATGCCAAATATAAAGGTCTAAGTATCAGTGCCTTGAATGTTCAAGAAGTTATAATCGTAGGGATAATATGATGACACATTTTAAAAAGGTTCATAGCAACTTGACTTCTGTTAAATGAACAAAATGATAGCGTAAATATTGAAAGATTGATTATTAACTCATTGGTTGTGTCTTATTGCTGAAAACATTTAATTGACGAAATTTTAGCTATGAAATATTGCGAGCAAATTAACTTAACTAGGATCTTATGAACTCATAAATTTTTTTCGGTCATATTTCTCAATACTTATCTATTTACATCATTGGTCAAGCAAATTTAAAATGCTATGGAAGAGAAAATATTTTTGTTCCTATTACTTTAACTAAGTTGTATAAATTTGAATGGTTCACCAAGAATTAGGAAGATCATTTGTTGTTCAATGGTCCAAAACACTAAAAGTAATGAGTTTTCGTTAAATTTTTTGTAATTTGAATTTTTTGTTTTCTTGATTTTTTAATTCTGTATCATTATTATGAATAGTCCGTGTTGAGGCTTTGTTCCTTTGATGCAGCACATCCAGGCACTTTGACTTATGATTCTTCTATTTGGCACTTCTGAAAGTGTTGCATTGTCAGCGTTTATTACGCCCTTCCGTTTCAAATCTCCCTTTTTGTAAAACTATTTATGATTTTCTCATAAGCTAAATAAAGAAATCTCCCTTTTTGTAAAACTATTTATGATTTTCTCATAAGCTAAATAAAGAAATGACAATGTTTAGAGAAAGGCTTCAGCGCCCTTAACATTTTCGTTAAATAACTATTCACTATAGAAGAATTGAATCAATTATCTGTATTGGAATAGGGCATCCGCAACACAAATTAAAAATTTGTGCTATTTATGAACGAAGAAGTAACGGAAATTTAAAACGTAAATTTTCACAAAACCTACATATCTTTATAAAAAAAAAGGAAAATTTTTATTTTTTTAATTTAAGATTATAATCTACGCTAAAATAAATAAACTGATAACATATTATGAATATTACCGTCCCAACATAAATACGGTATTTAGAATCAGATTTATCTAGAAGACATGTAACCATTATATTCGGTCTACTATCACAACAACAAAAAAAATTATGAGGAAAATGCTTTGAAAAAAAAACAAAAAATTTAATACGAACCACTCATAAATCTTTTATATATAGAAGTATAGTTATGTAAACATTTTCTTGGAATATTTTTAAGTTGCATACAGTTAAATAAGAATTAAATATGGATTGTTAACGTAGGTAGCCTAGTAGGTAGCCCGTTCTTAGGAGGTAAGGATGCTGCCGAGAGGGTAGAGTTTTAATAATCCGCGACTGATCGGTTCGTTAGTTCGGTTCGATTACGCGGTACCTTATTTATGGCTCGGTTTTTTTGTTTGCGTAGAATATTTTAATTAAAATTAGCGTAGCTTATTTCTGGCACGGCGTCAGGAACTCGCAAAACCGTTGTTGGTTGATCGGTAGCCTCGTAAGACAAAATTCACAGTAATATCGAAAAGTTTTTCTTCGAAAAATCTTTGGAACGCGTTTTAGTCTGTCGGGCATTTGAATCGGTGGCTGAAAAACAGTATTCGAACTTAGTTTGCTCGCGGAAGACCTGCGACCGAAATTCCTCTCCGAACTAGCTAGCCTGCCAGCAGCCACCTCAGAGTAGACTAAGGGTGCCCAAACTAGTTAACCTGTTGGGTACAGTCCTTTGGCACATACCATAACTTCACGTCTATAACCGATGAGAGGTAGGTTGAGAATTCCTTCGGGAAATCTCGAGCGGACGATGATGAAAAATCATTACATATTTCTCTATTAAGCATCTAAGGACGGCTTCAATCCACAAACAAGTCTTTGCAAAAGTACACAAGGAGCAATCATAGGTAACGCTGTCGAAATTGAAAACAGCTGGCTGCAATATTTCCAGAAGCTATACACAGCGTCCCCAACAATTACTGAAGCTGTGAACATACTAGATGCAGAGCACGAGGTCCCAGTTTCACCACCAACCAAAGACGAAGCAAAGGCAGCACTAAGTGACCTCAGGAAAAATAAGGCTCCTGGAGTAGATGGAATAACAGCAAAACTGCTCCAAGGTGGGTCTCCATCTAGGGAACTTTCTCCATCGACTAATATGCGGAATATGATCAGAGGTGCAGTTACCAGAGGAAGTACAATATGCTTTGTACACAAAAAGGGAGACAAGGTGTGAAAATTATAGAGGCATCTCTTTACTGTGTACGTCTTATAAAGTGCTCTCTATAATAAAAAAAATTATACCCGTACTATGAAAGTATTATAGGAGAGTATCAGGAAGGCTTTCGAAGTGAACCATCTATAATAGACCGAATATTCTCAGTTAAGCAGGTGCTCGAAAAGTGCTAAGAATATAACATCGATGTACACCAACTCTGTAGAATTGAAGCAAGTGTATGATAGCAACGACAGAAATGCCCCGTACAAAATAATGCTTAAATTTGGCGTTACAAAAAAACTAGTGCTCATGATCAAAGTCACGATTCTAAACACAGAGTCCTAGGTCAAGGTAAACGGCGAACTAACGAACAGTTTCATAATGGAATCAGAATCAAAACAAGGGGATGGGCTTGCCCAATGTTCTTTAATATTGCGCTGGAATACGTCATCAGGAAGATATCAGCTGAAACCTCTGGTACACTAATTTTCAAGTCCACACAATTGGTAGCATATTGTCGCGTGTTTTAGTTCGCGGCCAATAATTTTAACGTTCCGGGAAAGTGAAAACGCAATGTCTTTTAATTTAAGTTAAAAGAGTTTATTTAATTACCAAAAATGCACAATAATCAGTTTAACACTTTCACTAATTTTAATTTTCACTATTAAAAAATCTAACACTTGTCCATAAATTTCTTATCGCAATTGTCTTCTAAATCACTTCACTATTACGAAACACACTATTGCAGTTCTTATCGCGGTCGAATGAATGGTGATCCCTCCATTCATTCAGCTCTCCTTTATATAGGGTCTGTAGTCATTCAACCCAGTTCTCGTACATTGGCGAGTTCGCGGGAACATTCGAGCGACTGCAAATGAATGGAGCAGTGACTCACTTTCAGATGTTGTTCATGCTTGTTGGGTTCTCGTGGTTTCGAGTAAATTCGTGTTCTTCATTGTTGTGAAAACAATTGCGACAGTAGCTCGCAGAATTATTTGTACATGTAACACTGCCCCCACCTCAGTTCTTTTCGCCCCGAAAAGATGTGTCGCCAGTTGTAGTCAATTCTCCCTGGATGTAATATGGGGCAAGACGGTCTAGATGCACGATTTTCATTTTGGCTCTCGGTTTACGGTGTTCCTGTATGCGATATACGACGTCGTTGATTCGCTTTGTGACTCGGTATGGTCCCTCCCAGTTATGTTGCAACTTTGGAGACCTACCCTTTCGCCGTTGCGGGTTATATAGCCACACCAAGTCATCTTGCTGGAAGCTAGTAGAATTAGCCTTTAGATCTTCATGCGGTCAGTAGCCGATTCGAGGTGTTTTCGCACTGTCCGATGTATCTGGTTCAACCGTTGTCTTAGATCACTTGCGTACTCCGAGATCGTTTGGGGTTTCTCAGGGGGTGTTCCGAACTTTATATCGGCTGGCAAACGAATAGTCTTTCCAAAAATGACTTTGGCTGGGGCTTGGCCCGTCGATGCATGTTCGGCAGCTCTGTACGCCATCAAAAATAGTGGGATATGTCGGTCCCAGTCCCTTTGGTTCTCGTCAACCATCTTGGCAAGGTGTTTATTGAGCGTGCCGTTGAAACGTTCGACCATTCCATCGGATTGGGGATGCAGCGGTGTTGTCCTCGTTTCCCGTATTCCGAGCAGCTCGTACATTTCGCCAAAAACTAGTGACTCAAAGTTTCGGCCTTGATCCGAATGTAGTTCGCAAGGTACGCCGTACCTACTGACCCAATTTAACACTAGCTGTTCGGCTACAGTAGTTGCTTCCTGGTTGGGAATGGGGTAGACCTCGGGCCACTTGCTGAAATAATCGGCTACAACCAGCGTGTATCGATTTCCCCATTCAGATTCAGGAAAGGGTCCAGCGATGTCAACAGCGATCCTTTCAAACGGTACCCCCACGTTATAGGTTTGCATTTGTCCTCTCAGTCGTCGTTTTGGACCTTTGACGGAAGCGCAAATTGTGCATCTGCGACACCAGTCCTCTACGTCTTCTCGAGCGTGGAGCCAGTAGAATCTTTCCCGCAATTTCGCTAAGGTCTTGTTAACACCAAGATGGCCTCCCGAGGATCCTTCATGCATTTCCTTTACCACATCGTGGATTCGGCTTTTGGGTAGTATAGTTTGCATCCTATAGAAGCTGCCATCCGCCGTTTCCCATTTCCGCTTGAGTACACCACCCTCCACCTGAAGGGAGTTCCATTGTGCCCAATAGCTTTTCAGGGTTGCGCCATGCGTTGAAACGTCCTTCCACTCAGGTCGCCCAGTCGTCTCCTTCCATACGAGCAATGGTCCGATGTCTTCATCGGCTAGCTGGGCATTTCGAATCTCCTCCGATGACCAACCTTCATCGAATTCGGCCGTTATCAGTCGCAGATCAACGGGCGGTTCCTTTTCCTCAATCCGTCGGCAATGCTTGCAGTTAGCTGGACATGGGCGACGAGATAGGTCGTCAGCATTTCCATGAACTCCGCCCTTTCGATGAACAATTTCGTAGTCGTATGACTGCAATCTTTCGATCCATCTCGCAACTTGTCCCTCGGGGTTTTTGAAGTTAAGTAGCCATCTCAGCGATGCATGGTCCGTTCGAAGAACAAATTTCTGGCCATATAGGTATTTGTGGAACTGCTTGGTGGCCTCTATTATAGCCAATAGCTCCTTCGTGGTCACACAGTAGTTCCTCTCACTTTTTGAAAGAACTCGACTGTAATACGAGAGGACTCTTTCTTCGCCATTGATCTGCTGGGAGAGTACAGCTCCAATACCGCCGTTGCTTGCATCAGTGTCAACTACAAACATTTTTCCGGGTTTCGGATACGCCAGCACGGGTGATTCACACAGCTTTTCCTTCAGGGTCTCAAAGGCTGTCTGGCATTGTTCGTTCCAGACATACGGACGATTTTTCTCGGTTAGCTGATGGAGACACTTAGCTATTTTGGCAAAGTCTTTCACGAATCTTCGATAGTAGGTTGCCAGACCCAGGAAACTTCGTAGTCGGCGCTTGTTGTTTGGTGTTGGCCAGCTTTTCACGGCTTCAATCTTCTCAGGGTCTGTTTTGACCCCTTCTGCTGATACGACGTGTCCCAGGTATTTTACTTCAGCTGCGAAAAATGTACACTTGTCGGGACTAAGTTTCACATTTGCCAGTCGCAGTCTGGAGAAAACCTCTTCTAAGTTCCGCACATGCTCTTCGAACGTTCTCCCGATGGCGATGATGTCATCTAGGTACACCAAGCAGGTTTTCCAGGTTAGACCACGTAGCACGTATTCCATCAAGCGTTCGAAAGTGGCTGGAGCATTGCAAAGCCCAAATGGCATCACCACAAACTGCCACAATCCGGTCCCAACTGAAAATGCGGTCTTCTCTCGGTCCTTCTTGTCGATTTCTACCTGCCAGTAGCCACTCTTGAGATCGAGTGTAGAAAACCATTTTGCGTCGGCTAAAGTGTCCATGATGTCATCGATGCGTGGGAGCGGGTAACAATCTTTCTTAGTGACGTCGTTAAGCTGCCTATAGTCGACACAAAAACGAGTGCTACCATCCTTTTTCTTTACTAGAACTACAGGCGCGGCCCATGGACTGACAGAAGGTTCAATAACGCCTTGTTTTTCCATGTCCGAGATCAGCGCGCTCACTTCTCCTTGTTTGGCTATAGGGAGGCGTCTGGGTGCTTGTCGAATCGGCTTGGCTCCCTGTGTATCTATGACGTGAGTTACCAGACTCGTTCGGCCTTGGTCATCCGGGCTTGTTGAGAAGATGTCACTGTACTTGGTGACCAGATCAGAGGCTCGTTTGAATAGCTGCACTGGCAATTTGACCTGCTTCAATATTGCAGACGTTGATTCCCGGGCTTTGTCTGTGTCTTGCCTCCTTTTGCAATGATGGTCGTGAGTAGCTTCCAAAGAGGTGATGGTGGAAACAGGCTGGCAGCTGCCGATGACTTCTCCCGCTTTGATGCTCGTGGTTGAATCTGCGGTGTTGAGGACTCTAACCGGCACATATCCGTTCCTTAAAGATCTTACAAGGCTTCGTCCTACAATCAAACTGCGCAATGCGGACGTCTTCGTTGGCTCTATCAGATAAGATCGGTGGTCTCCAGAATCACCATCAAGCTTGGCCCATACAATGCTTTCGGAAGAATTCGGTACATCAGTGTCAGTACATACCACTACATTCATCTTGGGAATTTGGACGCTGGGATCCTCCATCAGTACTTCGACATTCTGCCATTTCAATACACGTTTGCCCAAATCCAACGTGATTCCATGTGGTCGCAGAAAATCCATTCCGAGAATGCAGTCATCCATAATATTCGCAACCAGAAAATTGTGTTGGAACACAAGGTCTCCCAACTGTATCTGGAGGTTGACCTCTCCATGAACAGGCGCAGTTTCTCCCGTAGCTGTCCGTAGTGAGAAAATTCTGCCCTTGTGAAGTTGTTGCTGTCTAACTAGGTCTTGTCGGATAATCGATCGGGTTGCACCAGTGTCGATTGTTATGGTGCAGTTTTCTCCGTTAACTTGACCCGGAAGGCATAAGTCCGCTTCTCCACGATGTAGTCTTGACACGGTGATGGTGGTGCTGGGGACGTCGATCCTCCTAGCCAACCTCTGCCCCACGAAGTTGGCTCTTACATGTTTCCCGACCCCTCTGTTTGAAGGGCTTCCATTCTGGGCTCCTGACTCGGTCTGGATCTCCTTCTAGCTGCACACCCTGGACAATAGCTCGGTTTTCTTCGCTTCTTGCAGTCTCTTTGTAGGTGCCCCTTCTCTCCGCAATTCCAGCATCTAAGCGCACCATTTACATGCGGGTCTCGTTCAATTTCGACGCGCTCACACCTGCACTCGTCTGTCACTACCTCACGAACCCGGGCAGTGGTACGAGTCACATTTTTCGCTGCCTCAAAGTTCAGACTGTAAGCCAATGCGTCCTTAACCGTTTGCTTTTGAGCTAAACGCACGGCTTGTTGCAATTCCGGGTCCTTTAGTGCGCTGATGAATGCTTCTGTCGCTGCATCATCTCGATGTTCTGGGTCGTAGGCTGGGTAAGCCAAAAGTGCTAGTCGCTCAATGTCTTGGGCTAGCTGCTGTAGGGTTTCACCAGACTTCTGCATCCGATGCCTTAGCTGTGACCGATAAATCTGCTTTAGATGATCGTCTCCATAACACATGTCGAGCGCATTCATTATAGCATTCGGGTTTGAGTGCAATTCATCGGGGATCGTCTGCAAAAGCTCGGCAGCTGGGCCTCTTAGAGCAAGAATCAGCGCAGTTGCTCGGTCCTGTTCATTCCAGTTATTTGCCCTTGCGGCAGCTTCAAACTGGGTCTTGTAAATACTCCAGACCGTTTGCCCATCGAATATTGGTGCTTGCACATTTCTGGATGTGCTTTGCGCTGCGGTTATAAGCGGGGCTGGTGAAGTGGTTGCTACTGCCTTCGCAGTTTCCAATTCTTTTTTCACTTTTTCCATCTCGTGGTTCATTCTCTCTTCGACCTTGCTGACCTTTCCCTCGACCTGGCTGACCTTTTCCACGACCTGGTACCCCTTTTCCTCGACCTGGTCAACCTTTTCCTCGACGCCTTTAATTTGTTTGTTAAGACTACCGAGCTCCGCTTTTATTTCGGTGGACTGCTTTTGAAAATCTGCCTTGATTTCGATCGCTTGTTGATCCAGCTTCGCTGATTGTTCATTAAGCTTCGCTGATTGTTCATCTAGCTTCGCAGTTAAATTAGATGACTGTTGTCGCAGCTCTTGCTACATCAGCATCAACATTTGCATCAGCGCATTTTCTGGTTCCTTTGGTTTTGATGTTTCTGCTTCACCACCTTCTGCGCCTTTTTCTGCATCTGAGGGCTCACCCGAATCCAGATACGCGCCTTCCGATTCAATTGCGTCACACAAGCGTGCAATCAGTGTGGCCTTTGTACCTTGCGTAGCCAGGTTTCGCTGTTCCAACTCTTCCTTAAGCTCCGACATGGTCAATTCATTAATTTTTAAGTTTAGGCTTCGTGGCATTTTCAATGTTTCTTTAAATTTTACTATTGTGCACTATAAAAATGTTCAAATTTTCACATTTAAAATTTTAATCTCACTTCTCGACACCACTGTCGCGTGTTTTAGTTCGCGGCCAATAATTTTAACGTTCCGGGAAAGTGAAAACGCAATGTCTTTTAATTTAAGTTAAAAGAGTTTATTTAATTACCAAAAATGCACAATAATCAGTTTAACACTTTCACTAATTTTAATTTTCACTATTAAAAAATCTAACACTTGTCCATAAATTTCTTATCGCAATTGTCTTCTAAATCACTTCACTATTACGAAACACACTATTGCAGTTCTTATCGCGGTCGAATGAATGGTGATCCCTCCATTCATTCAGCTCTCCTTTATATAGGGTCTGTAGTCATTCAACCCAGTTCTCGTACATTGGCGAGTTCGCGGGCACATTCGAGCGACTGCAAATGAATGGAGCAGTGACTCACTTTCAGATGTTGTTCATGCTTGTTGGGTTCTCGTGGTTTCGAGTAAATTCGTGTTCTTCATTGTTGTGAAAACAATTGCGACAGTAGCTCGCAGAATTATTTGTACATGTAACAATATGCTGATGATGTCAATATTATGGCACGATCAATCTCAGATGCCAAAGGCGCATTTCTGAGCCTAGAATCTGAAGCGAACGGAATTGGCCTACGAATTAATGAAACGAAAACTAAATTAATGACTCAAACGAAGAAGGGCACCCCAGTTTGGCATAAACTGACTGTAGGAGACTATGACCTTGCAAGTGTGGATAACTTTACCTACCTTGGAGCCAACCTGAATAGAAGAGGCCCCGAAAAGGACGGGTAGGCGAGATGAGAGGAAGATGGACTGCGCGCCTTATCCCTGATGTGAGGCCATGGTTCATGAGAAAGCACAATGAGACTCACTTCTTCCTCATTCAACTCTGAGTAGGCATGGACATTTTCAGTCTTACTAACACAAGATTGGTAAGTCGAGGTTTGGCGGCTGCAGTAGGGGAGCCCGACGCCTGCCATACTCTTTTGCGCTCAAGAAATGGGACAGGCAAGGCGGGAAGATTTTCAATGAAATAGGAGAACTTTCTCCAGATAGACTAACAGGATAGATATTTAGATCAGCTGACAAATGGAACCATGTGGCATATTATGCTCGAGCAATCTTGACAGGTTTAAAAAAAGGGCTTGACATTTCTATCAACGTATAATAAACATAGGCACCTCTGTAGTAACTTGATCTTGGAAACAAGAATCCAATTCCGTCCAATTGTAAAGGTTCAGATTAGCAACTTGTTGAGGCAACTGACAATAGCCTCATATAGCAAGTTGATTTTTGAAAGCACATCCGATTTCAATAAAATACTGGTACTTGAACTATGCCAGAACAACACGACTTTGAACCGCAGACACTTCCAGCCGTTGTACGCTTTGACTTTTTGTGCTCCTTAAACCAAGGATCATTCGGAGAGGAGAGACGAACCTTTCCCAATATCTAGCGACGCATATATTTTCCGTTAGTGTTTCCATGCAATGCTACAACAACACCATTAAGTCGATTTTGTTACTTTAAAAAAGACGATACTTCTCACATTTTTAGTTATAGGCGATAATTGCAAAGAGAAATGCTCTTGTATGCACAATATGTGAAACCAATCCTGACTTGACAGTGAAAGCAATGTTGCCGTCGGAAGTTATATGGAATGCAATCCCTATGTGCCTATCATTATATTGAATCAGAACGATTTCTAGTTACCCAACTAATTGCAAAACCAAAGCGGTGTATGGCCGTTGATTGGAGATGGTTCAAATAACAAAAGAAACTTGACTCAATACAATGTTCCAGAGATCCCAGGTACGAGACCTATATATTGGCAACAGATCTGAAGATGTGTTAAACTTCACATCATCAATGAAAACAAAATAATTTGGTCTCTTCTTTTTGGGTTAAACTTTTTCTTTAACAGTAAAAAATGTGTTTGTGTTCAAATGCGGAAAAACAATTAAGCAACGAAAAACGTGGTTTACCGTTACAACAGAAGAATCACGAAGCTTAAGCTACTGAATAATACTATTCAGAATCAAACTCGTATATATGGTCTTTTTGAACTCGGTCTCCTCTCGTTCTCTCTCAAACGCAGAATTAAGGGACGAAATTAGCAACCCTTTGAGGCATCCTAACATAAGGTTTTGTACAATGTGATGATACTGAAAATATATTCCAAAACGGGGTTATGACAGAAGGTTAAAAATATCATGACGGAAGTATCACCAGTCTCAAAGACCAGCTATGGTTGTAATCAGAATGACACACAGAATAAAACTGATTCAAACAAACTCACCACACTAATAATATTGTAATCTTCCTATGCATCCTTTCATAAAAATAGTACTATAGGAGATCGAATAGGGAATTGGGTGAAAAAATTATTCAATCAATTAAGGATCAAGAAAATACCAGAAAGTCTTTTTAGATATATATTCAGTTAGAGTCTTTAAGAGGACTAAATAGAAATCTATGCGTCCATAGTGCTTCCAGGATTGAAGAAGACCTCGTAAAAATAATTCATGCAGGAGAGTTTCTGATAATTTTTTCTGAAATCTATTAGAAAAGGCAGTTTTGACAAATTTCACAACAGCGAGCAGCAACTTAAGAAGTTCTGCTAAGTCATCACAGTGACGCATGGTGTCATCGCATGCATTTTTCCTTTGATTTTGGAAACCCATTTGTTGAGTCACCGTTTAATAGAAAGCCTTCATATGTAAACCAATAAAAATCCGCTTGCAAATTGAAAACAATCTTTGACAGCCATATCTAAGACTTCGCAGCAGACATGTCGGTTAGGGGCATGAGGTAACAGCCAACCTCAATATGTCAACAAAGACCAAGTATCTATTATCACGTTTGCAACCAATGTGGAATAAATGCAAATTAGATCTGATTGTATGAGTACTTACAAGTCTTTCGCAGTCCTTCTGATTTGATTTGCAATAGAAGAATGTCAGCCTCTTGAGCAGGAATTCCAAATTTTTTTCCTCTGCCAATTCATTTTTGTTCGCCTGATAATATTGATCGAATAACTCTCGCTCTAAATTTTTCTTCCGTTGCCGTTCAATGAAACTTCGCGCGTATGATTGTAAAACGATTGCACCATTATTTTGTCTCCGCAGCTCATTACGTTTTTGTCGTTCCTGTTGGGCTTTCTTAATAATTGTTTCGCGATCATTGTTCTGCGACCGTCCACCTAAATTTTGTATGGGACGTCTACGATAATCACCGTCAAAGCTATACATCGCGACCACTGTTTGAAACACAAGATTTGCTGAGTATTGCACAACAAATATATAACGATCGTTTTTGCAATTATGCGAATTTTATAGAAGAAAACTTGTTGAAATTTCCACGGGACAATTCGACAACCATTACTTTGAAAACATTGCATTTGACAGCTCGCGGGATGAAAAGCTAAATGAAATGTCGATTTTTATTTGACAGTCAAGTTTTGCTCTCTAGCTCGGATATGCTCTTTAAATTGATATAAGAGAGTCAGATGCAATGAAAAAGCATTGCCAATAGTAATTGATCTCATGCAGAAAAACCACTATTTCAGGTGGTTATTTTTATCATTGAATTTCTGTGGTACTGTTGGAATTTTTTGATTCATCGTATTTACAAAGGACGTATAAGTCAGAAGATTAACTTATTTAGTAAAAATTTATTTAATTAATCATTGCGAGTGTTGGGAGTAGATAAATTTAAACAATTGATTTTAATTCGTTGAGCGGTACAAAAATAAACAATTTTCAAATTTGATGCGGATATATGGATTAATTTCCCCCTCACCGTCTCATTCCTTTTCCAATCGCCCTAGAGTGTAAACCCTAGACAGTGACCCCTCGTGATTCATCGTCATTTTTGATTCTTTTTGTTTTGCTTTAGGCAAAAATTTGTTTCGTCTGAAGTGTGTAGTGATTTTAGTGGATGTTATATAGTAAGTTAAGACTGCAGCGGTGTTCTGATACCTCAGCAAGGAATCAGTGCTATGCTGGAAATGGCCTTGTCTGGGGACGCGTAAGTGTGCTGGCAAGCTAGGTTTGCGATGTCGTTGAGCGGGTTCTTTTTCCTAAAGCACAAGGCACCACTACAAAAATATTTTCGCACTTACGATTGATTCGTTGACAGGAGTAAAAAGCAAAACCGATTGGCCTATGAAAAATGTGCCAATGGCCGAAATAACCTGCCGAACGGCATTAAAGTGAAACACGCGACGTCGGATAACTAATTAGCCGTGCGAGATACTTAAGACGATTTCATCCTTGCTGAGGACGATTATGGCCCACAAATAAGAGTGGGGCATCCAAGTGGCGGTGGTGCCCCCCAAGCACTCTTCCCAACCGGATCGAAATCCAAAACTGCTGCCTTGGCCCATATCGGTTGTGGAAGGCCAAGCAGCCCTGTGAGGGCACCTGTAACAACGGAAAAAGGGAGAGAGCTCACCCAATGGCTAGCTCATGAGCGGAGGGGCCAGTCAACGTGGCGGATCCCATACCCAGTCGGGGTTCAAAATAGAAACACCGAATTTTTGAATTTAAATATTCATACATTATTTCAGCCTTCTTCATTCATTATAAAAAAAATATGTCTTTACAAATTTT
The DNA here is from genome assembly GCA_963969285.1 of Odontomyia ornata. Classification (NCBI taxonomy): domain Eukaryota; kingdom Metazoa; phylum Arthropoda; class Insecta; order Diptera; family Stratiomyidae; genus Odontomyia; species Odontomyia ornata. The sequence continues at coordinate 159,727,130 of OZ017742.1, forward strand.
TCCTTACCGATCAGCCATCAACAAACCTATCCTAAATTTCACTTCACAAACTTTCCGAACCGGTAGGCCTTTACCCAATATTTTCCACGGGATGAATTATAATAAAAAAAGGAGAGTATATTATAGAAAAGTAAATTAACAAAGTGGTATAAGAAGAATAATTTTACAGTAAAAAAAAATTGTAAAAAAACATAATATTACCCCATGATAAATATAAATAAACAAAAGATTACTTATCCACTCCTCCGGCGAGCGCTCGTTATTAGGAGGGATAAGAGTGCCTGCAAACATTAATTTTTACGTTGATCAGACACTTTATAGGGCCTTGACAAATTGATTGGTTTTTGATGATGGTGTTTTCTAGTGCATAAACATCTAATTTATTTCTGTGGCACGATCGAGAATGAATAAAAATATTTTATGTCAGGACTTTATAGAACATCAATATAAAAACACTACACTTTCAAAACGACGACTCGATATAGGGAGCAAGTCGAAATAGCTTCAGTTTTGCCTAGAACAGCAAATTTTGCCCCTTTGATTACGTTTAATATTGTTGCTTCTTGCGGATATGAAATCGATTGGCTAATGATCGCACTCAATTCTTTTTTCAAAAATAAGCACACGAACCGCGCAATATTCAAGGTCTCACTTATATTTTGATCTCTTTTTCTCAAATATCTTTTAACTTTGCCGCTCACTTTATCACTATCTGATTTAATAATCATTTAGACTTTCTATTAAAATTCTACGTCTAGCACTCGTTGCGTGTAGACGTGTTTTTAATTCGCTCCTGTCAAGAATTTTTAAATTAAAATAATTTTTAAAAACGACAATTACAAAGTAATTTTATAAAGAAACTTATTACATCGTCGAACTATTCGAACAATTTATCGAGTATCTTGACTTTACCTACGAGAAAGTTTCAAGAAAGGAAATAAGTTTTTTTTTTTTTTCACCGGGGGGATGGAGGAGCCCGACGGCTTCCCACCGCTGGGGGACCCAGAGCCAGGCATTTTGAAAATTACAAATGATAAAATAAACAAGCGGAAAAATGAACAAGACAATTGTGAGCATGGAAAGCGAATTACGATTTCAAGCGAAGATTATGAAAAAGTAACCATGGAGAATACAAGGGTTACGAAACAAAATGACGAATTAAAACTCCGGATACAGAGTTTAGAAGATATGGTCCGGACGTTGTCAAATGGGAACAAACAAAAAGCGAAGCCGCAGAATACGTCCGGCCAAGAAGAGCCGATACTCACTAAGAAGAATGAAAAACTGGAAACAACAAGCAAGACCAACGGGAAAGGAGTACCAACAAATAAAACGAAATCGCAAGATATGAGCAAGACAATCCATGATGCGGAAAATATCCTGAGCGCAGGAGGAGCGAACGACAGCGCCAATTATTATGCGGTGCTGTCTGCAATGCACGAGGAAATGGACGTCGAGATAGAGAGCAACGATAAGACAGGTAATATTGATAGCGATAATAATTTCATTAAATATTTAAAATTAAAAAATAAGCAAAAGGAGAAGAAGCCAACCGGTGTGTCTGCTGGTCCTCCTAATAAAATTAATGTGGTAAATGAAAAAGTTCCTCCAATAATCGTTTTTGGGCAGCGTGGAGGAGATATGGTTCGGTTATTGGCAGCCGAACATCAAATCAAAAACTTTGAAATTAAGAGAGTGACCGGTGATAAGCTCTCGATCAAGACAAAGACACTGGCTGACTTCAAACAGGCGAAAGATGCTCTTAATAGTGTCCAAGCTCCCCACTTTACATATACGCCAAAGGCGGAAAAAAATCAGACCTTCCTGTTGAAGGGCCTGGACTGTGGGGAGAATACAGTTGATCTCCTTGAGATGTTGCAGGAAGCAGCACCAGCTGTCAAGTTCATGTGTGTGAAAAATTTTGCTACAAGGAGATCAACTGTAGAAGGTAAAATATTACCATTTTATTTGGTACAAATTTCCAACGACAGCAGTCCGAATGCCCTCCAACAGGTAAGGTACTTAAACTTTAGAGTTGTGAGGTGGGAACGCCTCCAAAAAACTGAGGTCAACCAGTGTTACAGGTGTCAACGATTCGGTCATTCGGCTGCCAATTGTGCAATGCACTATCACTGTGTTAAGTGCAAAGATATCCACGCCCCCGGTGAATGCAAATTGGCTCAGGTGGAGCCAAAAGAAAAATTGTATTGTGTTAATTGCGGTACATTTGGTCATCCAGCATCATACCGAGGATGCCCTCGGTATCAAGATGCAAGAGCTAAATTTTCCCCAAAGCAAACCAAAGTGAATCACAATCTGTTACCTCCCAACTTCATCAAACCCGGGGTATCATTTGCACTTGCTGCCAGAGGACCAGCAGACAACAATATAAATAAAATAAATAATGTAAGTGGCAATAATGAGCTGCTTCTTAAAATCTACCAGCAACTTGAATCGCTTTCAGATAGAATTAATAAGCAAGACCAAAAAATCAATTTCGTTTTTCAAAGTTTAGGTCAACATGCTCCAAAATAGTTTGTCATCCAGTCACATTCCCATGGATAGGATTCGTCTCATCTCGATCAACGTCAACTCCATTGTTACTATACATCGGCGTGATTATCTCCTTGAATTCATTGTTAAGCAAAAGCCTGACATCATGCTTCTCACCGAAACCCACCTCAATTCATGGCACTCCATGACATTCAAGGATTTTGAATTTGTAAGAAACGATAGGGTAATAGATGATGGGGGAGGTGGCACCGGGATATTGGTTCGAAGACCCTATCGTTTCCAAAATATTGAAAAAGTCGAATTCAAAAGCTTTGAATATCTTGAAGTGTCCGTTATCAAAATTTCACTGCCAGGTGGGGATAACCTCTTCGTTATCTCTGCCTATGCAACTGGTGGAACTGTTCTCAGGCTCAAGGAGGAACTCAATTCCTTGTTTGAAATACTCGAATTGAACAGGCTGCATAACTATTATATTCTTGCTGGTGACCTGAACGCCAAGCATACATCATGGCTGAACGCCACCAATAATCCAAGAGGTGTATTCCTGAAATCGTGGATAACAGAGAACCAGATTGAATACAGGTGCAATCTATATGGGTCGGAGTTTCCAACATACCCTAGGACAAATTCATATTTGGACCTCTGCATTGCTGACGCAAGACTCGAATTCAATTTTAATAGTCCTCAACGGAAACTGCAGGTGCTTCCTTATGATAGCGACCATAACGCAATCGTAATGGAAATCAATCATCAAAGGGATGATTTCTTCCTCATTCCAGTTCAACACGAAAATCATCGGTTGAACTTCAAAAAAACAGACTGGGGAAAGTTTCAAAAGAAGTTTAATCGGGAGTACCAGAAGCAATGTCCCCCTTCTGACGGTGGCAACTCTTGCTCAATGGTTCCTAATGACAGGAATCTAACTAACGATGAAATAGATGTCTATTTGTCGAAGTTAGAGAAGCTGACGTTGGAAACGATTGAGAAAGTAGTTCCCAAGATAAAACATCGAAACAATATGGAAGGATATGAAACACCAACCATCGCAAGGTTGAAAAGATTGAAAAGCCTTCTTCTCACACGCGTCAACAATATTTATCGACGATTTTTGGATTACAACCATCCCTCGTTGGCTTTGTTGAAATTACATCTGAAGAATGTCCGGAACTTAATCCGGTCATACTTCAGGAGTGAGGTCAGCAATCAATGGGCGGAAAAATTGAGGGGTATTAGCCCACAGGACCCAGACGGCGTGTTCACGAAAGTGAATAGCATATTCCGCAAGAAGTCTCGAGTGAAGGTATCGAATCTTGAAGTCACTAGTGATGAGATAAATCTTCTCGATAGGGCTGGTATCGAAATTGATAGTACGACTCCGGATAGAAATGGAAACAGGATCATTTGTGAAGGATTAGATGAACTTGCCCTGATTGGAACACATTTTGAATTGGTTCATCTACCAAACCCTGAGAGAGGGAATGAAATAGTTTCAGAGATCGTTGAAGCAAAAGTTTCCGACTTCAAGTCAAGCCTGAACGGCCAATCAATTCTTCATTTCAATGAAACATTAACATCTGACCTCATACCGAACTTGAATCTTATTGATTATTTTGTCAGCTATGAAGACTTGTGTTTCATATTTCGCAGGATAAACAACAAGAAATCATGTGGTACTGATGGTATTCCAAATGTAGTTCTCCGACATTTGCCTGAGGTTGCTATTAGGAACTATTGCATATTGTTCAACAACATGTTGAGCAATTCATATTTCCCAAATGAGTGGAAAAGGGCTAAGGTATTTCCGATCTTGAAGAAAGGAAAAGAATCTTCATGCCCCAAAAGCTATCGCCCAATCAGCTTGCTGCTTAACATCAGCAAGGTGTTTGAAGTGATACTCAATAGAGCATTAAACGCCCACATTGAGGAAAATGAGTTGATGCCGAATTGCCAATTTGGTTTTCGTACCAGGCATTCAACCACACATGCAATAACGAAAGTAACCTCAGACATCTGTTGGAAACTAAATGATAAACAATGTGTTGGAGCATGTCTCATTGATATGGAGAAAGCCTTTGATACGGTATGGTTAGATGGACTAATTTTTAAACTCCTTCAGGACAAGTTCCCCAGACACCTTGTCGTCATGATGTGTAATATGTTATATGGGAAATCGTTTGTTGTAACTGATGGAAATCTGACAACAATGCGCGAGTTCAAGGTCTTGAATGGTCTACAGCAGGGAACAGTTACTGCGCCTCTGCTCTTCTCAATATTCATTCGCAAGCTATTGAACGGCTTTGATTTTAATGTCTCGCCAACGCGATCATTGGTAGCGTTTGCTGATGATCTGATCATCTATACGGCAGACCGAAAAGCCACAATAGTTCAGAGCAATCTCCAAAAAATGTTCAATGATGTACAGCTGTACACTGACAATTGGCGAATGAAAATCAATGCGCAGAAGTGTGAAACAATCTTGTTTCGGACAACGCTGCAGGGGGTCAGTCAAGACCTGAAACGTAATTGGAAAGATTTCCACATCATGGCTGGTGAGGGTAGTCTAGAACGGGTTCCACATAAATCCTGTGTTCGATACCTCGGTGTTTATCTCGATCAGTATCTGTACTATACTGAACATGTGAAAATCATGCTCAGTAAGGCACTTAAAGTAGTCATGGCCCTTCGAAAACTCTTTCATTCCAGATACATTGATCAAAAGGTCAAAATTATCTGTTACAAGACACTGGTTAGACCCGTTTTGACATATGGATGTCAGATCTGGTACAACCAGAGTGCTAGTACTATGGAAAAATTAAGAGTTTTCGAAAGGAAATGTCTTCGTGCATGTATTGGTTTGTACAGAAAGCCTGAGACGGATTGGAAACATTATATATCGAATATAAGAATTTATCAAACTGCTGAAGTGACTAGAGTCGATATTTTCATATTGAAGCTTCTTCGGAATCATATCGCAAGATCTGTGACTGTGAGTGAAAACCCTTGGATTTCACAGCCGTTCCACCCTACAGACGGGTATATTGCGACTTGCCTCGCTACTGGCTTCATTCCTCCAGAAGCATTCGTGTATTTGGACATGAATCGATATGTTTTTGATTCTGACGGCGTCCCAGTCATATATAACATATATCGACGGGCCACCGATAAGAAGATAAAATATCCTCCGAACTTGAGTTCACGAGACCAACAATTCCAATGGAGATACTCATTTGCTAGATTCGTTGAGGCTGATCGAGTTGAGACGGGGCAATCTAGGTATTGGTGGCTGAATGACAATGTCTAAATTTTTCGTGTTTGTTTTCAGTTTTGGTGTTTTTCGTTATTTAGTTTTTGAGTTTCAGCTCAATATTGCTACATTTAGTGTTATTGTTTATTTTTGTTAAAAATTAGGGATAGGTTAGGTTTATATTATGCTTATTATATTAGGTTAGAGATAAGGTAAAACGCTTAGGTTAGGAACATAGTTATAGATTTTTTTAGTATAAGATAAAGTTTTTGACTGCATTTATTAGAATTAAGTTAAAACATATTAGGTGTAGGATCAAAGTTCACCGTAGTGTTAAGATGATAAATAATTTTAGGATAGTGTTGGTTGGTTTTTTCTCCTTTTTCCAATTGAATTCTAAAAATATGTAATAATCCTAATTAATTGAATTTGCTATAGTTTTTTTTTGATGAAATGTGTTAATGATAACGTTTAAATTTAGAGAGCCATTTGGGCCATTAAGTTTTGTATTGATATCGTTTGGAATTTGCTTTATATTCTTTTAAAATTTATAACGATCAGTATTAAATAAAGCGCTTTTGACTTTGACTTTGACTTTGACTTTCTATTAAATTAATCCGAGTGCAATAGTAACAAGAATTTATATAAGTTGTACCACGAAGGTGTTTATTTGAAAAAGAGATGACAGTGGGCAATGCGGATTTCTCAAAAATTAGGTCGATCACACTGCAACCATGTGGTCAGAATTCGGTACACTCAACGGCAATATCTACAGCTTACACATATAGCTGAAGAGTTACGAACATTGGAAACATTATATATCTAACAGAAGAATTTATCGTACTGCTAAAGTGACAAGAGTCGATATCTTCATTTTAAAACTCATTCGAAATCATATCGCAAGATCTGTAACTGTGAGTGAAAACCCCTGGATTTCACAGCCGTTCCACCCTACAGACGGGTACATTGAGACTTGTCTCGATACTGGCTTTGTTCCTCCAGAAGCATTCGTGTATTTGGACATGAATTGGTATGTTTTTGATTCTGGCGGTGTCCCGATTATATATCATATATATAAACGGGCCACCGATAAGAAGATAGAATATCCTCCGAATTTGAGCTCGCGAGACCACGAACTACAATGGCGATACTCATTTGCGAGATTTGTTGAGGTTTATCGAACTGGGAGGGAGCTGGCACGGTATTGGTGGCTGAATGACAATGACTAAATTATTCGTGTTCGCGTGTCTCGTTTGTGTTTGTTTTCTTTTTATTTTCAGCTCATTATTGCTACATTTAATTGTTATTTGTTTGTGTTATTTAAAATCAGCTTACAGGATTTAGAATAGGTATATTGTGATGTTCGTTATATTAGGCTAAGAGGTAAGGCTTACTTTGTAGGTTAGGAGTATTGTAAAAGTATTGTAGTAGGATAAGTTAGAGTTTTTTGAGTAAATTTTATTAGACGTAAGTAACAACATATTAGATATAAGTCAAAAGATTCCTGTTTTGTGTTCTTTGTATTATATTTAATTTTTGAATAGCGTTGGTTGGTTTTTCCCCTTTTTCCAATTGATTAATCATATTTAATAATATTCATTTGATTAATTTCACATAATGTTTTTATAAATCATTTTAGTATCGATATTGTTTAAATTTAGAGTGCCAAGTGGGCCATTAAGTTTTTCTAATTGTATAATGTTTTTGAAACTTTGCTTTATGTTTTTATAAAAAATGTTATGGATTTACTTAATAAAGCACCTTGAATTGAAGAGTTACGAACAAGTTGCGAAATTTTTGACGACCTTGAAATACCAAAGTTGGACGTTCACGAGAGGAGAAATTCATAAATTTAGTTTCTCTAGGCATACCCACAAATGCTTTAAAATCACTTTCACACTTCTCCGTGTTTCATTTAAGGAAAAACACAATTTACGTTTACCACGCTACTAACGATATGTTCACTTTTCGCACAACCTGAAAATTCCCTGTAAAGCTCCACACTTCACTACACCCGGTTGGGTTTGTTGTGTCGAACACCGAAACTCCCATTTCAGAATGATCCCTTTTGCTTTTAGAACGGACTGTTTCCTATTTCTCGTCACCCTCCAAATACAGTTTGCTCGGCGAAAATCTCTGTCGCACTCCCTACACCGACGGAAAAGCGTTTCAAATCCTTGCACTTATATTTCCTCGCGATTGTAGGCCCAGCCAAAAACCTGTTCAAGCGTTGTCCACGAGACGCAACTTTCCATTGAAATTGGTTAAATTCAGAGGCGAAGGCGAGAATGGGAAAAAACAAACAACAAGAAGAGTAGTCACAGTTTTTGTTCGACCTCGAATCAAAAAATGCGATGTGCGTTTTCCGCGTCGCGATTTCAAATCGCAATTTTCTTTTTATCCGTTACTCGGGGTCTGTTTTCTTCTTTAAATCCCCACTCGCCCTCAATCCACCAAGCTAAACAGCTTGGTTGTCGGGCTCCAACTGCTGTTGTCACCAAGCGCCACTACTGGTCGTCAAAATTTTATTATTTTTCTGATAATCTTTCAGTTTTGGTGCAGTTGATTTTGGCAATGATGTATTATTTGCAGTAATTACGCTGCTTTCTGTTTTAAACCTTGACGTCGAGCTCATTTTTTGCTGGCGCTCTTCGTTTTGCACATCACATGCAGCTTTAAGTCTTGCCAGCAGCTTTTGCACATTTCCTTGTAGTTTCTTGTAGAACTCCAGTCCTTTTGCACTTTTGGCTAAAAGATCCCCATAAACATCATATAAAGCGGCTAGTAATGAGAAGAAATTATCTCGTTTATGCTTCACATAATTGATGGTCTTGAGAATCGGCGTAATTTTGGCATATTGTTCCATTAATGCACTCAAAATGCTCCAAATGATTGTTCCTCGGTAAATTGCAGCACATAACAATTTTGTTGGTGTATTCTTTTCATTTCAATTCTATTTTCCCGTGAATCTTTCAGGAATTTTTTAAGAAACTACCCACTAAACACCTCCCCTGTCAACGTGAGCACCGTTTGACACATTACTTCGGGCCGGGTCTCGTTCTGCTACGCCGTGAGGCACCTTCAAGCTGGGAGATCCTCCTCTAGTGAGAGGGGAGGGAGGAAAAGTAATTGCCAGACAAACGATCCTGTAATGATTTTCTCTCTTCAACTCGAACGCGGAACCGACCTCTCATCGGTTCTAGACGTTAAGTCTGAGTAGTGCCAACGGATGGTACCAACAGGTCAACCAATCCGTGCACCGTAATCCATTCACGCGGTGACTGCTTGTCGGCCAGCTAGTTCGGAGAGGATTTCGGTCGCGGGTCTCCGAATGGATTACGCTCAACTACAATATTTCAGTCACCTGAAATTGCCCGTTTTCTAAACGCGTCAACATTCACTCATCCAGAACGAGAAACCTACATTACGTTAGTTCTGGATGTGATCTATCCACAGATCTCAAATCAAAAACGCTACAAAATCCCATAGGCGCGTTACCGATTCACCGACGCGGTACCGAAAAATATACTACTCGAACTTAAACCGAAGAAAACTACTCTAAAGAAATGGCGAAACAAGCAAAGGTACCGCGTACCGCGCGCGACGCGAAACCGACTTCAGCGGATTTGCAGAAACCCTACCCTCGCGACGGCATACTTACCCTACACTCTCTGTTCCCACTGAAAAAGAAGAGTCACTGAAAAGGAAAGTCGTGGTTAAATTAGCAATTCATTCTTAGTTTATTCAATTCTTACATATCATATATTCTTATATATCCTGGGCAATCTATGTGGAATAATGACAATGAGAGGGGACATAAGAGCTGAACAAAATCAAATTATGATATTTACCCTCATATCAAATATTATTTTTACTTAATTTAAAATATATTTATTATGTGTGTATAAGTGTATTTTGAAAAGAAAAACAAACAGAAAAATGAAAATATTGTATATATATGCGAAAAGCTAATATCAAAAGAACTGTCTTTTCTTTACTTATTTTATTGTACATGATATCCCAGTATATAATTCATTGATTTTTTTGTTCCATATTTTTTTTTTATTTTTCTCATTAAATAAACCTTAAAAATTCAATAAAAAAATAAGAAACAAGGCAAACAATTTTCATTTAAAAGACGGCGATATTATGTAAATATAGTTCTTTTCTTTATGAGGAAGACAGCCGAATGCAAAAGAAGTGCGTTTTGATTAATGTCTGAACATGGAAACATTATACATAAGTCATTCGCGGTAATTAAAAAGATTTAAAAATATACCCTAATATTATCAGAAAAAAACACAGAGAACTTCCCCAAACATGTTGTGAATAAGGTTATACCGATATTATTTACAAAATAAGAAAAAAACTATATGGATACGATTCCGGGATAAATAAGAGGTAAAATAGCTAAAGTAAATATAAGTGAATTAGAGATCGTGCAGTAAAGAAATGAAATCAGGGGCGGCAACTTGTGGAAATTAGTTTTCTGATTATCTTCATAACAGCTAACATCTAGCATCTAATATTATAGTTAGCACTTTTTATTCTCATTTCTTCGAAACTTTTTGCATATCATATCGTTTGTTTAGCGACTAAGTTCAACGAGATATTGCAATCAACTAATCAAATTAAGCTATGTACTAGCAACGTAAGTTAAAAAGTGGAAAATAATGCAGAAACATCAGCTTCCTAGTTTAAGCTATACACAGGGATTTATCTTCAAAGATGAACCCAAAAATCTAATAACTTAAGGAGAGAGTATCAGTTGCAGATTTGCGATTTGAATTTTGTTCTTTCTTTCGAGTAAGCTAACATGGGTTTATGTGTGTGTAAAACATATGATAAATCGTTTTGATTTAACAGATACGATATGGAAAACGAATGAACAAAGCAAAAATGGTTGTGAACTGTTGAATACTCCGTTGGGCTTGGAAAGTCATTTTATTAGCTGTTTTATCTCTATCGGCAATCAATTCATGAATATAAATCTCCCAACATTTGCGATTCGATATAAAATCTCTCGACTTTCACTAGACTAAAATGCGTTACTGAAGCTCAGTATTTAAAATATATTTTTTTCGAAGAAACCGTGAAAAGCTAGGACTCAAAATACGGACGAAACAAATGATTTAAATCAGTAACATGAAAATCACTCAAAGGAAACAGCGTTAAAGCAAATAATATTTTTGTAGTAGTGAGTTGAATACTATTTACGCCCTGAGCGTGAGACCTCCTGGAGCGCAGAACTTCTGGACTATCTAACAAACGCCTCTTCTATCGGACTAAGAACCAAGCTTGGAACCATTTGACACATTACGTTGGGCTAGGCCTCGTTAAACAAATAAATCAATGGCATTGTTTAATATTATCGTATTCTGTGTTCCTATCTTTCAGGGATACCTTGTTCCTGAATATAAGCTAAACTTTCTGAGACTGACACACCAATGTCTTGATTCGATTGAAAACAAAATAGGTTCGAATGTCCTACATATGACAATAAATACAAAGTTAATTTGAATCCGAAGTAAATTATACGAAAATAACGTTCAAAGTTGGGATACATTAAAGAAAATTATGGTGTCATATAAATATTGAAATTGCGAAAGAAAAGTATTGTATGGGTTGTTGAACACTATAAAGACTACTTTTGTGTCTATTACTTTTTCTCAGAAAACTTAAATTGTGCGGAAAACCGGGATTTATCAATAGTGAAATGTATCTGTCTATAATATGATTTTTGATATTTTACTTATTGTGAAAACTAGAAAAATTAGTGCTTACGTTGTGTATTTTAAATGGTATAATTTCCGATATCTCATTGAATATATTCAGTTATCATTTTTTTTAAGACATTCATTCATTTATTCTAACATTTAATTGTTTCATTTAAGTTTAGTATTTTTTTTCTGAATTTAGTACTCGATTCACTAATCATTGAGATTTTTAGTTTATTTAGTTTATGTTCAAGTTATGTTAGCTTGACGTTTTCTTCATATGAAGCTTGTTTACGTTTGAAGTGTTGATTTTTAATTTTACTTCTTATAATTATTCCAAGAAAGCTCATTCAATTATCGCATATCAGTTGTCATTTGAAATCATTGATTAAAGTTTTAAAAGATTTCATTGGATTTAAAGAATAGTGTTTAGTTGACATTCATGTTATACCATCTTTTGACATGCCCCCGATTTTCATCTAATAATACATGTTTAAAAATTATATCAAGAAAATCGAACAGTTTTAGTCCGGTTAATACATTTTTGTCTTTTATAATTTGTTAGTAATTTATTTTGGTTTTTTTTTTCATAAATTCCTAATCATTGTAAAATTCATGGAATCTGTGGCATGGTTGACGACAAAGGCACGCACCTGTCTCTAGGATCCTACCACGTTGTCTCCTTGTTATTGTGGTTAATGTAGTAGACTTTGCCGTCGTAATCGCGGGCAATATCCCAACCGGCTGGCAATGGAAAGTCACCAGTTTGATGATGTTGTCCTTTTTGACATTTTTCTAGGCACTCGGTTCGTCGCCGTGTTTGCTTGCTTGCTTGTGTCCCTTGCACGATGTCAGCGATGGAAGTAATCCGAAAATAGTTTGATGGCAATGGCTGCTGGTGCTGGTGTTGCGTTGGGCTAACATAAAGTTACACAATCCACTCGAGATTTTCCCTGATTCGCTTCTCCTTGCGACTACAGGCACTGTTTTCCACGTTCCACCACGCTCACCCTTTTCTTTGGTCTTTCAAGTCTCTCCAGTCAAGTCCTCAATCGCGCGTTCCTACAATTATTTATGCATTTTCTACGCCGCGTTCCCAATTCTCTGTTTCATCAAATTTATTTTGAATTTTTATTTCTCAGATGGAATTTTTATTTTCAAATTTATTTAGCGCGCGGCAGCAACGAGGAGAGAGCGGCGGCCGTATTTCGAATTGGACGACGGCGGCGGCGGCTGTAGGGCACATGATTGTGAGTCAATTCTAACTTTCTTTTTAGTTATTAACTAAACTAACCTCTTTCCTAATGTTCTGCTCCGGTGAATGTCACTGCCTCACGAATAACGTTTTCCAAAAACTCTTTACGCACACCACGCGTTTCTTCATAGATTAAACCGGGAATACGTTTCACTCCACCACGTCGCGCCAAACGACGTATAGCTGGTTTTGTAATACCTTCGATATTCTCATGAAGAACCTTACGATGACGTTTCGCGCCTCCATGTGGCTGTCAAAATTTCCGGTTGTCACCTCGGACAAAACATATGTGCGTGGAATGGCACTTCATATGGCGGAAATGTGCTTCTTCAGATGTCGCCAGTGGCATAGTTTTCTCGATGGCCACGGTGGAGGGGCATTTCCAGATGGCTATGTCTCAAAATGTGCCGGGGTTGGATTAATTCTATATTCCGAATATTTATATCCACGGATCTAAATATTTGGACAGAGAAAAAAAAATATTTTCTGCACAACGATATCCGCACAACAGATGAAGTCCGCTGGCACTTCGAGGACATATCCATCTGGCAGGTTACAAGGGTTCGGGATCGGAATCACTTCGATTCCTGGGCGTAGTCGTCACATTACACATTCCCCCCCCCAAAATCGAAGTAATTACGATCCCGTCTCCTTTGTAAAAGGTCTTGGTTAGGGACGTGGCGGGTCGAAGATCCGTTTCGAAGGATAGGCTACAACCCTGTTCGTGAAGACTCGACAGTGACTATATAGTAGGAAGTCAGGTGTTATTCGGAGGCCTTCGTCTAGGCAGAGATTTGGGATAAGCCAAGGTTTCTCGTGGGAATTAGTTGCACTTCATCGTCTAAGGTCTTTTGCGTGGTAAATTCCCAGGGTCTTACCAGTCATGTCCGCGATGAGGTACCGGGTGGGGCTTATGACTTGCATGACTCGACACTTCACGAATTTCTTGTCTAGTTTGGCATTGTAATGGCGGGTGGCATCGCTCTGTCGGAAGTTTCGATGATATATTTCGTCGCCGGCCTTAAAGCCAGAAGGATGAGATCGCAAGTTGTACCGCTCCTCTCCCATCCGTCTACTTTCTTCAATCTTCTCCCGCAGTTGATCTCGCAGAAGTTGGAGCTTTTCGTGCGGTTCTAGAACCACGATTGGGTCCTCTAGCGATTTCAGCTGCCGCAATAGCCGGTAAGCGCTCCCATGACCGATCATGTACTGGCCGAACACTGCAAAATACGGCGAAATGCCGGTCGTGGCGTGGTACGACGAGCGCAGCGCACTAGTGATGGCGGACAATTTGCGATCCCAGTCCCTCTGATTCGGGTGGACATAGGCGCGAATGGCCGCTATGAGCGTACGATTCAGTCGTTCGGATGCGTTGGCTTGTGGTGAATAGACGGCAGTTCGTTGGTGGATGATGCCGTATTTGGACATTAGGTCTCGGAACTTGCTGGAGGTGAACTGGACCCCATTGTCGGAGACAAGTTTCTCCGGAACTCCAAACATGTGAAAGACTCGGTTCTCCAAAAAGCTGGTTATTGGTCCAGTGTGCATGTTACGTAGTGGCTCTATGATAGGGAATTTGGAGAGCTGGTCCAGGACCACGACAGCTCCCGTGTGACCAGAAGCAGATCGAGGGTAAGGACCGATAAGATCAATGTACAAGCGCTGGAACACGCGTTCGGGGACCTCAACCTTACCCATGGGTGGCCGAAGGATGGTGTTGGGCGCTTTAGTGCACTTGCATAGCTCACAAGAGGCTACGTACGCTTTTATCTGTTGGGCCATCTTAGGCCAAAAGAAACAGGTTTTCAACCGCCTAAGTGTACGACCGTATCCGCCGTGCGCACTTGATGGGTGGTCATGAGCCCGTCTGATAAGATCAGTGGTTAATTCTTCGGGCACCCACAACTTCCACTGTTCTTCTTCTTGTATGGGGTCTCCGGATGCGTGTCCCATCCGCTTATAAATAAATCCATCCGTCAACCGCAGTTCAGGAAGCTGGGACAGTTGATTCTGGATAGTGTGAATCAGTTGGGTGTAGCTGGCTGACTTGAAGGCAGGATGGTCCAAATCGATCAATTGGGGGCTGTCGTCCTCTTGGACCAACTCGGCTCCTTCAGGGGCGAACATTCTGGATAGGGTGTCGGGGACTACATGCTGGCTTCCTTTTCGGTGGCGAATTGTGAAGTCAAATGCCTGTAGTTTCAGTGCCCACCTGGCCAATCGGCCGTTGAGATCAGTCTGGCTCATTAACCATTTCAGAGAAGCGTGATCCGTAACGATTTCAAAGGTGTGTCCCTCCACATAGGCTCGGAAGCGTTTCACTGCCAACACCGCGGCTAAACATTCTTGCTCGGAGACCGTGTAATTTCGCTGGGCTGGGTTCAGCTTGTGAGACATGAAGGCTATAGGTCTCTCCTCGCCGTCTTGTGCAACCTGGACTAAGACTGCTCCCACCCCATGTTGACTCGCGTCACAATGGATTGAGAACGGTTTGTCAAAGTCCGGGCTGTGCAGTACGGGGGCCGTAGTCAGACTCTTCTTTAGCTCTTCAAAGGCTCGCAAGCTGGGCTCTTCCCAGACGAATTTACGTCCCTTACGCAGCATGTCGGTCAAAGGAGTGGTAATGGTGGCATAGTCACGTACAAAACGCTGGTACCATCCGCATAACCCTAAGAATCGGCGTAACTGTTTGGTGGTCTTGGGTAGTGGAAAAACGTCAATCGCTTGAGTCTTTTCCGGATCGGTCTTGATATGCCCATGCCCAATGATGTGACCTAAATACTTCACCTCCGTCATCACGAACTGGCTCTTCCTTATGTTGATGGTTAATCTTGCCCTCCGGATGTGTAGAGCCACCTCCTGAAGCAGGTCGATGTGTTCGTCAAAGGTCTCGGTTATAAGCAACAGATCGTCCAAGTAAACGAAAACTTGGTGCCGCAAATGAGGTGGTATCACCTTGTCCATAAGGCGCGTCATTGTTTGGGGGGCATTACACAATCCGAATGGCATGGTCACGAATTGATATAAGGGCCGGCCTGGGACTGTGAAGGCTGTTTTCTCCTTTGAACCGGGGTCTAAAGGAATTTGCCAGAAGGCGTCCTTGAGGTCTAAGCTCGTGATGAAATGGGCTTTAGGCAATCGACTCAAAATGCCTTCGATCAACGGTAGAGGATATGCGTCCTTGACTGTGACGGCGTTCAAGCGTCTGGCATCTAAGCATAACCGGACCTTGTTCGGCTTGACCACTAAGGTGACTGGGGAAGCCCACGCGCTCTGTGATTCTTCGATTACGCCTAATGCTAGCATTCGATCCACTTCGGCATATAACGATTTTTCCTTCGCCGGAGATATGGCGAAATGTCTCTGTTTTATGGGTTTAGCATCCCCCACATCTATAGTGTGGAACACCAGGGCAGTCCGCCCGAGACCTTCCTTCTCGTGCGAGGGAAAAGCCGATATAGCCGAGTCGAGACGCAGTTGCTGAGTTACATCCAGTGTATGCCGTAATAAGTTAGTGGGTTGAGATTGGTCAGGAACGGTGGTGACGGACTCCAGGGTCGAACCGGAAAATAGTGCCGGGGCCAAGTTAAATTTTCGAACGAAATCCACTCCTAAATAAAGATTCTGGGTTAACTGAGGTATGATGAAAAATTCCATAGGTTTAGTTACCCCTTTAAAGGTGACATCCGTCATAATTTTTCCCACTACAGAGTGACGAGTTCCGTCCGCCGTGCTTAACCAGGAGGTGAAATGACGGATTTGGTCCGCGTGCTTTGCCAGTACCTCCCCTGCAAACTCGGCAGATATGCAATTCACACTGGCTCCCGTATCGACTAAGCCTGATACTCGTTTTTGCAGGAGGTGTACTGACGCATATGGCCGAACATCATCCCTCAATAATTCGTCTAAGTATATGTCCTTCAACCTTTTTCTCGACTGCCTGACTTTTCTCCAGAAGCTCCGCATCCGACGCGTGGCTCGCTTGCTTCGCGGTGGGACAGTTGTGGCCAATTCCTCATGGAAGATGCGCTGTCGAGTAGCCAAATAATTCCGCAACCTGACATGAAAAGGGTTTACATGCCAAGGAGCCTTCGTCTCGCTATCATTTCCCTGCGCATTGGCCTCGGCGAAGGACGGCGTCGGTTGTGGAACTTCGGGAGAACTGTGTTTAGCGGTGCGAGTCAGCAGAGTTGGAGTCATGTTGGGAGCTGGGTCATAGCTGGTGATGGGGTCTGGATTGGTTCGTCCGGGGTCTAGGAGTGCCGACGGGTGGTCGCGGCACTCGGTGGCAAGTTTTTTCGCCCTTTGCAATTTGCACAGTCAGGTGCGTATGTGTCGGCCTTCCCGCAGCGGTAGCAGAAAAGCGTCGGCTCCGCTGGACATGCATAGAACCGATGTCCCGGTTGTCGGCAGTTCCAACAGACCGTCGGGCTTGTAAGTGCTTCAAGGGAGGGTCGATCAATCAATGCTGGGTCCTCAAGCTCCGGTGGTGCTCCGCTCCTCGGTACTGGTACTGGATCAGCAAGCAGGTGGTCTGCTGCCATCAACTCCGCGGTGTGATGATTTCGGGGATTTGGTCCCGTTATGCGAGGTTGTGGGCGGAAGGTACCTCGTCGCTCATCCAAGTGTTCTTGTCTACGCGCATGGAGGCGCAATCCCTGTATGGTGTTGATGGGAAAATGTAGCAGGCTGTTCTGGAGATCCCAGCGCATGTTCTCTCTGATAATTTCTACTAATTCGTCCTCGGGCATGGTATTTCGCAGGCGAGTGCTCAATCTCACTATACTTGTGTAGTACTGGTCGAACGGTTCGTGAGCGCCTTGTTTCCGTTTCTTTATTTGCTCTCTTAGCTCTCTCTCAGTGAAGCCATCCTCAAATCGATTGCGGAAGGCTGCACTGAAAGAGTGCCAAGTGGGACGTGGCGTTGACTCTTTAAAGCTCCAGTACCAGTCGGCAGCGTCGCCGCTGAACAAAAGATGGGCATGCCGGAGGAAGGCCGAGGAATCACCTCCCAGGGTGCTGGACACCAACGCCTGAATCCGGAAAAGGAACCGGTCCGCCGATATCATATCGTTGAACCCTGTAAAGTTCAGGCGCCAACTCTCCATGATACGAGGCGTCGGGTCTCGAAAAGGTGCCAATGCGTTCCCGGGGGGAATCACATCCTCGATTGACCTGTTGTACTGAACTGCCTCGGGGGCTGGAGGTACCAACGGAGGTCCGGTACTGTGTCGCGGTCTGTATTCGGGAGCTCTGGGATCCATTCCCGAGTTCCTTGGGGGTGGGACCCATTGCTCGGATTGTCGGGAGGGGGGCATCGCCACACTGGGATTTGGCTCCCAGCCAAGCGGAGTTCTCACGCGGCTGGGGGGTTGGCTCAACGGGAGATTCTGGATCTTTCCCTCCAGGTTGCCAATCCTCTCCGACATATCCCTCATCAACGCCACGAGGGTGTCAATGGAGTGGGCGGAAGGCATGGTTATCACCTCGGACACGACACTTGCAGCCGGAACTTCACCGCCTACTGCTCCTTGCAGGTCTAAGAGTGGTTGTGACGATTCGGCTTCTGGAGCTCCTTTCGCCACTGCTCCACGCGTTGGTAGGGGCGTTCCGAGGGGGGCGTCTAGGGCAGACCGATCTATGGGTCGCCGGCATAAGGGACACAGCTCTGACGTGAGGAGGAGCTGTTGTACACAGGCACGATGGAATAAATGTCCACAATCCAATCGCACGCTGTGTACGCCCTCCACTACGTCTTCGAAGCAGATCCCGCAGTTAGCTGGTTGGACCGTTTTGGATCTGGTCCAACGCTTGTCTGGGGTCCGCTTCGTTGCCATCTTTGATTTTTGCTGGTTTTGGGTGGGTGCTATGTCTTAGTGACGAAAAAAAAGAAAAAATGTAATTATATAATATGACTAAAGGCTTACAAATACTTTAGTGGCCGATAGTGGCGAGCTATTTACGTAAAAAAATGAGAAAAAAAAAATTTAATTAGTATATACTTTCCTTTCCAGTGGTCGACTCCTTCAACGGGAAAAGAGAGTGCGTGGTAATCTGCCGAAGAAAAGGTGCTTTTGGTCGATTTACGAAATTTAACCCCATACCCTCATACATTACAAAAAAAAACCGTCTCTAAACTACGTTAAAGTGACTCGACGAGACAAGTGGTAGAGCTACCGTAACGACTTTGTACGCGGTCAAAATTCCCGACGCGTGGAAGCATTCCGGGCTTCGCAACTCCAGCATACGCCATCGAACGTTGAACCGATACCACTCGTCTAACACGCATAAGAAATAGTTAGAATCCTTCCGCGACATAAAGGCAAGGTAGCCTTCTATTTTCTTGAGAGTCCATGCTGATAGGTAAACCCATCAGACTGGCAGTTCCATCAAGAAAATAGAAGGTCCTTACAGGGGTTAACCTGGGACAACACATCGGAAGGATTCTGTCGCGAGAAAGAAAAAAATCAAACAAAAGGAGAGCGGAAGCTACAACTCACGTGAAGCGACCTCTAATGTGTATCACACAATTCCACTGCTCCTGATAGTGGGACTCGAGTACCAAAGTACCTTACATCCTCCGTAAAGGACCAACTCGTCAGAAGACGCGAAGTTCTTTCCCCCTTAGGATGTTTTTGGGCCCCACGTTGGGCGCCATTTGTAATGATTTTCTCTCTTCAACTCGAACGCGGAACCGACCTCTCATCGGTTCTAGACGTTAAGTCTGAGTAGTGCCAACGGATGGTACCAACAGGTCAACCAATCCGTGCACCGTAATCCATTCACGCGGTGACTGCTTGTCGGCCAGCTAGTTCGGAGAGGATTTCGGTCGCGGGTCTCCGAATGGATTACGCTCAACTACAATATTTCAGTCACCTGAAATTGCCCGTTTTCTAAACGCGTCAACATTCACTCATCCAGAACGAGAAACCTACATTACGTTAGTTCTGGATGTGATCTATCCACAGATCTCAAATCAAAAACGCTACAAAATCCCATAGGCGCGTTACCGATTCACCGACGCGGTACCGAAAAATATACTACTCGAACTTAAACCGAAGAAAACTACTCTAAAGAAATGGCGAAACAAGCAAAGGTACCGCGTACCGCGCGCGACGCGAAACCGACTTCAGCGGATTTGCAGAAACCCTACCCTCGCGACGGCATACTTACCCTACACTCTCTGTTTCCACTGAAAAAGAAGAGTCACTGAAAAGGAAAGTCGTGGTTAAATTAGCAATTCATTCTTAGTTTATTCAATTCTTACATATCATATATTCTTATATATCCTGGGCAATCTATGTGGAATAATGACAATGAGAGGGGACATAAGAGCTGAACAAAATCAAATTATGATATTTACCCTCATATCAAATATTATTTTTACTTAATTTAAAATATATTTATTATGTGTGTATAAGTGTATTTTGAAAAGAAAAACAAACAGAAAAATGAAAATATTGTATATATATGCGAAAAGCTAATATCAAAAGAACTGTCTTTTCTTTACTTATTTTATTGTACATGATATCCCAGTATATAATTCATTGATTTTTTTGTTCCATATTTTTTTTTTATTTTTCTCATTAAATAAACCTTAAAAATTCAATAAAAAAATAAGAAACAAGGCAAACAATTTTCATTTAAAAGACGGCGATATTATGTAAATATAGTTCTTTTCTTTATGAGGAAGACAGCCGAATGCAAAAGAAGTGCGTTTTGATTAATGTCTGAACATGGAAACATTATACATAAGTCATTCGCGGTAATTAAAAAGATTTAAAAATATACCCTAATATTATCAGAAAAAAACACAGAGAACTTCCCCAAACATGTTGTGAATAAGGTTATACCGATATTATTTACAAAATAAGAAAAAAACTATATGGATACGATTCCGGGATAAATAAGAGGTAAAATAGCTAAAGTAAATATAAGTGAATTAGAGATCGTGCAGTAAAGAAATGAAATCAGGGGCGGCAACTTGTGGAAATTAGTTTTCTGATTATCTTCATAACAGCTAACATCTAGCATCTAATATTATAGTTAGCACTTTTTATTCTCATTTCTTCGAAACTTTTTGCATATCATATCGTTTGTTTAGCGACTAAGTTCAACGAGATATTGCAATCAACTAATCAAATTAAGCTATGTACTAGCAACGTAAGTTAAAAAGTGGAAAATAATGCAGAAACATCAGCTTCCTAGTTTAAGCTATACACAGGGATTTATCTTCAAAGATGAACCCAAAAATCTAATAACTTAAGGAGAGAGTATCAGTTGCAGATTTGCGATTTGAATTTTGTTCTTTCTTTCGAGTAAGCTAACATGGGTTTATGTGTGTGTAAAACATATGATAAATCGTTTTGATTTAACAGATACGATATGGAAAACGAATGAACAAAGCAAAAATGGTTGTGAACTGTTGAATACTCCGTTGGGCTTGGAAAGTCATTTTATTAGCTGTTTTATCTCTATCGGCAATCAATTCATGAATATAAATCTCCCAACATTTGCGATTCGATATAAAATCTCTCGACTTTCACTAGACTAAAATGCGTTACTGAAGCTCAGTATTTAAAATATATTTTTTTCGAAGAAACCGTGAAAAGCTAGGACTCAAAATACGGACGAAACAAATGATTTAAATCAGTAACATGAAAATCACTCAAAGGAAACAGCGTTAAAGCAAATAATATTTTTGTAGTAGTGAGTTGAATACTATTTACGCCCTGAGCGTGAGACCTCCTGGAGCGCAGAACTTCTGGACTATCTAACAAACGCCTCTTCTATCGGACTAAGAACCAAGCTTGGAACCATTTGACACATTACGTTGGGCTAGGCCTCGTTAAACAAATAAATCAATGGCATTGTTTAATATTATCGTATTCTGTGTTCCTATCTTTCAGGGATACCTTGTTCCTGAATATAAGCTAAACTTTCTGAGACTGACACACCAATGTCTTGATTCGATTGAAAACAAAATAGGTTCGAATGTCCTACATATGACAATAAATACAAAGTTAATTTGAATCCGAAGTAAATTATACGAAAATAACGTTCAAAGTTGGGATACATTAAAGAAAATTATGGTGTCATATAAATATTGAAATTGCGAAAGAAAAGTATTGTATGGGTTGTTGAACACTATAAAGACTACTTTTGTGTCTATTACTTTTTCTCAGAAAACTTAAATTGTGCGGAAAACCGGGATTTATCAATAGTGAAATGTATCTGTCTATAATATGATTTTTGATATTTTACTTATTGTGAAAACTAGAAAAATTAGTGCTTACGTTGTGTATTTTAAATGGTATAATTTCCGATATCTCATTGAATATATTCAGTTATCATTTTTTTTAAGACATTCATTCATTTATTCTAACATTTAATTGTTTCATTTAAGTTTAGTATTTTTTTTCTGAATTTAGTACTCGATTCACTAATCATTGAGATTTTTAGTTTATTTAGTTTATGTTCAAGTTATGTTAGCTTGACGTTTTCTTCATATGAAGCTTGTTTACGTTTGAAGTGTTGATTTTTAATTTTACTTCTTATAATTATTCCAAGAAAGCTCATTCAATTATCGCATATCAGTTGTCATTTGAAATCATTGATTAAAGTTTTAAAAGATTTCATTGGATTTAAAGAATAGTGTTTAGTTGACATTCATGTTATACCATCTTTTGACATGCCCCCGATTTTCATCTAATAATACATGTTTAAAAATTATATCAAGAAAATCGAACAGTTTTAGTCCGGTTAATACATTTTTGTCTTTTATAATTTGTTAGTAATTTATTTTGGTTTTTTTTTTCATAAATTCCTAATCATTGTAAAATTCATGGAATCTGTGGCATGGTTGACGACAAAGGCACGCACCTGTCTCTAGGATCCTACCACGTTGTCTCCTTGTTATTGTGGTTAATGTAGTAGACTTTGCCGTCGTAATCGCGGGCAATATCCCAACCGGCTGGCAATGGAAAGTCACCAGTTTGATGATGTTGTCCTTTTTGACATTTTTCTAGGCACTCGGTTCGTCGCCGTGTTTGCTTGCTTGCTTGTGTCCCTTGCACGATGTCAGCGATGGAAGTAATCCGAAAATAGTTTGATGGCAATGGCTGCTGGTGCTGGTGTTGCGTTGGGCTAACATAAAGTTACACAATCCACTCGAGATTTTCCCTGATTCGCTTCTCCTTGCGACTACAGGCACTGTTTTCCACGTTCCACCACGCTCACCCTTTTCTTTGGTCTTTCAAGTCTCTCCAGTCAAGTCCTCAATCGCGCGTTCCTACAATTATTTATGCATTTTCTACGCCGCGTTCCCAATTCTCTGTTTCATCAAATTTATTTTGAATTTTTATTTCTCAGATGGAATTTTTATTTTCAAATTTATTTAGCGCGCGGCAGCAACGAGGAGAGAGCGGCGGCCGTATTTCGAATTGGACGACGGCGGCGGCGGCTGTAGGGCACATGATTGTGAGTCAATTCTAACTTTCTTTTTAGTTATTAACTAAACTAACCTCTTTCCTAATGTTCTGCTCCGGTGAATGTCACTGCCTCACGAATAACGTTTTCCAAAAACTCTTTACGCACACCACGCGTTTCTTCATAGATTAAACCGGGAATACGTTTCACTCCACCACGTCGCGCCAAACGACGTATAGCTGGTTTTGTAATACCTTCGATATTCTCATGAAGAACCTTACGATGACGTTTCGCGCCTCCATGTGGCTGTCAAAATTTCCGGTTGTCACCTCGGACAAAACATATGTGCGTGGAATGGCACTTCATATGGCGGAAATGTGCTTCTTCAGATGTCGCCAGTGGCATAGTTTTCTCGATGGCCACGGTGGAGGGGCATTTCCAGATGGCTATGTCTCGAAATGTGCCGGGGTTGGATTAATTCTATATTCCGAATATTTATATCCACGGATCTAAATATTTGGACAGAGAAAAAAAAATATTTTCTGCACAACGATATCCGCACAACAGATGAAGTCCGCTGGCACTTCGAGGACATATCCATCTGGCAGGTTACAAGGGTTCGGGATCGGAATCACTTCGATTCCTGGGCGTAGTCGTCACATTACAATCCCTCAGCCCTGACGTCCCCAGATGCTGTGAGACCCTTTTATCTTTTAGGACTGCCTGAACAAAATTGACAATCGGCGGACCGTGACTGTCCAATCTTGGGCAGGTAAGACTGAAAACACCCAGATAGAAGTCAGTCTCACCATGGCTTCGATTTAGCCAGGGTCTCACATCCAGGATGAGCCGCACAGTTCACCTTCTCTTGGTGCAATTCACTCAAAACTGTTGCCAATCGTTGAGTGAGCGGTGTTTTTCCTCGCGGCCAACCATCTCCCACGCATCCTCGCTTCGATGCAGGTACATATTTCGGGGCTCTCTAGCAAGGAGGACAACAGGTATCACGCCCGCAATAGCTGTCACCACCTAATCAGAGACTGTCGAATATGAAGATGCAATTCTCAGTGCTCCTCTCCTCTGTAGCTGTACCAAACGTTTTCGGTGCACTTTCTTACTGAGATCGTCTCCCCATGTTTCCGCTCCGTACAGTAGCACTGACCCTATAGCACTCATTAAGAGACGTCTTCTTGATAGGTTGGGTCCCCTTATGTTGGCCATAGGCCGAACCAAAGTTGCTTCTTTCGAAGCAGCCTTCTCAGCCGTTGCCCTGATTTGCTTAGAGAAACTCATCTTCGAGTCGATCAGTAGCTTCCGTACATCAACGCTGGCTTCGATTCGATTAGTATGTCTCTACTACTGATCATTATTACTCTCGGGATTCTCGTTTTGTCGAAATGATCACTTCGATTTTTTCCAGTGCTAGATTGAACCCGTGAGCAGCCATCCATTCGAATTAGCATACCCGTTTGTTCAACAGTGTGTCCAGTGACCAGACCCACAACATTATCCGCATAGCCAATCAAACGCTTCTCATCGGGCATCTCCTGTCTCAGTAGCCCGTCATAAGACACGTTCCACAGGTCTGGACCAAGAATAGGTAGCTTGGCAGCACCCGATGTGAATTCCACCTTTTCTTGGCCTCGTGTCGTATCATAAAGCAGGCTTCGGTCCTTCAGGTAGTCCCTCAGAAGCCGCATCAGATATTCTGGAACTTGAAAAGAGGTTTTCATCGTATCCAGAATATCCACCCATCTAGCGGAGTTGAAGGCGTTTCTAAAGTTGAGTGTCCCCAACAGAACGATCCATCACTTGGTGTGGCTATGCACCTCTGCCTTTTGGACCGCACTCACCACCTCTGCGTTCGCATCAATGGTGGAATGTCCTGCTTTGAAACCATACTGCCGAGGAGATAGGTCCCCAGCTGCACGAATCGCATCAGTGAGTCTTCCCTTGATGAGTTTCTCAAGCACTTTCCCAACCGTGTCTAGCACGCATAACAGGTAGAATGCATAAGGCGATATAGGGTTTCCCATCCCCTTGCCGATCAGCACAAGAATTACCACCTTCCATCCTACCAGGAAAACCCCATCCCGTAGGCAAGCGTTGAATGTGCTGAGCAGCAAGTCAGGACAATGGTGATAGACAAGTTGCAACACCTCGGCTGGAACACAATCTGGGCCTGATTTTATTCATTTCAGTAGAGAGAATGTCATCGAGTAGGCGGGGTTTGACGTAATCCGCCACTAATTAGTTCAGTGCTGAAAAGTGAAAAATGTGTTTCAAATGTAAAAGTTGTCTTGTTAGTGACTATGTCTGGCGATTCTAATTTTGAGTATTCTGACGGCGATTTTGAAATTAATGATTATTATAATATTGGTAATGATCAAATCGACCCAAAAAAATGGATCTGGAATATTTTGAGTACGAGTAGCACAGTAGAGGAGGTTGAAAAACGATTGAACGTTCAAGTAATACTTTAAATATTACACCGCCTTATGTTAAGATTTGCTGCACAAAAAAAAATGGAATATTCATGCAACTTTGCATTATTATAAAATCTTTTTGAATCAGTATATCGTGTTGTTTGAAATCTATTTGAATTAATATCGCGTGTCTGTTTAAAATTAGCATATCGTGTCAGTGAGAATAGCCTGGAGTGAATTTCAATGCGTTTTGCCTTATTGTCACTCTGTCTAACATAACAGCAAGTTAAGTAGCAAATTGTTAAGAAGTTTAAATTCCAAGCCTTACCCACCCCATCTAGGAGCGCTCGTCAGAGGAGGATTGGGTAAGTACCCATTTTTCTTTTGCCTAAATTGTTTTGTTTACCAAACAAATAAGTTTATTATATATCTATCATATATATCTATATTGTGAACTACACTCTCAGAGAGTGACTTACATACAAGTGTTAAAGGTAAGAATAGAAATTTAAATATCTCAGATGATATGCAAAAATCAAAATTTTATAATTTGCAAAAGCAGAAAAAAATAAAATTTAACCGTAATATAATTTTTTATAATAATTTTCTGGAACGATGAGTGTGCAAACAATAAATTATTTATATGGGTATTGTGAAAGAAAACATGAATATATAGATGAAGTATACACTCGGTCTTTTCATTTAGTTGGAACCTTGAGCGGGTAGGAGACCCTCCACTCATGAGCTAGCCATCGCGTGAGCCCACCCCTTCTCTTTGCGTTGCAGGTGCTTTTAACCGACTTCCAAAAGACAGAAGGTTATCAATTCATCGCGTATATATTTTTTTTTGCTTTTTTTTTTGTATGTTCACGCATAACTTTTAAACGGAGATAGATAGAAGAGTCCTGGTTTTGGGAAATGATACGTCTTTCTTTCAGTTAGGTTCCGTTTAAAGGATAAGAAATTCAAGTAACGGTAAAGGGCTCTTACCGTTAAAACTAAAAACTTTCCGACTTTCACCCCGATTTTTCAGCATAACTGGTCGATGGATGCAAGGATTTTGATTGTAGAGGTTTCAAATGAAGGAAAACATATGGATCTAAAATATATAGGAACAAAATTGTAGTCCTTTCAAGGATTCTGCAGATATTAAAAGTTCAATATAATACGTTGATGTCGAGAAATTGAATTTAAATAATCTTTCCCAGGAAAAGTGTCAATTAGTTGGCACTCTTCAACGATTTAATGGAGATACCGAGTCCTTTGGTGATGGATGATAAAAATGATCAGTATCCTTAATTTTCTGCATAAACGGTACATTTTAGTCCATCATTTCTACCGGAAATAACCAATAAATTAATTCTAAATATGGCATAAATACAATTCAACAATATTTAAAGCGAACATTTCAGGATGCTTTTCTCTTTCGCATTCATTCTATGCTTACCAATGAGTTGGTATAGGATCCTTCTTACATCCTTAGACCAAACGTTATATATAGGATTATAAAATTCCCCGAAGAAATAATAAGGATTGAGAGATTGCAAATTATAGAGTTGACTCGTTAATTTCCAGTTAATATTATATGTACATTACAACATATGCCCAGTAATCTAAAATTAGTGATTTCCATACTAAAAACCGGCGAGAATCGCAACCTAAAAAGAGATACGTTTCCTGCTATAAATGATCATAACTATACAGATGAAGATCAAAATGCATAGCCGAGTTTTCATTGGATGTGGTATGATTTTCTTTAAACTTTCATGAAAACGAAGGCGATGGGTATCGAATAAACGTGAATGAATGATGCGGTTAACAAGGATATTTTTAAGTAAATTTCATGAGATTGATTGCGGAGTGAACTTTATGTTAACATATATAAATACATATGTTTATACATATATATATATATATATATATATATATATATATATATATATATATATATATATATATATATATACATGTGAAAAATAAAAAAAAAAAATATATATATATATATATATACGCATATATGGCTATGTGCGTGTATGTTTGTGGTTGGTTGTATGTGTGAGTCTCCATAGGATATAACTAAATTTGTGCCTGGGGGTCGTAGCTATGCTTCGATTTTCACCAAATTTTCAGCAATATTTCTGTTCTGGCCAAAGTATAGCTCCAGTTTGTACCAAAACTAGTACAAAGATTTATTGAATTGTGTGATAAAGCTCACAATAAAAAATCCAAAGTCGAACAATTTGAAACGAAATGGCGGCCGTTCAAAGGTCGAAAAGGTTGAACGATAAAAAAGCACTTCAGGGTCAGAATATAAAAATGGCTTCTAGACAAAGTTCAAAATTCGAAAATTTCTCAAAGCTACAATTCATATTGGATTATTATGAACTCTAAAATCAAGGTAGATGTTGATGGGATCATGGATTAAATGTACCAGAGTTAAATTCGATTCCTATGAACGCTGCAGATTTTAGCTGTAGTGGTTTTTGCATCGCAGTAAAAAATTATATTTTTATATACGAGAGCATGATATGTATTCAAGAAACTGAGTTTTGAAGGGTTTGAAATGAAAAAAATTGCCACTAAAAAGGGTGAAATAAAAAACTTTTACAAAAAAAGGAAACTGACTTCGGAATGCCCTAAAAAGGATGGAATAAATTTTATGGAAGCGGTGCCAAATGAATTTCCCCATTTCAACATAAATACTTCCAACATCTGCACCATCACAAAAAAATCGGAGAAAAAATGATATGGCACCGCTCCCATAAAATTTAGGGCATTCCGAAGTTGATTTTCTTTTTTTTCTCACGCAGGGTAGAGCGGCCTTCCGCTTGAGTTCCCTATTTATGCTGAAGTATTATGTGATCCCATCATATAATACTTTAGCATAAATTTGAAACATTGATATTTTTCATTTAAATGAAAAATTCATGCGAATTATGTTTGTATGAGTTTTTCATTTAAATGGAAAATATATGGCCACGTCCACAATCGATCTTGATCCGGATGGGGAGCTGCGTGGGGGCATTGCTTCCACCTGGATGCCCACTCTTATTTGGGGGCTGTAAATATACATGGTAAAAACGAGATAATCCCAAGGCTCGTCCGCCTTCGCCAGTCCCAGTCTGTCGTTTTGCTTTGTCCATAAATCCTTTCAGTAGGTTACCTCAGCCTCGACACCGTCGAACCGAGCCCTGCAATCACTTAACTCGTGAATGCGAAATTTTTTTGTAGTGGGCCCTTGTGCTGGACAAAATAACCTACCTCATGACACCGCAATGCTAACCTACCAGCGCATTCATGCGTCCTCCGACAAGGTCAATTTCGGCTTATTACGCTACCAATGATAGCTTTGATGAGGTGTTAAAATCAAAGCCGTTCAATAGCTTGCGAATGAATATCGAGAAGAGCAGAGGCGCAGTAATTGTTCCCTGCTATATACCATTCAAGACAATGAATTCGCGTATTTTCGTCAGATTGCCATCAGTTACAATAAATGGTTTCCCGTATAATATATTGTACACAATGGCGACAAGGTGTCTAGGGAACCTTTCCTGAAGTTTAAAAATTACTCCATCTAGGCTTTCTCCATTTCAATGAGACACATTCCAACACATGCTCTGTTATTTAGTTTCCAACAGATGTCTGAGGTTACTTTCGTTATCACATGTATGATCAAATGCCTGACACGAAAACCAAATTGGCAATTCGGCATCAATTCATATTTCTCAATGTGGGCGTTTAATGCTTTGTTGAGTATCACTTCAAACACCTTGCTGATCTTAGGCTGCAAGCTGATTGGGCGATTGCTTTCAGGACTCGAAGATTCTTTTCCTTTCTTCAAGATCGGAAATACTTTAGCCTTTTTCCACTCATTTGGAAAGTATGAATTCCTCAACATGTTGTTGAACAATTTGCAATAATTGCTAATAGCAACTTCAGGAAAATGTCGGAGAACTATAGTTAGAATACCATCAATATCAAATGATTTCTTGTTGTTTATCCTACCAAGTATGAAATACAAGTCTTCATAGCTGACAAAATAATCAATAAGAAATTTAAGCTCGGTATGAGGTCAGTTGTTGATGTTTCATTCAAATGAAGAATTGATTGGGCATTCAGGCTTGATTTGAAGTCGGAAAATGTTGCTTCAATTACCTCTGAAAGTATTTGATTCCCTCTCTCGGGGTCGGGTAGATGAAGCAGTTCAAAATACGTTCCAATCAGGTTAAGTTTCTGCAATCCATCACATATAATCCTGTTTCCATTTCTATCCGGAGTCGTACTATCAATTTCGATACCAGCCCTATCGAGAAAATTTATCTCATCACTAGTGACAACGCTTGAATGAATGACTGGATAATATGTTATGCTTTTTTGAATAATGCGTAACATTTTTACAAACATGCTTAAAGCGAATTTATTTAGTTATAAATAAGACAAAGTCAAAGTCAAAGTCAAAAGCGCTTTATTTAAAACTAATCGTTATAAATTTTAAAAGAATATAAAGCAAAATCCAAATAATAACAATAAAAAACTTAATGGCCCAAATAGCTCTCTAAATTTGTACGTTATCATTAAACACATTTAAAAAAATACTATAGCAAATTCAAATCAATGAAGATTATGACATATTTTTACAATTCAATTGGAAAAAGGAGAAAAAACCAACCAACACTATTCTAAAATTATTTATCATCTTAACACTACAGTGAACTTTGATCCTACACCTAATATGTTTTAACTTAATTCTAATAAATGCAATCAAAAGCTTTATCTTATACTAAAAAAATCTATAACAATGTTCCTAACCTAAGCGTTTAACCTTATCTCTAACCTAATATAATAAACATAATATAAACCTAACCTATACCTAATTTTTAACAAAAATAAACAACAACACTAAATGTAGCAATAATGAGCTGAAACTCAAAAACTAAATAACGAAAAACTGAAAATAAACACGAATAATTTAGTCATTGTCATTCAGCCACCAATACCTAGTTTGCCCCCAACTCGATCAGCTTCAACGAATCTAGCAAATGAATATCTCCATTGAAATTGTTGGTCTCGTGGACTTAAACTCGGAGGATATTTTATCTTCTTATCGGTGGCCCGTCGATATATGTGATATATGACTGGGACGCCGTCAGAATCAATTTTCAAAATGGGTTACCGTAAAAGATTGTAATTGTTCGAAATAGGTTTCAGAAGTATTAAAATACGAAATTAAAGTAGAAATAATTATTTCTCTGCGAGTAGGTAACGCTCATCAACTTCTAAATATTTCCACTAGGTATCGCACATATCACTCATACGCCATCTCCAATCCGTCAACAATTTTCGTATGAAATTGCTTGTCATCGCTGATCCTCAATCTCTCAGACTGTTAAGGCGCACGAATTAGTTTTCCAGTTTCCTGTAAGTATGGTTTCCCTGGTTTTGCAATATATTAAACATATCTAATTCAAATCACAGATTACTGCCTGCAAAAATGTTTGGCCGACAAAGTGGCTTGTCCGGGTCATCGGGCGGAAGTGGTAGCTCACTGGTGGAATTTCGAGCTGGGCGAATGAATATGGTCGGGAAAATGGTGCACCCAGATACTAGGAAAGGATTAGTTTACCTAACACAGTCGGAGGATGGTCTCATTCACTTTTGTTGGAAAGATCGCGTAACAGGGAAAGTAAGTAAATGATTGAGGTTATGGTAGATTATTTGAATGAGACAACAACTTTCTATACGAACAATAATAACTGGCTGTCTTGATATTTTACAGGTCGAGGACGATCTGATTGTCTTTCCTGATGATTGCGTATTTCAACGAATAGAAAGTGTGAAAACTGGTCGAGTATTTGTGCTAAAGTTCAAATCTTCTACGCGACGTCTATTCTTCTGGCTGCAAGAGCCAAAAACGGAAAAGGATGAAGAATATTGCAGGCGTGTGAATGAAGTAATGAATAATCCTCCATCAGCCAATCGTAGTAATAACGAGAGCGGAGACTTGCAGTATATGTTGAATAATATGTCGCAACAACAATTGATGCAATTGTTTGGTGGAGTTGGACAAATCGGAGGATTAAGTTCGCTTTTAGGATCCATGAAGTAAGTTTTAAAATATTGATATCGTTCAAATCTTTTCGCAACAAGGGAATTGAAATTTTTGATGGATCAATCGATTTTCTTTGTTGACAAATATAGGAAGGGAATAGATTGTTTTTAGTGGATGTATTCAATATTGGTGTTCATGATGCCTAACAACTTTTATATCAGAGAGCTAATATGCAGCCTATTCAGTTCGAGTTTTTTAAATAAAGAATCGAGAGTTGAATATGAGGTTATTGCTGCCAGCAGCTAGACTGAGATAACCGAGGTATCTCCGCCTTACTGTGGATTTCCGATCATGGACACATAAATATATTCAAGGCATTGGCTTAGATTTTATTTATTCTTTCGATAGTCTGTTGGCCAACATATCTGTACCGCCTCCCTTATCTGAATTTACCGAGAATTTAAGCATGTTTGAGAAAGGAAAGCAATATCAGGCTGTCGCGTGGTAATTAAATGAAGAAGATTCACACGTCAATGCAGTGTTGCAATCGAATTGACGCTAATAGAAATGAGACGAAGCTCATTTCTTGGTATGTGGCTGTAATACGAATTATTTGGACTCATTTAATTAATTTAGAAAGCTTTGATTATATAATTACCAGGATTTCGGATGATCATGTATGTATATGCAACTGCATGAAGCCTCATTATAAAGAGATGTGATTGCGACATCTACGATTTATGTAAAGAACTGTACATCGTTTTGTCAATAGTCGGAATCGCAATTTTTCCTATATTTCACACTCACATAGTATAGTTTTATAAGAAATAATTGCAGTGGAACTTCGGGAAGTGAAAATATTGCAAATGATGGCTGTTTTAGAAATAAATTTGATTTTTTCTTTCAATATAAATGAAAGAAAAGGAAATATTCCATAAACTTATTCGAGCGCCCGTTTTGAAATTTTTTCAAACTGATTGCCGATTCGCTCCAAATAATTAGTACTAGAGAGTAGTTGTTTCCATTTGCATGAGAGAGAAGTTAGAAAATTTTATAAATAGCAGCGTTAGAGCTTTGAATCGCATGTGGTTCATCTTCACCTTTTAATTTGATCAATTCACTAAAGTTAAGCAACATTGGCTTGCGATAGTACTTAGATGGGAGGCGGATGACTCATTTGCATATTTATTTTTGATAGACGATTCTTAATGGAAACAATACCTCAAAACTCAAAAACAATAATCTATGCTGAAAGTAGTTTTGTATAATATATGAATCTAATGGTAATCCAACATAAAATCACAAAAGTAACCTTCAATTGAATGAAAATTAACTCTCAGGTAGGGAAATAAACATTCGATGAAATTGGAGATATTTTGCAGACCATTAACGAGTCCCACTAAGGTTTTCATGAAAAGTTCTCGCAAAAAAGTTTTTAATGTCTGTATATTACTTTCAAAATATATTCTAACGAAATTTAATAATAATGTCGCGTGTTATGGTTCGCGGCCAATAATTTTAATGTTCTGGGAAAGTGAAAACGCAATGTCTTTTAAATTAAGTTAAAAGAGTTTATTTACTAAGAATGGACAATAATTGATTTCACCATTTTACAAATCATTAAAATGTTATTCACTTGTCTATAAATTTATATTCCAACTGTCTATATCGCGAAAATCACTTCCCTTACTTCACTATCAATCAATATCGTCTTTACTTCGCGCTCCACTCTATCGCAGTTTTACTATCGCATATTTACTGTTCCCCCCATTCATTCAGCTCTGCTTTATATAGGGTCTCTAGTCATTCAATCCATATCTCGTACATTGGCGAATGTTCTGACGAGAACTACCTGGAATATTCGAGCAATTCTGAATGGCCGCAGTGACGTCACTTTCAGATGTTGATCATGAATCTACTTGGTCCATTCTTGTGCATTCGAGTACATTTATTTATTGATCTTGATGTTATTAATGTTGTGAAAACAATTGCCACAGTAGCTCGCAGAATTATTTGGGCATGTAACAATGCCCCCACCTCAGTTCTTTTCGCCCCGAAAAGATGTGTCGCCAGGGGTAGTTAAGTCTCCCTGGAGGTAATATGGAGCAAGACGGTCCAGGTGCACGATTTTCATTTTTACTCTCGGCTTACAGTGTTCCTTATGCGATATACGACGTTGTTTCTCTTTGTAACTCGGTATGGTCCCTCCCAATTATGCTGCAACTTTGGAGACCTGCCCTTCCGCCATTGTGGGTTGTATAGTCACACCAAGTAATCTTTCTGGAAGCGAGTAGAATTTGCCTTTAGGTCATACCTGGTCTTCATGCGGTCAGTAGCCGATTCGAGGTGTTTTCGTACTGTCCGATGACTCTAGTTCAACCGTTGCCTTAGCTCACTTGCGTACTCCGAGATCGTTTGGGGTTTCTCAGGAGGTGTTTCGAACTTTATATCAGCCGGCAAACGAATAGTCTTTCCAAAAATGACTTTGGCTGCGGCTTGGCCCGTCGATACATGTTCGGCAGCTCTATACGCCATCAAAAATAGTGGGATGTGCCTGTCCCAGTCCCTTTGGTTCTCGTCAACTATCTTGGACAGGTGTTTATTGAGTGTGCCGTTGAAACGTTCGATCATTCCATCGAATTGAGGATGCAGCGCTGTTGTCCTCGTTTTCCGTATTCCCAGCAGCTCGCACATCCAAAAACTAGTGATTCAAAGTTTCCGCCTTGATCCGAATGTAGTTCGCAAGGTACGCCGTACCTACTGACCCAATTTAACACTAGCTGTTCGGCTACAGTAGTTGCTTCCTGGTTGGGAATGGGGTAGACCTCGGGCCACTTGCTGAAATAATTGGCCACAACCAGCGTGTATCGATTTCCCCATTTGGATTCAGGAAAATGTCCTGCGATGTCAACAGCAATCCTTTCAAACGGTACACCTACGTTTAAGGTTTGCATTTGTCCTCTCAGTCGTCGTTTTGGACCTTCGACGGAAGCGCAAATTGCGCATCTACGACACCAATCCTCTACGTCTTCTCGAGCGTGGAGCCAGTAGAACTTTCCCGCAATTTCGCTAAGGTCTTGTTAACACCAAGGTGGCCTCCCGAGGATCCTTGTGTATTTCCTTAACCTTAACCTATAGGAGCTGCCATCCGCCGTTTCCCATTTCCGCTTGAGGACGCCACCCTCCACCTGAAGGGAGTTCGCGCCCAATAGCTTTTCAGGGTTGCGCCATGCATCCTTCCACTCAGGTCGCCCAGTTGTCTCCTTCCATACGAGCAATGGTCCAATGTCATCGGCTAGCTGGGCGTTTCGAATCTCCTCCAATGACCAACCTTCATCGAATTTGGCCGTTATCACTCGCAGATCAACGGTCAGCTCCTTTTCCTCAATCCGTCGGCAATGCTTGCAGTTCGGTGGACATGGACGACGAGATTGGGCGTCAGCATTTCCATGAACTCCGCCCTTCTGATGAACAATTTTGTAATCGTATGACTGCAATCTTTCGATCCATCTCGCAATTTGTCCCTCGGGGTTTTAAAGTTAAGCAGCCATCTCAGCGATGCATGGTCTGTTCGAAGAACAAATTTCTGGCCATATAGGTACCTGTGGAACTGCTTGGTTGCCTCTATTATAGCCAATAGCTCCTTTCTGGTCACGCAGTAGTTTCTCTCACTTTTTGAGAAAGCTCGACTGTAATACGAGAGGACTCTTTCTTCGCCATCGATCTGCTGGGAGAGTACAGCTCCAATCCCGCCGTTGCTCGCATCGGTGTCAACTACAAACATTTTCCCGGGTTTTGGATATGCCAGCACGGGTGATTCACACAGCTTTTCCTTCAAGGTCTGAAAGGCTGCCTGGCATTGTTCATTCCAGACATACGGACGATTTTTCTCGGTTAGCTGATGGAGACACCTAGCTATTTTGGCAAAGTCTTTGATGAACCTTCGATAGTAGGTTGCCAGTCCCAGAAAACTTCGTAGTTGGCGCTTGTTGTTTGGTGTTGGCCAGCTTTTCACGGCTTCAATTTCCTCAGGGTCTGTTTTGACCCCTTCTACTGAAATAACGTGTCCCAGGTATTTTACTTCAGCTCAAAAAGGGTACACTTGTCTGGACTAAGTTTCAAATTCGCCAGTCACAATCGGGAGCGCACCTCTTCTAAGTTAACAATGATGTCATCTAGGTACACCAAACAGGTTTTCCAGGTTAGGGCTCGTAGCACGTATTCCATCAGGTGTTCGAAAATGGCTGGAGCGTTGCAAAGCCCAAATGGCATCACCACGAACTGCCACAATCCGGTCCCAACTGAAAATTCAGTCTTCTCTCGGTTCTTTTTGTCGATTTCTACCTGCCAGTAGCCACTCTTGAGATCGAGTGTAGAAATCCATTTTGCGTCGGCTAAAGTGTCCATGATATCGTCGATGCGAGGAAGCGGGTAGCTATCTTCCTTAGTGACGTCCTTAAGCTACCTATAGTCGACACAAAAACGAGTGCTACCATCCTTTTTCTTTAGTAGAACTACTGGCGCGGCCCATGGACGGATAGAAGGCTCGATAGCACCTTGTTTTTCCATGTCCGAGATCAGTGCGCTCACTTCTCCTTGTTTGGCTATAGGAAGACGTCTCGGTGCTTGTCGAATCGGCCTGGCTCCCTGTGTATCTATGACGTGAGTTACCATACTCGTTCGGCCTTGGTCATCCGGGCTTGTTGAGAAGTTGTCACTGTACTTGGTGACCAGATCAGAGGCTCGCTTGAATAGCTGCACGGGCAATTTGGTCTGCTTCAATATTGCAGACGTGAATTCCTGGGCTTTGTCTGTGTCGTGCCTCCTTTTACAATGATAGTCGTGAGTAGCTTCCAAAGAGGTAATGGTGGAAACAGGCTGGCAACTGCCGATGACTTCTCCCGCTTTGTTGCTTGTGTCTGAGTCTGCGGTGTTAAGGACTCTAACCGGCCCGTATCCGTTCTTTATAGAACTTACAAGGCTTCGATCTACAATCAAACTGCGCAATGCCGATGTCTTCGTTGGCTCTATTAGATAAGATCGGTGGTCTCCAGAATCACCATCAAGCTTGGCCCATACAATGCTCTCGGAAGTTTTCGGTACATACGTGTCGGTAATACTATCACATTCATCTTGGGAATTTGGACGTTGGGATCCTCCATCAATACTTCCGACATTCCGCCATTTCAATACCCGTTTACCGAAATCCAAAGTGATTCCATGTGGTCGCAGAAAATCTATTCCGAGAATGCAGTCGTCCATAATGTTCGCGACCAGAATATTATGTCGGAATGCAAGGTCTCCCAACTGTATCTGGAGGTTGACCTCTCCATGGACAGGTGCAGTTTCTCCCGTAGCTGTCCGTAGTGAGAAAATCCTGCCCTTGTGAAATAGTTGTTGCCTTACTAGATCTGGTCGGATAATCGATCGGGTTGCACCAGTGTCGATTGTTATGGTGCAATGTTTTTCGTCAACTTGACCCGGAAGGCATAAGTCTCACGAAGTTGGCCCCTTCAATTTGATGTGCTTCCATTCTAGGCTCCTGACTCGGTCTGGATCTCCATCATCCTGGAAAATACCCCGTCTCTTGCAGATGCCCCTTCTCACCGCTATTCCAGCATTATTTTCCACGCGCTCACACCTGCACTCATCTGCCACTACTTCGCGAACCCGGGCAGTGGTACGAGCCACATTTTTCGCTGCCTCAAAGTTCAGACTACAAGCTAATGCGTCCTTAACCGTTTACTTTTGAGCTAAAGGCACGGCTTGTTGCAATTCCTGGTCTTTTAATGCGCTGATGAATGCTTCTGTTGCTGCGTCATCTCGATGTTCTGGGTCGTAAGCTGGGTAAGCCAAAAGTGCCAGTCGCTCAATGTCTTGGGCTTGCTGCTGTGAGGTTTCGCCAGACTTCTGCATCCGATGCCGTAGCTGTGCCTGATAAATCTGCTTCAGATGATCGCCTCCATAATGCATGTTGACCGCATTCATTTAGCAGGCGGGTTTGAGTGCAACTCAACGAGGATCGTCTGTAAAAGCTCGGCAGCTGGGCCTCTTAGAGCAAGAATTAATGCAGTTGCTCATTCCTGCTCATTCCAATGATTTGTCCTAGCGGCGGCTTCAAATTGGATTTTGTAAATACTCCAGATCGTTTGCCTGTCGAATAGTGGTGTTTTCACATTTCTGGATGTGCTTTGTGCTGCGGTTATAAGCGGGGCTGGTGAGGTGGTTACTACTGCCTTCGCTGCTTCTAATTCCTTTTTAAATTTTCCATCTCATGGTTCATTTTCTCCTCAACCTGGCTGATATCATGGTTGATTCTCTCCCGACCTGGCTGAACTCATGGTTGATTCTCTCCTCGACCTGGTAAACCTTTTCCTCGACGCATTTAATTTGTTGACTGTTTTTATTTCGATTGACTGTTTTTGCAAATCTGCCCTGATTTCGAATGCTTGTTGGTCCAGCTTCTGGTCTAGCTTTGATGATTGTTCCTTTAACTGCGCTGATTGTTCATTTAGCTACTAGATGATTGTTGTCGCTGCTCTTGCTGCATCAGCATCAATATTTGCATCAGTGCATCTTCTGGTTCCTTTGATTTTGGCGTTTCTGCTTCTCCCTTAAGCTCCGACATGGTAAATTTAGCTTCGTGGTATTTTTATTATTTTGGCTTTTATTTTTTTCCACCAGTTTCCACGTTACATAACACTATTGTGCATTTTTTTACAATGTTTATAAGTTTTAATTTTGGTAGTTTTCTTTTTCACTTCTCGACACCACTGTCGCGGCCAATAATTTCAATGTTCCGGGAAACTGAAAACGCAATGTCTTTTAAATTAAGTTAAGAGGTTTGTTTACTAAGAATGCACAATAGTTGATTTCACTATTTTACAAACAATTAGAATATTCACTTGTCTATAAATTTATATTCCAACTGTCTATATCGCGAAAATTACTTCACTCACTTCACTATCAATCAATATCGCCTTTACTTCGCGCTCCACTCTATCGCAGTTTTACTATCGCGTATTTACTATTCCCCCCCATTCATTCTGCTCGGCTTTATATAGGGTCTCTAGTCATTCAATCCATATCTCGTACATTGGCGAATGTTCTGACGAGTACTACCTGGAATATTCGAGCAATTCTGAATGGCCGCAGTGATGTTGATCATGAATCTACTTGGTCCATCCTTGTTCTTTCGTGTACATTCGTTTATTGATCATGATGTTATTAATGTTGCGAAAACAATTGCGACAGTAGCTCGCAGAATTATTTGGACATGTAACAATAATAATAATTTAATTTACCAAAACACTGAAGTAATGATCGCGAGGAGCGTACAGGTTAAATTATCAACGTTTTGAACTTGATTTGAAGCAACATAATTTAAGTTTTTCGAGAATTACTTTCATTATTACAAAAACAAACAAAAAGAAAATGTAGCGTCGTCAAAAAATACTTACTCAAAATGTAAGAGATGCTGCAATATAGATTATGGAAGATTCTTGCTCTCCAAATAAGAAAGGCCGAATTTCCACCTTCCAATACTTGGAACAACAAAAAAAAAAAACAATTTTAATAGAAACTTCAAAACTCAACACATAAAAATTACTTTATAAACTAATTAAAATAGTTTTTCCAATGAAAAATCCAGAACTATAAAAATTTAAAACCAGATAGCAAAAACTAAATGCAGGAAAATAAAAATCAACAAGTCATGCATGGGGTGGAACCTGGGTTCTCAAAATGGCAGTCCCTGTAAATAACAGCGAGCCGTAGATTCTGTGTGTATTTCTCTACTTATAGTTAGAGAAATGCATCTGAAAACCAAATTTGCAATTCTTACTCAGAGCAATTTTTTCTCCCTATCTTATCGAATGAGAAAATATCGCAACTATGAACCAGGATGTAGTCTCAAACATTTTTCTTTTCATCGAAATGAGGCCTACAAACCGGTTTCAATAGGTTTTGAGATAAAATATATGAATTTAGGCATATTTTAAGCGAATAAAATTGCCTCCTCATGTATCTCTTCCCTAAAAATTCAGCTATCCAAAAATCGTTTTTCTCATGTATGTGTACTGTCTGGTGTACTGTCTATGCATACCATTAAATGGACTTTTCCAATCTAGATATTTTATATCTGTTTGAAAGTGGTGATTTTATCTTTCGTTCTTGTTTTATTTAAATTTTCTGTTATTTAAAGTTTCAAGCAACAGTGTTTGGCTGCTCACCCTTCGGCATGGAATACAAATGGTACCCTGGGCTTGATGGAATTCGGAGCAACTCGAGTTTAGTGTAAATTTTGCACTTTCTGTGTTTTCTTTGCCTTAGCATCCTGATATCGTGGGCATCTTCCATATTATGCAGGATGACCAAGTTGTAGAGGTATACGATATATAGAGAGGCCCTACCTATGTAAAACCTCATCCATGTATGTACCAACAAGTTGCGAACGACTTAAAGCTATATAAACAAAAAAAGCTTAAAAATAAAGCAATTCAGGAAAGAGGCCAATGCATGCGAAACTACTATTTTGGTGATAATGGTTTGTTTTGTGCAATCGTTAATACTTCCGAATACAGAGATTTATTTAATAATAAAGTGTTCTTTTTAAATATATTTGTCAAAGCTTATTCGATTTTACAGACACGAAATTTGACATCGCTCTATAAAAAAATTTGTTGTCAAGGAAACACAATGCAACCAAAAGCATTGCTAAGGCAGCCCTCATGGACGCTCACAATTTTTATTTCTGATGATGAGATTAATATATATTAAAATTTTCATAACAGGAGGAATCTTGACATAAAAACTAATGTACTCCATTGCATATTGTTAGTTTGCAGCTTTCAGCTGCCCCAAAATTTGATCCAACGTTGAAAAAATTAAATGTACTGGCCAATTTCCTA
Organism: Odontomyia ornata; assembly: GCA_963969285.1. Classification (NCBI taxonomy): domain Eukaryota; kingdom Metazoa; phylum Arthropoda; class Insecta; order Diptera; family Stratiomyidae; genus Odontomyia; species Odontomyia ornata. The sequence goes on from OZ017742.1 coordinate 159,767,672, forward strand.
TAGTTTGCGTGAATTTTGGACACAGCTGTTGCCTTTAGGTCTATGGACCAAGTGCACCCTAATTTATACAAATAGATTTCCTTTGGATTCTCTCGAAGCCAACTTGTATTCTTGAGTCTATGAACCTCCGTGAATTTGACGCAGACATTCTATGGACCAGTTGCTAGCTTAATATCCGAATTTTTGGCATCTGTAGCTCCCACCTCACTGCTTGAAAATACAAATATCTTATCTATCTAAATACAAATATCTTATATATTGAAGATTACTTTCTTTGAAATTTACACTTGGAAAATTGGTATCAGTATATTTCTGGCGGATGATCTCCAGGTCACGAATCGTTTCTCATTAACAAACTCTATTTCATATGTTTTCTCTTTAAGATTTTAAGGAGATCATCTGGTTGCTCTTCAACATCTAACCCTTCAGTAGAAATGCGTTGCCTTCGCTGATTCACGACCCTTTGTGCTTTCTCGAAGTCAGCTGTCTTGACGTTCATTTTCTCCTTATTTATTCCTTTTATATTAAAGTCTACTAGTCTACATTGAGCCGGTAGCTGCAGTTGTAACTATACTTGCAGTTAATGCAGAACACGGAATATGTTTCTTACATTAGAACTATTTGAAATTTGAATTACAAATTGCGAATTGAAATTCCTCCTGTAATATTATCTGTACGACGTGCAAGTGGGCAACCCGTTTTCTACCCTTCCGACATGTCTTCAGGACTATACATGTTTACTATATGATCCAAAAATGTTAAGCATCCACACACGCATCTTTTGTTCGGCTTTGTTCTCTATAAAGTAATTTTATTTGCTTTAAAACTACAGTCCCTTTCGGGCCTTCGCTTAGTGATAATTAGAGTATCTCATTATCTTGATCGTTTGTATCATCGCTCGAGAGGGTGATATGGTCAGTACCACGCTTTGGCCGTGTGTCCACCGAGCCGCGATATGTTCCGGTTTTAAACCAGTACGCACCAAAGCTGAACGAGCTTATAGTTTGCCCGAAGAATCACTCGAAACAAATCTCGTTGTCACCAACTGGATTCGAACCAGGGGCCTTCGGCTTACGCAGCAAGCGCTCTAACCACTACAAGGGGACTACGTATAAAGTAATTACCATCACAAAACTCATAAAATAAGAATTATATATTTCAAATTTCAAAGGCCTCCAAATTGAAGTCATTGAATTTCCACACAAAATATACACGCATTTTCCACTTATTTACCCTGTTTATGGTGACCGTTTGGCAACTGTTTGAATACTTGAACACTGAAATTGTGAACCAATGAAAATTTTTCACGCCCGACAATTTCTGTGCTTTCTGAAATTTCGCCTAGGGCTTCTACATCAGAATAAAAATTTTTAAAATTCAATTGCTAACATGTTCCTCATTTTCCATGGAGGACCAAAAATTATGAAAAATAATCGAATTTTTAAGTTTTCGTCATTTCAAGATTTCGAATGTTCGAGTAGTGCCAAACGGCCAACATAAACAGCCCAAATTTCTCAAAAGTATCCACTTTCTGAAAGTTGGATACCATATATTACCAACTGCTATATGCCAAACATTTTGACGTGTGAAACTTGCTCGTTAAAGAATTCCGTGTTACCTTGCCATGACTGTGGAGGCTCCAAAAAATTACAAAAAAACACGAAACAGGAAGACGTGAGGGTATTGAAATATTAAAAGAAACGAGTCATTTAAAGGTTACCCTCTCTTAGGCGGGAAATATACATCGGGACTGTACACTTATAAAATTTACTATTTGGTGTCCAAAGTAGCAGCATTTATTAGACTTTTAGTATTTAAGGGCTCAGCGGAAGTTCATTAGGAGACGTGGAACGCTTACCCGTACTGTCGGACGATAATCACCAATTCTGGATACATGAAAGGGAGTTTGGTTATAAGCGTTTATTTTTCTATATATTTATTATTTCAAGGGTGAAACAATACTATTTTAAATTTAAAAATAAATAAAACTCGACTTCGCTTTGTTCTAACGAGGAACGCACAAATCCCCGATGAACATATGTGTGTACGTATAGGATAACAGAATTTTTATTACGTGGAATTTGCTACCCTTTTTGTGGTTGGGAGGTGAATGCCACCTGCCCTGTCAACTTGTGAACCTAACCTGGAATCGTTTGACACATTACTTTGGGCCAGGTCTCGCTTTGCTACTCCGTTAGGTGCCTTCAAGCTGGGGGAATCCTCCTCTAGTGGGAGGGGAGAGACGAACAGGAATTGCCAGACAAGCAATTCCCCAGTCCCGACATCCCTGGCTGCTGTGACTGTCTTTTATCTTGTAGTACTGCCCGAACATAATGTCCCACATGGTTTCATTTGTCAACCGATCCAAGCATCACCGAGACTACTATCCGGGGTGAGCTCTCCCGTCTCTCTGTAGAGGTCCGATCACAGCCTGTCCCATTTTTTGCACGTAAAAATGTGTGGCAGGCATCGTCTTCCTCTCCTGGGCAAAACTGACAATTGGGGGACCGTGACTTACCAATATTGTGCAGGTAAGACGAAAACACCTATGCTTGCTCAAAAGCTGGGTCAGATAGAAATCAGTCTCACCATTGTAGTTATTTTATGATTTTACGAGTGTAGGGTCAGGACTGCAGCGGTTTTCTGTATAAAGCATAATTTTAAAAATTTTACAGCAGATTCTCGAAAATTCCTCGTAATAAATTAGTTTTACATACTTTGAAGTAAAATCAAGAATATAATGTGACTTCTATTCCCAGGAGTTGACTTTTCGCCACTCTAAATATATTTAAATTTGTGCTTAGTCATTAGTGGTAACGTAGAAAGCTTATTAGATGATATCGCTCGGAAAGAGTTTGAAGATGCAGTCCTCAGTGCTCCTCTTCTCTGTACATGTGCGAAGCGTTTTCGGAACACCTCCTTACTGAGACCGTCATCCCATATTTCTACTCCATACAGTAGCACCGATGCTACAGTGCTCATCAAGAGGCGTCTTCATGATGGGTTGGGTCCCCTTACGTTGGCCATAAGTCTGCTCAGACCCGATATGCCCGAAGCAGCCTTCTCAGCCGTTGCTCTGATTTGCTCAGAGAAGCTCATCTTCAAGTTGATCAGTAGCCCCAGGTACTTCAGCGTTGGCTTCGATTCGTATGTCTCTAATACTGATCATCCTTACTCTATGGATTCACTTTTTCGTAAAAATGACCACTTCGGCTTTCTCCAGTGCCTCACTCGGCGCATTAGCATACCTAGCCTAAGCTGCGCTTATTCAACGGTGCGTTTAGCGACTAGAGTTGCAACATCATCCGCATAACCGATCAAGCGTGACTCATCTAGCATCTCCAGTCTCAGCCGCCCGTCCTAAGTCACGTTCCATAGGTCTGGACCAAGGATATATTCCTGGGCAACATCCGATGTAACTTCCATCCTTCGTTGGCCCTGTGTCGTGTCATAAAGCAGGCTTCTGTCCTTCAGGTAGTCCCTCAAAAGTCGCATCAGCTATTCTGGAACATAAAAAGGGTTCTCCAGTGTATCCAGAATATCTACCCATCTAGCGGAGTTGAAGGCGTTCCTAACGTCGAGTGTCACCAACAGAACGATCCGTCACTTGGTGCTTCTATGTGCCTCTGCCTTTTGGACCGCGCTCACAATCTCTGCAATCGCATCAATGGTGGAGCGTCCTGCTCTAAAGACTTAATGCCGAGGAGATAGGTCCCCAGCAGCACGAATCACGTCAGCGAGTCTTCCCTTGATGAGCTTCTCTAGCACTTTCGCACCCGTGTCTAGCATGGATAACGGGCGGTATAGACGGCGATCCGGAATTTTCTTTCCGCTTGCTGATCAGCACAAGCCTTCCATCATACCGCGAAAACCCAATCCCGTACGCAAGCGTTGAATGTGCTGAGCAGCAAGTGAGGACAATGATGATAGACAAGTTGCAACACCTCAGCTGGAATACCATCTAGGCCTGAAGCTTCCCTTGCTTTCAATGCCTCTTCCAGTTGAGGCTGTGTGAAGAGTGGGCACGTGATTGCCGTTTCACCGTGGACAGCGGTAACATGGACTTGATGGACGGGGAAAAGTGCCCGCATTATCTCGTCCATCTTTTCCGCTTAGTGTAGGCAAGGCGTCCGTAAGGCACCAAGCTTCCGCATAACTAGCTTGTAGCCAAGGCCCCACGGATCCTTGTTCACATTGCCCACTAGATCTTGCCAGGAGAGAGCCTTGCCGAAGCTTTTCAGTAATTTCAGTCGACCACCAGTACACTGGGGGCTTGCTGTGCCGATGTTTTCGACGGGGCATAGAAGCCGTTGCAAGGAGTCGTGGTGATGCTCGTAGTTGAGTTGACCACGTCTTGAGCTGCCAGTTCTTCTGTCCCTTGCGAATCCCCCTGCAGCGGGGGGTCGACGAACCTCGCGACGTCTATTTTCCCGATGTTTCAACCAATTGTAGAAGGACGAGAGCACGGACGTCGGGAGACATCATGGATCTCAAGCAGAATGTACTGATGATCACTGGCTGAACAGTCCTCTAATACTCTCCAATTGTGTATCCTCCGTACTAAGGACTCCGAGGCGAATGTTACGTCCGGTATGGTTCATTCACAGCCAAAACGGCGAAAAGTCGGTGTATTTCCTGTGTTGAGTACGACGAGCGCCATCCTGACCGCCATTTATAGGATCCGCTTTCCTTTCGATTGCTTTAGCGTTGAAGTCTTCCCCAATGAGTACATTGCTATCTGCGCTCGAGACAACGCCCTCCAAGTATTAAGTATGGCTTGGAAAGATGATATCAGTTCGTTCGGCGTTAGGTACACACTAAAGAAGGAGTTCTCTGAGCACCGAACCCACACGAAACCAACCCTTCCCCTGGAAATCACTGTTCCGAACCCAGATGGCGGCAATACCAGTTTCGTCAGGAAACCATGATGCAGAACTTTTATCGTGGTGTTGCTCACTCAGCAGCTCTTATTCCAAAATTGTTCGGCATCCTTTTCGGTCAAGTCAATGATGGCCATGCGTTGTCCCCTATGGTTTTCTGATGTCAGCCTCTATTTGATCGTGCCCATGCTCAGGAGCTCCCTTTTCATGGCCTCTTCTGCCTCGGCCAGGGTAGTATTAAATGGAAACGCGTTTAAAATTTCGGGCAATTTTCGGCGGCTGATAAAAAATGTAATGAAGGACAGGTCTTTTAACTGTCTAACCTACGACCGAATTCCTCGCCGAACTAGCTCCCCAACAAGCAGCTGCCTACTTTAGTAGATTATCATGTGGCCAAACTGTAATCCTTCGTAGTACGCATAGTTGTCACGTTCTATAGACTTCACGTCAATCTCGCCATATTGAGTCCTCTTAACCGAAAACATTGAAAGGGGATACTTTTTCAATACTATTTTTGAGTACATTTTTCATAATGGTACGTGCAGTAGTACAAGTAGCATAAAGTCACTAAACAGTTATTTGCAATCTTCACTTTTATTAATTACGACTAACCAGTATCTGTTATGACCGTTTCAGTGACATGGCACTTTTCTCAGACGGATTGATACTTGATTCCGTCTAAGCTCTTAATTTTGAGATTTGTAGATGTTGACCGTAAAGCCGAAAAAATTATTGCATTTTAAGTAAAAAAAAATGCATTTCGTTAATTAGTTGATTTTTTTCTCATTGCAGCCGATCGGAAAATAGTTCATCACGTACAGCATCAACGCCTACTGGACGTAGTAATAGTAGTGCAGTTACCGCAACTAGTGGATCAAATAATACACCAAACACACCCGAAAATACTGTATCGCTATCCAGAACACCGTCAGCACCAAAGGCGGCAGGTAAGAAGCCAGGTGCTGGCAGAGTAACCTTGCCTGAATTGCAATCCTATTTGTCAGCCATATCACCGGAAACGTCAACAAATCGATCGGTGAATATCGATTTGTCAACTGTAATTTCATCATCGGAAGCAGTGACGAAACTAATATCCGAACCAGACCGTGCTACAGCGCTGTCAGTGCATTTACCAAATACCGGCGAGAATGAAACTGCCAAACAACAATTGAAGGACACTATCTCGTCGCCTCAGTTTCAACAGGCTTTATCTTTGTTTTCAAGTGCTCTACAATCTGGTCAATTGGGGCCAGTTGTCTCGCAATTTCAATTATCGTCGGAAGCGGTGGCGGCAGCAAATACAGGTGATTTAGAGCAATTTGTAAAAGCGCTGGAAAAAACAGCAGACGGCGTTAAAAAACCAGAAGCGACTGACGAAAAGACAGGCTAACCAAATTGTTTAGAGTTTCTCATTGCATTTGAAACATTTAATCCTTTTCTTTTATATAACAAATATTGCGTACATTATACATAATACCTATTGCCTATGATCGAGATAATGATAGTGTTCTGATTTAGTATCTATTCAAAGTAGATCTATTCGTAGAAGATGTTTAGCCGATCTCGTTGGGTATAATAAGCAAATGGCGTTTGCCAGTTTCACGCAGTCCTTTTGCATTACTTATAATCTTGGTTTTGTTTTTTTCGATGATAAACGTACAATTATTTAGATGGTAACGATTTGAGATATTGTTTTCTCCCAACTTGTTCTTGTAATAAAGCAGTAACACAATTAGTTAGACAAGAAGTACTGATGAAATAAAGATCGGCATATGAGACGATTGAATGGACTCGGAAAATTATTTTGTTTGATTTGAAAATGCTATATTATATGATAATCCAATTGATTTGTTATTAAATTACCGAAAGATTTTGATTGCGAATATGATTCTTTTTATTTTCAAGTGTATCTTAATCTTTTGTATGATCTGAGTATTTTGATTATAGTGATGCTGCGATATCAATATGATTTTTTCTAATCATTGATGTTTTTGCTAATATATCGATGTTTTTTGCATCGATCTTCTGCTTTCGATTTGTATTCTGTACCGGTATTTTTGGCACATACTTCTGGCAATATTCAATCATAATGAACAAAGTTTCTGTGCGCCTCGGCTTACGCTATGTTACAACTCAAGCACAACCCTCAAACACAAGTCGACTCATCCATCAACGTCGACGTACGAAGATCACATTTCGTGCTTGCTGTTGCTTTGCCAAGCTACAGTTGCTACTTGAGTGACATGGATAGTAATAGTGAGTTGAGGTTGGTTGACAGAATTCTGTTTCCTTTTTGTCTTTCTCGCGTACCTATCGTCCGTCTCGTGTGTTGTCTCCTCTATTAATATTACTTGGGAGGAAAACGACATAAGCTCCTTTCCTCAAAAGGATCGTTGAAACGTATTCGGGGCCATATGTAATTTTGAAAAAATGACAAATCTCTGGGTTTCAACACTTTTTGGAATACCGTTTGAATTTGTATAAACGAAATAAATTAATTTAAATTGTAGACTTTCTTTCTATTCGAAGTACATATATGACTTTTAATTTGTTGTTTAGGTCTTGTTCTCATTCCAAAAAAATTAACTTGAAAAATTGAAATAAACATCGATATTTTGAGACGTTATCAACGATATTTTTTCGACGATGTTGCAGCACTAGATTATAGGTGAATTTCGAGTGAAGAAAATTAATTGATCCAATGCTTAACGCTTGGATTTGATAATTATACAGGCAATTGTCAAAAAAGCAAAATTCTTCAAAATCTGGCTGATCAATGTTCATGTCCCGACCGAAGAAAAGGACGAAGAAATGAAGGAAACGTTCTACAATCACCTGGAAACTCATTCCCTATAAACGGCACAAAACTAATTCTGGGTGATTTCAACGCTAAGGTTGACAATGAGATATCTCATCGGGGAACGACTGGAAGATATAGCCTCCACGATGAAACAAATGACAACGGCCAAAACCTGATTGACTTTGCAAGTAGCAGAAATCTAGTCATACGTTCCGCTTGCTTCGATCTGGGTATCACCGGATGGCAACACACAGAACCAGATCGACCATGTTCTGATCCAACAACGTTGGGCCTCAAGCATACTTCACGTCCGTACACACCGAGGAGCCAATTGTAACTCGGATCATTACTTGATCAAATTAAAAACTCGACATCGAAAGGTTCCGAACGGCGGCTGTGGCCAAAAGTTTCAAGAAACCCTGACAACAAGCAATTAGCTATGGATGGCAGTGAAGGTGGCAATTAAGGCCGTAACAGAACAGACGATCGGACATCAAGGCCGGCGCAAGAGAAATGATTGGTTCGATGATGAGTGCCAGAATGCATTAGACAGAAAGAATCAGGACACTATGAAAATCTCAGAAGAGTAGCAAATAAGATAATTAGAATAAAGAAAAGAAAATACTATGACGACCGATTGAAAAGTATAGATGTAAGTTTAGCGAGCAACAACGCAAGACAAGCATACAAAGTAGTGAAAAGCCTGAAACGTGGTCATCAGCCCAAAACCACGCTCTGTCGTGATGACATCGGCAATTTCATCGCTGATGAAACCAAGATTAAGGAAAGATGGGCATCATATTTTCCCCAAAAGAATAATAAAGCGCCGGGCATCGATGAGATCCCAGTGGATCTCCGAAGATAACAGCTCGCAAATAAAATATTTTATTTAGTTTTAACGATCTTGAAGACCGGCTGCATACACAGGAAAACAAGTCTCCAAGTATACAAATCTGTGATAAGACCTGTGTTATGCTATGGGTGTGAAACATGGACCCTAACCCAAGCATCCGCAAATATATTCAATGCCTTTGAGCGACGAGTCCTGAGGCGAATAATCGGAGCGAAGCTAGACGGGGACCAATGGCGAATTAGATACAACCATGGGTTGTATGAAATTTGACGAACCGGAGGTTGCAACGATTCCCGATTGGGAATTCTTCCAGTCTTCTTAGCGGTTACGTGAGTTTTATCACACCCACAATTTGTTCTTTTTACTCCTTTCTAGGTATTCTAGCTTACGGCATACACTCGTTGTGGACTGCCTATTGTTATTTTTTTAGTTTAATACTTTTTCGATGCAGTTTCTTGGATCATATTAGAGCATAGAGTGCAAAATAAATTTTGTTTGTTATGGAGAGGCGTCGCGGAAGCTTGTCTGCCTCTCTACCATCTTTTGAGAGTTGTAACCCTAAGTAGACAGAATCATCAACTTGTTCAAGCTTAAAGTTACCAAATGTAACGTTTTGTTGAACGAGGATATTTCGTCTTGGGAGGGTCATCACTTTAAACTGCTTCACTTATTGAAGTAGCTCTTTGAATATCTCCAGCAAGCGGCAAAGATGTGTGGCCATTATATCAACCTCATCGGCATAAACCACTAATTGTGTAGATTTTACAATCAGCGTACCGTTTGCTTCGATGGGCTGGATTTTCCTCATGACCCAGTGTAAGGTTGAAGATAGTTGGCGCTAGGCCATCTCCTTGTTCTACCCCTTGTTCCTAGGGGAAAGTTTCGGTAAGCGCGTTTTGCATTCTAACTTGGCACACGGCTTCGTCCATTGTGGCCTTTATCAAACGAACCAGCTCAGACGCTATTTTTTGTTCGAGAAGTAACCAGTAAACGTTTCTATCGATTCTCTGTTCCCAGCTTTTCTCTTCACTGCGAAGATTTGGTTAACTGGTGATAGCGCATCTGTAAAGCCACTTGATAATATTATCAGTGTAGATTTTAACGAGGTTCGATGATTTTAGTGAGAATATTATGGGTCTTGCCCAATAAGGGTATTAATCTACAGCTTTGGTAACAGACTAGATCCCCTTTTTATTGTATACTGGGAAGATTACGCTTTCGCCAGTCTTCTGGAAGTGGTTATTGTATCCGGATTTGTCGAAAGAAGTTGTGTATGTGAAGTATGAGGGTAGTTTCACCTGCTTTAAATATCTTCGCCGGAAATGCGTCCACCGCGCGCGCATTGTTCAGAATCGTACTGGACCTGCATAGAGCTGTAACTCATTTCCGCTAAGGCGAGTTGGTTATTTTAGCGATCCAGCACTATTAATTGGTGTTTAAAGGAAAGTGACCAGTATCGCGATTCGAGCGATTCTATAATCGCACATCGGTCAAACGCTTTAAAAATATATTTCAATTTAATGTTTGTGATTGTAGATTTCACGAATTGGGTGTTTTGCATTTCAACTTATACAGATTTATTCTCATTGAAATAACTAGAGCTCTTCGATCAGACCCACTTCCCGCAGACAGCAAATGATCTTCACTGGTTCCAAGCATAGTATATGCTCCTCAGTTAGACAGTAAGTTCCCAGACTGTTTGTTCTCCGGAATGGAGCCCCGCAGTACGTCGGAAGATGCTTTAGCGTTTTATCTGCAAAACGGCAGAACCTGCACTCACTCACTCCTTGAGATCAATTTTATTAAGATGTCCTCTGAGTTTACAATGCCCAGTGAGAAATCCTGTAAGGATCCTAAGTTGTTTCTTTCCTAATTTTATGCACAAATTAAATCGTTTCTCATCATCCATCACGCGACAGCTCAAGCCGGGCCTCCAGGATTAAGCTTCTTCAATCATCACGGTTCTGCGACCTCGTCCGCCAGTTGATCACTCCCAGCAAGGATCTGTTGTCAGCATCTATCGTGTCTTCCCATCGAGTCATTGGGCGTCTACCTTGTGGTCTACTCTTGAATGTGCTTTTGGGTAGATTGTTTTCTTCCATTCTTTCAAAATGACTCGCCCATTGCAATTTGCGTAACTTTACGCAAGCAGATACTGGTGGATCGTCAAATAATTCATACAACTCATCATTATAACGCAGTCTCCATTCTGTTCCTTGTTTCACTGGGCCATCGATTTTCCTGAGCACTTTGCGATTAAATATGTCCACTGCTTTTTCGGATTCGCTCGTCAGGATTTATGTTTCACTTCGACATAACAGCACAGGTTTGACTAGTGATTCGTAAATACGGAGCTTATTTTGTCTGTGCACAACTCTGAACCTTAGCATGGAAAGTACAGAACTGCGGCGTTTATGATCATAGGCCTTAAGAAACCGTTTCAGTGTTTTACGCTCAGGATAACTTCAGGGTTTTTAACGTCCCCTAGCTTCTACTTTCTTCAGGTGTCTCTGAACAAAGTTCTGTTCGATCGCGCTGAAGGGTTTCCAAAACCCTTTCGCCATTGAGAGGTCTGCTTGTTCGTTACCAGCCATTTCTGTGTGCCCTGACAGGGTTCCTATCCAGTTAATTGACATGATCGCTACACCCAATCCTAAAGCTCTCCCTTTCGTATATAGAATATCCTGACAATTGTAAAACTTAATTTTTATTCTAAATATCACTAGACGAAGGAGTAGTAAATTTAGTATATTATCGAGTGCCGCTGCTGGGCGTGATCTCATTGCTCCCTCGATGCAGACACAGAAAATATGTTGCACCTAATTAAGTGCTTGACAATAGACAATAGTTCCGTAGGTGATGATTGTTTTCAGCGTCATGGCATACATTCAGCGCAGTATTGTTGCGCTGCAGCGCTGAACTGCCTACACTGCTCTTATACACCATCAGAGCTCAAGTAACCACATCTGAATGGATAAATTTTCATTTTCAAACGTCTGTTTACAGTACAGAAATTAACATCTGAGGCTAATAAAAAAATACCCAAGTAATTACGCATATTTTACTAGTAATAAGACGTATCTACAAATCCTCTTCAAATTTTCGTACCTGCTTGCGCTATACGGGTAACTTCCTCTTTTATTTCTGGAGTTTTAAGTGCTCGGGTTTCAGTCCCGGTACTTCTCTTGCCACTTTGTTTTAGCTACTGTGTTCCTCATTGTAGGAATTGATTTCAAAACAGATTGAGCTGCTCGGGAAGTATATTTCGAGTAGTTCTTTTTTCAAATTTAGCTTGCTCAGACAGTGTGGTGTGATTCATATTTTCCAATGCAGCTCCTCAGAAGGTATGGCCCGATGTGCCTACTCTAGATATAGCTTCTCACTGAGAGTTGCTTGATTTGCCTTCTCTGAATTTGGTTCTTCAGACGGTTTAGCCAGAATTCCCTTCAGTCGATGTTACGAGCTCTTAACTCCTCTACGACGCTCCTCTGTGCTAGGTCCTAGGGTTAGCATCTTTTGTGTTATTGAAGCCACCAAGGGTTTGTCCGTTTATCTGAGTGCTGCGGAATCCACCCCGTGGGATTGAGTCTTTGCTGGTGAGGAAGTGTACTGACTCCTCATGAAGCTTGTGGTCAGAATCTGGCCTGTCCCTATTGGCCTCGTATTTAACCGCTTCCATTCTTTTGTGCACAGGCCTTTGTTTGCGGTTGCCATCATGCTAAGTAACGTGCTTGGCGCCCAATCCTCAGTTTGTGGAAGGTACGTATTTACCGTTTGTGGTTTAGGGAGGCCGTCTCTCTTTTTGACACACATACTTATACATTTCCGAGGGCTCAGTTTTGGGACGCTTCACGTTAGGTTACAGGGCTGGGCCTTGCTGTGTTGTGTGAACAGACGCGTTTCGACTAATTCGAGTCGTCTTCAGTGTTGCGACTTGGAAGTAATCGAAACGCGTCTGCTCACACAACAAAGGAAGGCCCGACGATTTTAAAGAAAAAAAAATTGGCCTGCGAATACCAAATAAACAAAATTATCGATTACAGAGCTGTAGTTTATACAGTTCATGACCAGCATACCTGTCTTGAGCATTTTAAGTTGGAACTCGTCTCCAAATTGCGTTTCCCACCTTATAGCCCTTGAAAGCTGAGTGAGCCCTGAAAAGGGTCGGTGCGATAATTGCTACGCTCTGTTACACTTGTATAGCTGCTCCTGAGGGCAGTGATGTATGTCGTGCTGCTCTTTTTGCTAGTTTCCCGTGGCTCTGGCCGTTTTTTTGCTGATCATGAGGGGTATTTGAGTTCCTGTCTCGTTTGCTCAGTGGCCTCTTTCGGTGAAATTCACTCGGCTAAATATATTAGGTACCACTTTGTTTTTGCCCCATTGGGTCATTTCCTTAGCGAGCCGAATTTCTGTTGACTTTACCTTTCTTTGGCATGCTATTTTCATTATTGGGAAGTTTTTCGCCTTTGCTCATAAACCCGGGCCCACTAGTTACTCCGGTGACTTCAAGTATTCGCCGTAGCGGAGGATGGTATCTTCTTGTTGCTGTTCCGGAGATACCCGATTTCGCCATTGAGACTGCATTTGCAAGCGTATTCTTGATAATGCCGGCTAGTCATCCTATTGAATGAAGAGTGAAGATCCTCGTCGAGAAAATATGTGGACGAAATGGCGAATTATGCTGTCTTCACGTCCCACTTATATTTTATTTTTCTATTATTCTTTTAAATCATACGATTTCTTGTGTCTAGGTTAATAGGCCCATCACTGTCAGAGCCTGCTTGACAACGGTAAGGCTTAGTTACTCCCTGATGAGCCCGATATCAGCGAGGCTCCGTTTGTAGCAGCCAGTATTACCTCACAGCTACCAACTAACCAATCGGCTCGAGTTGCATGACACCTTGGCTTGGGGAGAGAGGGATATGGGTGTGGATTAACAAGTCACGAGGAGCCGTCTTTCTTTCTCAACAGGGCTCGGGTCGTCTACAACGGAGTTAATGAAACATGTTTATTGATCCGTTTCAATGATGGAGTCCTATTTGGAGGAAACGTTTTTTTACATTTTATCAACATTCTCTTGAGTATGCGCTACTGTACGCATCCATCTTCTAGCCAAAATAATAATAAGTTATGATTTCTCGCGTTCCTGATAATCCTTGAGTAAAGAAATGGTAGCATTCCGTCTTTTCCATTTTTGATCATGACATTTTATTGTTTACCTGATTTTATTTATTCCCATTATAAGCATTTAAAAATAGTAGTTCTTACCTTAATTTTAGTTATGTAGTAGTTAATTTTCTACTTCAAATTATTAATTCCCAATTTGAAACTGTTTATTCCCAATTTGACGTTGTTCATTCCCAAACCGAAAGTGATCAGTCCCAATTTGATGTTGAAAGGGTAGAGTTGAGCATACTAACTCAAACAAGTAGGGTAAACAGACCAACGCTCATGTCAGAAGGGTTTTGCACCCAACTTCTCAGAAATGCAGTCACCAGCAATGAATAACGTCAAGAAATATGTCAAAGAGATGTGCACGTTCAAAAGAAAATCCATTGATTCTCTATTTTCAACGGTTGCCTTTTTTGTTGTAAACCAACAAAAATCACTCATATCATGAATTCTCAAAAATATTAATATTATTGACCTTATTTGAAAATTTCCAGAAGATCCAGTCAAAACTGCAGTGACTGATTCGATGGAAAGTCCATAAAATACCAAAATCATGTGTTATTGTTGTTATAATTGGAGAAATTTCAAACGGCTATAACTTCTGTGTATATCATTCGATTTTTTTTTTTTTTTTAGTAGGGAGGTGAAGGCATTTATGCCCGCCGAGTCTGGCAGTGTGGAACTCCCATGGAGGATACCTTTGGACTACCCACTAAACACCTCCCCTGTCAATCTGAGAACCTAGCCTGGGACCGTTTGACACATTACTTCGGGCCAGGTCTCGTTTTGTTACGCTGTGGGGCGCCTTCAAGCTGGGGAGTCCCTTTCCTAGCGGGAGGGGAGAGGGGAAGAGGAATTGCCAGAAGAGCGATCCCCCAGCCCCAGTGCCTCCGGCTGCTGTGAGTCCCTTTTATATTTTAGGACTGCCCGAGCATAATGTGCCACCTGGTTCCATTTGTCAACCGATTCGAGCATCACCGCAACTATATTATCCGGGGTGAGCTCTCCCGTCTCCCTGTAGAGTTCCCTTCGCAGCCTGGCCCATTTGGTACACGCAAAAAATGTGTGACAGGCATTGTCCTCCTCTCCTGGTTAAAACCGACAATCGGGAGACCGTGACTTGCCGATCTTGTGCAGGTAAGACTGAAAACACCCGTGCCCGCTCAAAAGCTGGGTCAGATAGAAGTCAGTCTCACCATGCCTACGATTTAGCCACGGTCTCACATCCGGGATGAGGCGCGCAGTCCACCTTCCCTTCGTGCAATTCCTCCAAGACTGCTGCCAATCGTTGAGCGAGCGTTGTCTCTCCTCGCGGACAACCATCTCCCTCGCATCCTCGTTTCGGCGCAGGTAAATAGCGCGGCGCTCTCTAGCAAGGAGGGCGACAGGTATCACGCCTGCAATCACTCTCACCGCCGAGTCGGAGACTGTTGGATACGAAGATGCAATTCTCAGTGCTCCTCTTCTCTGCACCTGTGCCAATCGTTTTCGGTATACCTCCTTGCTGAAAGCGTCGCCCCATACCTCTGCTCCGTACATTAGCACTGACCCTACAGCACTCATCAAGAGGCGTCTTCTTGATGGGCTGGGTCCCCCTACGTTGGCCATAAGTCGACTCAGGGCCGATATTCCCGAAGCAGCCTTCTCAGCCTTACAAAGTTTAAGAACCCTTAGTAGGACTACGTAAATATCGAATTTCGTTCAGTTTAAGGGTACCGATGCGATTTTATTGGGTAAAACGTGAAATTCAAATATCCTATTATTAACAAAGTTGAACGAATTTCGACTTCTAAGATATTTATTATTGTTGTACTCATAAACACCTACTACCATTATTTTTTTCGGGTCACAGGTGTCCAATCGCGAGGGGGGACACAAATTTTTCGTGTATTTCCCCTCCCTGCGCGTCCCTCGAAGCCAAAAGTGTCAAATTAAGACCTGTTTTGAAAAGTTCTCATCAAACCCTTTCTTTTGATACCCATATCGGCTAGCTTTGATGATATTTTTTTTCGGGAGCCACTCCCCTATATGGGGGGAGACCCCCCTAAATACCTTATAAAATTGTTTGCAGTTGAACTTTGAAGAGAGCACCACTTTACACCTGCATACAAAATTTCATGTCTCTAGCTTAAGTAGTTTGCGAGAAAAAGTGCTGTGACTCACGGACGGACAGACAGGTCGCGATTTTAGTAGGGTTTTGTAAAATTATTTTACAAAACCCTAAAAATTGCTTCATTATTTCAACATGTACAACCAAAAATATAAACAAAGTTATTACTTCCCTTTTTTATTCGTTGTAATATTTATTTATTTATAACCAGGTTATTGTACCACTGATGAAGAAGCAAGTGTGTGCTTCGAAACGTCGGCGTATGGTCAAATAAATATTGCAACGAATAAAAAGGGAAGTAATAACTTTGGTTATATTTTTGGTTAGCTAGTTCGTTGAAACATCCGACATAATTTAATAGTTATTTACAACCAGTTAAAAATGAACACGGCAAGCCTGATTGGTCGACCCTCTTGTTTTTATTCTGAGTCGTCCAACCAAATATTCCAATTGGAAAGCCCTTCCGTAACAATCTCCAAACTTATCATAGATTCGAATCATTTAAATGTGTAGAGCGGTCGATTCGCCGTGATGGGAGAACTGTTTGGAGAAGTGAAATTGCATTAATGCAGGGGTATCCGAGTATTTTATATACTCGCAGCTAAGCGCGGCGAGAGGAGTGAAGATGTATGCGTGTTGCTTAGTTGCTTTCAGGGCGAATAGTTTTTGTTTTGATATTTTGCTATGTAGGGCGACTTGGAGGAGGTTCACTTGCGGCGACTTTATCAAACCGGGAGAAAGTGTCACAAAACATCCGGTTCTACTTGTCCATGTACTTAGTGTACGTGTACTTCCACGAGTGTATTTCAAGGTTGCAGGGGGCTTGGCTATTATTGTTTGTTGCTGCAAACTTCTGATATGACTAATGCGGTACTGGCCGCGGATTCTATTCCAGTTGCATATAGTGTTTGTACTGTGCAGATCAAAACTTACGACAGATACAAGCCATATGGCAGCAGCGCTTACTACCACACACATGACCATTAGTAGGCCGACTTTGCTGGCTAACTTACATGGCGTTATATGAAGAATTGTGGAGGTGCGAACAAAAATTCGAGGTTTTGTACGGTTTAGAGACGGATTTCTACAGTGAAATCCAGATGATCCGCGGAGAACACAATAGCGCTCCTAGTGAAGTGAAAATTATTTCAGTTCTTATACCCGTTTAGTTTTTATCGCCTTCCAAAGTGAATTTATAGGAGTTTGTTTACATCTCAACGCTGAGCTATCAGTCGAAGGTGCAAAACGTGTGCTTCATTTGCTCGTCTTGGAAAGTTTAGGAGCACAATGGGCTATACAAGGTGAATTTATAGCATGCACGGAATGCGTTCGGGACGTTTTTTATTCGGGAAATAGTATATATGACGAAATATAAGCATTTGCTAATTCCGCAGTTGGATGACAGCTACCGGAAGCTTGTCCATAGTAGGCCGACTAATACATATGCAAATTGCTACCATATGGCTTGTATCTGTCGTAAGTTTTGGTGCAGATACATAAATAATGCACGTACACCGTTATTAAAGCCTCGCATTGAAACCTTTTCCGTGTGGATAATTGACGACGGGGAAGCAAGGCGAGCGATGACGGGAGAGCATCAAGTATTTTGCAAGTGACGTCGTACGCGTATTTCAATTGGAAAAAGCTTTGGAGAGCTTGGCGATGTTTATGTGCGTAGTGAATATGAAAATATAAGATGGCAGCAGAAACGCGATTTTGCAGCAGGGAATCTCGTATTAAAAATTTTCGGTTCAGTGAAAATATCTTTGGAAATTCGTCATTCCAAGAGTTTTAATGTATTCACATTGACGTTGATGAGAACTTTCAGCGGTTGCAAAGAGTTGTCATTAAGCGGCAGCCGGCAGGTGATAGCCAATTCGCACAAGATGCGGCTTCCAATTCGGTACCGTGGCAGACAGGTGAACAGCGGAGAGTGAAATGTTAATGAAAACAACGTAGGACGCTGATTCATGTGATTTCAAAAGGGATTGTAAAATGAGTGAAACGCAAATTAAGCCGCCGGCCATTGCGATTTTGGGCAGAAACGATAACCCGCGCCAAGTCGCGGCGAACATGATTTGTTTTTATTTGTGTTTTATCTGATCGGTCTTTTTGTAACGTGTCACACTAATGACGTCGCGGTTCGTGTGCGAAAAGAAGATAAGAAGTGCACTAGCGGTGTTCGGCAAACTGTTCGCAAATCGGACGGATAATTTGTAACATTGTCGCGGAAGGGTACCTACCTACGCAGTTGCACGGCCCCCTCACAAACTTGATAGTTGCACGAATCCCTTGACGCTCAAAGCGGAGCCCTTTCACAGATACGAGTACACTTGCCTGACTCTACATTTCGCCCAGAGGCTCCCGCACGCCTCACATCTACCCCCCGTCCACCCATCGGCAAAAAACATTTTGCGTAGTTTGTTCAACTAGAGCCGAGTGAAAAGAAAAACCGGGCTATCCGATCCATCTTAGTAAAACTATTCGAAAGGATTGAAATCGCGATGAAGGGATAATCCGTTCGAGTGACACCAAGGTCCGAGATGTAATCGGCACCCAATAAAACTAAATTCTAATTGGAAGTGTTCGTTTTCGTGAACAATTGATGCCGATTCGAATGTAAATTTGGTAGTTGTGTTTTAGTTTAGTGTTTTTGTCTTGTTTCGGTGTTGATTCCCCATACAACAGTGTTTAAATGTAAAAACCGGACCAGGCCTTTGGCATTTAAGTGCCAACAACTTTGGTTGGTTTTGTGGTGAAAAAAAGGAAAAACAAAAAAGCGGAACATACATGGACTTCGTCACAATACGAAGAATATAAAAATCAGGTAAGTCCGGTTGCGTTTATGCTATCTTATTAATTATCCGATTTCTATTTGTCGTGCATGTAGTGGCATGGATACTTAACTGACTAGGGTTTCTGATCGTCCCATCAGCTTTACAAAACCAATTGGCACATACATAAAATACGAGTATGTGATGAACATTTTTATTTTATTGGGACAACAAGATCTTTTCTAGCTCACTGCTGTCGTAAATATTTTCCATGGTAATGCTAAAGTACTACATATTCAAATGTATTGAATATTCCCTTGTCGCAGCCAAAAAACGCCGTTTAATATATTTTTTAATGCATAAAACATTGGAAATTTCATTAACGCATATAACGGATTTTAAGTTGTTAAAAAAAGACACCTGTTATGAGAAGGGTTACCAGTAAATTTTGGATTATTTGATACAGGCAGCTTCGCCGATTATGCTAGCCACCCCGCGCAGTTTTCAAACTTTAAAGCTGGCATTTTAGAAAGAAAGAATCTTAATTTATATAATTGATTTCATATTTGCAAACTCTTACTGAAATACAAAGAAAAAGGAAATTTTTGCTTTGAATTTTCGTTGAAATTTTAATTTTCTTAATTAAATTTAAGGATATTTTTTAAGGCAGATAATTACAATTCCATCGGGCCTGGAGAAAACGGACGGACTTACAGAGACTTCGTCGTTACCGACGATACTTATGGCCCACAAATAAGAGTGGAGCATCCAGGTGGAAGCGGTGCCCCATCGCACCCTCCCAACCGGATCAAGATCCAAATGTAGACGTGGACATATATTCCCCATTTGAGTGAAAAACTTATACAAACATAATTTGCATGAATTTTTCCATCAAATGAGAAATATAAACGTAGCCAATTTATGTTATATTATTTTTTTTAGCACTACAGCCCCTCTCGGGCCTTCGCTTAGAGATAGTTAGAGTATCTCATTTTCATGACCGTATTGATTTTTTCAGAAGTTGGTTTGGTCAGTTCCATGCTCCCGTATGTCTACTCAGCTATGATATGATCTGATTAAATCAGTACATATCACCACTGAGTGAACACTCGTAGTATGTCCGAAAAGTCCCCTGAACTAAATCACGTTGTTCACCAACGAAATTTGAACCTGAGACCTTCGGCTTATGCGTCTCATGCTCTAACCACTAGACCACACAGACTAAATGTTATATGTTATATTATTATGTCATGGAATTACATAACACTATACTATAAAAGGGCACGCGAGCGGAAGGCCACGCGAGCGGAAGGCCACTCTACCCGGGCAAGAGCACCTGAAACGCAATAAAAGGGGAGAGCTCGCCCGATGGCTAGCTCATTTTAGTGGAGTGGCCTGCCATCGTTGCGGGTCCCATACCCGGTCAGGTTCGCACCGAAAGGAAAAAACAGAGTTTAAAACTTAACAATTCATGTTTTTTTTTATTTTTACTTTTTACCAAGCTTTAATATCACTAAACAAAATATAGCAATGCAAATATACAACCAGAATTTGTTAGCTTATTAACATAACTCAATTATGTAAATTGCCTGTGAAAATTAATCTTTATCGCTTTTAAGTATTACAAAATAACTCAGATTATAATAAAGGAGTTTATTAACCTATTGAAAAATTGTTTAAATATTAGTTACCAGTATTTCATATATTTAGATTAAAGTAATTTAATCAAGCAATGGTAACCATGTTTTCCGAAAGTTTGTAAGAAAAATTAATATAAAAAATTTTAATTAATATAATAGGCAAATAAAAGGGTAGTTAACCACATCCTCGCCGGGCGCCCGCTGGTGATGTGAGTGTTGCCTGAAATCTTTACAATTAACGAAAATAGCGCGGAAAATTCCAAATGACACTCTTGCACTGAACATAAGCAAACTTCCTTAATCAGATACGATGTCGAGACAAGCTGGTATGGGTCCGCAAGTGGTTTCGTTATAGCTATTTTCGAATACAATTCATTTGGTTAAAATTTTTTTCCTTTAACTTCTTTAGCCTTTGATCCCTTAAGGTTTGTATACCGTCGATGTTTAAATTGTCCAATTTTTCAATCTCTTCGTCCAATTGCTCTTTTTTTCACAAGCGAAGCGACTGTCATCCAACTTTCTTGGCACATCTGTGCCTTTTTATGAACAAAATCACAACTGGTCGTCGGAAAGTGTTCTATTTAGCAAGGTTAAATCGTTCTTTACATTCGACGGTATCGTCCTTTCTTGTTGCCTCAACTACGAACAAAGTTTTACTATCTGGAAACAATATCCCATTTATTTTTTTTTAGCCACTTATCTCTTGCGAACACACCGTATCCAACATTGCTTCTTAAAATAAACAGTATCGCGTTCATTCAGATATTATGATGTCACGTTCTCAATCCCGTCCGGCATTTCCACGTCCTCGACTTTTCCTACTTGAAGTAACGTAGACAAAATATTGCGACGCTGGCAACTCCTACTAGACTTGAGCCCATCAGATAGCCAAGAAGCTTTAACTTTGGAATGTCGTTGCGGTTCTTCTTTGGGGATCTGATTATTTCTGGGAGCTTAAGACTAACTTTTTGACAGATGGTTTAAGGGAGGGAGAAACCTTTGCACATCCAAGCAAAAACACTTCCACCACACATGTTGATAAGCACCTGAGTTTCATTCCACTTTTCGCTGACTGCCACGGCTCAAAGTGCTCACAATTTGCACAGTAACGTTATCCGATAATCTACGAGGTGTGACAATTAAGTGATGAGTCTAATTTAATTGCCGCGCTTGTGGTAAACCTGCGAATTTGAAATTCCCTTCCCCTTCCCCGGCATCCTTCCCCTCTCCATTGATATATTTACCATCGCTCTAGCTTGTTTAGTCCACCTGCTGTGTCGTGTTGAGTAGACGTGTGTTGGTGGCGCGCGTCACGAAAATTTCATAAGCGAACATCCTTTTCCTTTTGGCTAACCTTTTATTTTTAAATTCTTTTGGCAAGTCATAATTTTTTCAGTTAATCGATGAGCATTGTTCGAGTCCAATTTGACGATATTCTTTGACCCAGTCACAGAACCTGTGCAAATGATCAAGGGCAATGCTTAAATAGACCTCCACGGATTGCCATAATTTGCTTATGATATTCATCCAGTCACAGCATTCTCCCTGAACCATCTGAGTTTGAGAATCGCTAAAAAGTCTACACGGAAAACAGTAAACTTTGTTTTGATAACTAGAATAAACCAGCCAGCGATGATGTTGAATTTCACCATTACTGAGTCTTTTAAAAATAAAGTGCCTACGACCTTCATCGCTGTTATTTGACGGCTGCATTGTACTACTTTGAACAATATCATGACGCTAAGAATTAGTTAGGGAAAACGACCACATTCCAGGATCAGAACTTATAAACGTTTCTTTGATAATATCGCTTTCATCACAGTTAACCGACCGAGAGCTTATTTATTGTTCAGGAATTCCGCTCTCCACATCAAATTCTGATTGGGTAGAGTTTGATGATATTTCTACTTCCGACTGTGACTTACTACTCAATAGATCTGAAGTACTTTCCACATTGAATGAAGTATTGGCTGTTACAACATCCGACGTCAAAAAAAATCAATTCATCTGATTTTGTCATGCTATGAGATATTTTTTGAGGTAAATCATCAATTCTGGTCAGCCCGATCTGATAAGATCCTTTCATCTTTCTTTTGTCTTTTTGTGGACCCAGATTCCCATTTTCTCCCGATATTTCTATCTCTCTTGGGAGCTGGGCGTGAAGTGTTGAACGCCGTTTAATGTATATTGAGCCCATTAACGATAATAATAATTTTTTTTAAGTACATACCTACAGCCACCCCACATGTCTGCAGTTAGTTTATGAAAAATTACCTTAAGTGGCTGAAATTCCATTTAAATAAATCGAGCTGATCAACAATCACTACGTAATTATTTAATAGTTATTATTTTCAAACCTTCAACACAATATTACTCATTCTCATTCACAATACAATAATAGAAATGCTTACGGTACTCTGCTTTGTCTCGCGGGCCATGGAGAATGAGTGGACGTAGGCACGTATCAACTGAAATCAGAATCGTTTGCTGGTACGGAACTCCCTTGAAAGCCGTTGCCATGGTCATCAACGCATGTAGCATTTGGCCTCGCACACGAAGAAGTACTCACGATTCTTTCTCAGAAGTAGCGGGGGAATGGAAATAACCTTATAGTTTTGGGACATTTAACATGGTCCTTGGATCAAATTAGACGGCGCATCACGTATGTCTTATATAGACCGGTTTCTGTAGTCCGTTGTTAAGTGTTGACTAGGATACACTGTGACTTATGATGGCGGGTTCATCATGTATATAACATAAAACTTTGCGCGTGATGAGTTGCATAAAAATGGCATATCCTGTCAAGATAAAAAGGTTTTCCCATGGTAAAGGAAACTCAATCCTTATATCGTTCTAGGGTTGGTGTTGATTGTTGGAATGATGTGCTTGCCATTATGCGAATTTCCCAGCCCAAACATTTAGTGAGATATGTATATGTTATTAAATGCCATCGGATAGCTCTTTCGAGCTTCACAGAAGTGTGCTGGCACTCTATGAAAGGGTCGAGGCACCCAATAAGCAGAATTTAATTATAAGTTACACTAGAATTGTAGATATCATACCGAAGATAGGAGTGCAATTGTGATGTGAGAGACAATATTGAGGGTGGTTGTGAAAGGATACTCTAAGCCAGGATTATCGCTACCGAGGGTCTCATCCATCCTAAGCGCCTTACAGTAGTTGAGTAGATCGTGGTCACTATTTCAATATACTATACTATGGACTGGACAATTGACGCGTATCGCCAAATGCTAGCAATTCGAATGGTTTTATTGTTTAGGTTTGAATAAAATCATTCACAGCTTTCGCTTGTATCAATACTTTTCAAACTTTTATTGAGTTAGAAAAGGATCTCAAGCGCGAGGCCGTAGGCGGTTGCCCACGCCTTGCGTCGCCACTGTTCCTCTGTCTAATTCAAAGTCATTAGAAAATTATTATTTTTTTGTGGTTGGGAGTTAAATGCCATTTACGCAGAGTGTGGGACTCCCATGCTCGCAAGAGGGACTACCCACCAAACACCTCCCCTGTCAACCCGAGAACCCAGCCTGGAACCGTTTGACACATTACTTCAGGCCAGGTCTCGTTTCGTTACACCGTGAGCCGAGCTGGGGGATCCCTTTCCTAGCGGGAGGGAAGAGGGGAAGAGGAAGTACCAGAAAAGCGATCCCTTAGCCCCAGCGCCCCCGGCTGCTGTAAGTCCCTTTTATATTTTAGGACTGCCCGAGCATAATGTGCCACCTGGTTCCATTTGTCAACCGATTCGAGCATCACCGCGACTATATTATCCGGGGTGAGCTCTCCCGTCTCCCTGTAGAGTTCCCTTCGCAGCCTGACCCATTTTGTACACGCAAAAAATGTGTGACAGGCATTGTCCTCCTCTCCTGGGCAAAACTGACAATCGGGAGACCGTGACTTACCAATCTCGTGCAGGTAAGACTGAAAACGCCCATGCCCGCTCAAAAGTTGGGTCAGATAGAAGTCAGTCTCACCGTGCCTTCGATTTAGCCACGGTCTCACATCCGGGATGAGGCGCGCAGTCCACCTTCCCTTCGTGCAATTCACCCAAGACTGCTGCCAATCGTTGAGCGAGCGCTGTTTCTCCTCGCGGACAACCATCTCCCTCGCATCCTTGTTTCAGCGCAGGTAAATAGCGCGGCGCTCTCTAGCAAGGAGGGCGACAGGTATCACGCCTGCAATAACTCTCACCGCCGAATCAGAGACTGTCGGATACGAAGATGCAATTCTCAGTGCTCCTTTTCTCTGTACCTGTGCCAAACGTTTTCGGTATACCTCCTTGCTGAGAGCGTCGCCCCATACCTCTGCTCCGTACAGTAGCATTGAGCCTACAGCACTCATCAAGAGGCGTCTTCTTGACGGGCTGGGTCCCGCTACGTTGGCCATTAGTTGACTCAGAGCCGATATTCCCGAGGAAGCCTTCTCAGCCGTTGCCCTGATTTGCTCAGAGAAACTCATCTTCGAGTCGATCAGTAGCCCCAGGTACTTCACCCCCTGGCTTCGATTCGATTCGTATGTCTCCAATTCTGATCATCCATACTCTAGGGATTCCTTTTTTGTCAAGATGACCACTTCGGTTTTCTCCAGTGCTAAACTGAGCCCGCGAGCAGTCATCCAGTCCTTCACTCGGCGCATTAGCATACCTAGCCTAAGTTGCGCCTGTTCAACGATGCTTCCAGTGACCAGAGCCGCAACATCATCCGCATAGCCGACCAAGCGCGACTCATCTGGCATCTCAAGTCTCAGTAGCCCGTCGTAAGACACGTTCCACTGGTCCGGACCAAGGATAGATCCCTGGGCAACACCCGATGTAATTTCCATCCTTCGTTGGCCCTGTGTCGTGTCGTAGAGCAGGCTTCGGTCCTTTAGGTAGTTCCTCAAAAGCCGCA
This sequence comes from Odontomyia ornata, assembly GCA_963969285.1. NCBI lineage: Eukaryota > Metazoa > Arthropoda > Insecta > Diptera > Stratiomyidae > Odontomyia > Odontomyia ornata. Next base: position 159,792,805 of record OZ017742.1, read on the forward strand.
TTAGATATTCTGGAACTTGAAAAGAGTTTTCCAGCGTATCCAGAATGTCCACCCATCTAGCGGAGTTGAAGGCGTTCCTGACGTTTACTGTCATCAACAGGAATCGCGTCAATGGTTGAACGTCCTGCTCTAAAGCCGTACTGCCGAGGAGATAGGTCCCCAGCAGCACGAATCGCGTCAGTGAGTCTTCCCTTGATGAGTTTCTCTAGCACTTTCCCAGCCGTGTCTAGCATGCATAACGGGCGGTATGCAGACGGCGATTCGGGATTTCCCTTCCCCTTGCTGATCAGCACGAGCCTCGTCACCTTCCATCGTACCGGGATAAACCCGTCCCGTAGACAAGCCTTGAATGTGCTGAGCAGCAAGTCAGGACAATGGTGAAAGACGAGCCGCAACACCTCAGCTGGAACACCATCTGTACCTGGAGCCTTCCTCGTTTTCAATGAGAGGACTGCCTCCTCCAGTTCCGGCTGTGTGAAGAGTGGACACTCGACTGCTGTTTCACCATGGACAGCGTCAACACGGACGGGATGGGCAGGGAAGAGTCCCCGCACTATCGCGTTCATCTTTTCCGCGTCATGTATACAAGGCTGCCGTAGGGCACCAAGCTTCCGCATAACTAGCTTGTAGCCAAGGCCCCACGGATCCCTGTTCACATTGTCCACTACGTCTTGCCAGCAGCGAGCCTTGCTACTGTTGATCAATTTGAGAAGGCGTTTCCTGGCCGACTTATACTCTGCCACCCAGTTGCATGCCTCGTCAAGGTTCCGCGCCCGTTGAACCTCACGTCGAGAGACGTGAGACTCCCTTCGCTTTTCAGCGATTTCAGTTGACCACCAGTACACTGGGGTCTTGCCGTGCCGGGGTTTTCGACGGGGCATAGAAGCGCAGCAAGCAGTCGTAATGATGCTCATAGTAGAGTTCACCACGCCTTGAGCTGCCAGTTCTTCCGTCCCCTCCGAAGCTCCCTGCAGCGTGAGCACCTCGACGTCCATCCTTCCGATGTTCCATCCAGTTGTAGAAGGCCGAGAGCACGGACGTCGGGAGACAACATCGCTTATCTCAAGCAGAATGCACTGATGATCACTGGCTGAGTAGTCTTCTAATACTTTCAAATTGTGTATCCTCCGTACTAAGGACTCCGAGGCGAATGTCATGTCCGGTACGGTTCCCTCACAGCCAATACGGCGAAAAGTCGGCGTATTTCCGGAGTTTAGTACGACGAGGGCCGTCCTGGCCGCCATTTCCAGGATTGGTTTTCCCCTCGGATCCGTTTGAGGCATGCCCCATTCAATTGCTTTAGGGTTGAAGTCGCCCCCACCGAGCACTTTGCCCTCTGCGTTCGAGACAGCGCCCTCAGGAGCATTAAGCTTGAAGCTTGGCTTGGAAAGATGATATGTATTCGTTAGGCGTTAGGTACACACTAAAGAAGGTGGTCCCTGAGCATGGAACCCACACGAAACCATCCCCCCGTCCGCAATTCTCCGCTTGACAGTCACTGTTCCGAACCCAGATGGCGGTAGTACCAGTTTCGTCAGAATACCATAATGCAGGACTTTTATTATGGTGTTGCTCACTCAGCAGCAAAAAGTCGGCTTTCATGTCCCTCGCAAACTGCTCAAGCAGATTTTGGGCGGTTGAACTGCGGTGTAGGCTTAGCTGCAGGATGCGGGTCCTCGGAGTTATAATTTTGCTTTGGCTAGAGTTTCCTGGAACACGCGGCATTTTGCTCATCCAAAGACGTGTCCAAAATCAGGTTTTGGATCAGCATCCTTGCAAAAAATACAGTGTGCCTCCTTCGTACACTCTTTTCTTTTATGTCCCATTTCACCGCATTTACATAGGGAAATCCTATCGGGTCCTTTGCATACTTGTGTGGTGTGACCATAACCAAGACATTTGAAACATTGAAGAGGCGTTGCTCTTCGCCGTATCCTGCAGACAACCCACCCAATTCGTACTTTGCCCTTGTTCACGCTTTTCGGAATAGCCTTTCTTCTTTGTATCGCTGGGCGGCAATTGTACTTTTCAACCATCCTTGGGAGAGGTTATCGCGTTCCGTTTCTGAATGCAGTGCTTCCGCCACATTTACGACGTTGGCGATGCAATCACACAACGTCGCTTTATTTATCTGGTCACTCGTTGTTTTTCGTGCCGTTATCTCCTCGTTGGCTTCAGGATGTTTCTTTACTATGTCGGGATTTGCGACCCTTGCATCAGTCGCTTCGGTAACAATCGCAGCAGTGACCATCGAATTTTTGATGCTCTTTATATTATCTTCCACCACTCGAACACCTGAAGCGTCCTGCAGAGTTTCCCGCTTTTCCTTAATAGGACGCTCTGGCGTTCGCATCATTTTTTGCTGCGCCCGAACGCCACAGGAATCTCAGTCTGAACCAGACTGTCTTTTAATCTCCGTTTTTCGTCCGTCTTCACTGTCATTGTGTTATTCGTCGTTTTTGTCATGGCTAGTACCGCTCTCGATGTACTGTTAACACCGTGGCTGCAACCGCTGGGTGCGTCGTCGTTGTTATTTTTTATTTCTTTTTTGGATTTTTTTTTATCTCTTTTGTATGTTTTTGGTTGGTTCAGTTTTATTGGGTCCCCCCTCGGAGCCGCTATCCCCGTTCGTGTATGTAGTCGCCTTTTTGGTCCCATGGTTATCTTTGCAGAGCAGAGAGGCCATTCGAGGGTTGGCACAAGCCCTTATGGGGACAATTGCTCAGAGCCAGACCAGCGCTAATCGGGAGTCTGTCTCAACCGAACCTACACCACCAACCCAATGGTGCGAACTTCGAACGTACTCCGAGGCCTGCCCTGGTTTTACCGGGACGGAGACGGTATGATAGTTCAATTGGAGCCGTTCACACACGAGTTACACCTCGGCGCTACTGTGCAAAGCAACTAGGTCCAAACCATCACATCCGCCAGCCCAAAGCATCAATTCCAGTTCGTTGTCCAAAGCGTAGTCCAGATCCAATCAGAGTCGTTACCTGTCATCCCAGGAGGGAACCTCACGGCGCCCCCCATATCCTCGGGTCCGTGGGGGCGGCGCTCCCCAAAGAATGCTCTTGTCGACCGGCACTCCCCCTGCCGGGGGGGGGGGGGGGCAAACTCGTCGCCTAACCTACATTCCGGCGGCATGATTATTACTTTCAATTCCTTTATTAGGCGCGGAAGACTAGCCTTCACCCTCTCTAGGTGTGTTTGCAGTTATTCGCACTTCTTGGTATTTAATGTCCCATCATTGCGGAACCAGTACAACCAATGTGCGATCCCGAGACCAGTTACTACCATTTTGTCATGGGATTTAGGATGAGGAATCGTGGAAGCTGGAAGTGGGGGAAACAAGGGGATCCCTCCTCCTTTCTCAACCGGGCTTGGGACCGTCTATGGCAGAGTTTCCCTAATATCACGTGTTTTCTTGTTGTGACTGTGGAATATTCAATCGGCTGTCTCTTTGTTTGACGCTCGATTTTTACGATATTTCTAGATTATGTAAACCTGTCGCTAATTCGCTTGAATATGAAATTTTGGAAAATTTAGGTCGTCTCTGCTTGATTTTACAGACAAGATAAAAAATTTATAAATTGTACTATTATTAACAATGTTGATTGAACTTGAACTTCCGATGTATTTGTTGGCTTTGTACCATAAAGACCTACTGGCAAGATTCTGTTCAGATTTTTGTGTCTCAAATATGTTCAATCGCGAGGGGGATGGGGGGCAAACATTTTTCACGAACATATGTTGATCCCTACGCTCCTCACCACTGTTATCGCTCTTTTGACACCTGATTTTGAAATCGTAACCAAGACCTTTCATTTGATACCCATATTGGCTACCTTTTACAAATTTTTTTTTAAGTGTTACTTCCGTATATGGGGCGCACCCTTTAAAAACCTTACATTTATTTTTAAATCAAAACTTTGGAAAGGTCATCACGTTTGACTTATCCACAAAATTTTGTGTCTTTAGCTGTTGTAGTTTCCTAGAAAAATTGGTGTGACGCACGGACGGACGGTTGACTTGAAAAACTTTGAGTGTCTAATAATTCGGGGGAGGGGGAGTCCACAATTTTCTTATTTTTATTAAGCAGGGGAATTCTGCTTATGTGATACCTAAACGCTTCATTAGAATTCAAATTTATCTAATATTGTACGAGTACATTCTACATGGTCAAGTGAGGCGCATGTGATAAATTAAACTTAAAATAATTGGGATAATTTCATAACATCTTTGCTCTATCACATCTTAAAAACTACACCTCCGTGTGTACCTGGGTAAAATTTTGATTGCATGCGTGAGCAGACATGAAAAGACAAGACAAAAAATTCATTGAGAAATTGGAATACGAGTGGACTCTGCATGTACGACTAACATACACAACACGTACGTAAATCCAATCGAAAATGTTTGCGCTAGATGATGAATTTGCCAATTTACTCCCAAGAAAATATATGACCATATGCACTTAATGTTTGGGTTTGTGATAGATTTTTGGAACGAAGATATGCGTAAGATCGTAATTTGGAAGAAGTGCTGCCTTGGAAATTAAAATCGAAATATGTCGACTTTGATGATGGTTAGGTAAATTAACACCATTCCACGAACAGAGTAGTTAGGAGTATGATGTTGACGGTAATATAAAGAAGTAATAGTTATTATACATTTTGCTTTGTCACCATTTTATTTTCAGCGTGCTGACCTCAATGTATGAGTAGTGATGATAACATATCAATGTTAGAAAATATTTCTAAAATGTTCATCAAAATCCTTACACATCTGTAGTGTTTGAGTCCTTTGCAAACGTGCATTTAAACCGTACCACGTGTAATTGTTGTTGTCATTGATAAATTTTCAATCGTCTATAACTTAGCTCCTTATGGCTCATTTGGTATGAAACTTTCAGAAAACATGCGTTTTATGTCGAAAGATTTAGATACACATTTTTGGCAAATTTAAGGTTCACATTTCGATTTTGTAGATGAAAACGTTAAAATTCATACAATGTACTATTATAAATGAATTTGATGGAGTTTTGACATCTGAGGTATTTTTTGCCCTTGTACTCATAATGACCTACTTTTCTGATTTTTTCCTGATTTTTCTGTTCAAAGATGTCCAATCGCGAAGGGGGGGGGGGAGGCACCAATTGTTCGTACATTTCCCCGCACCCTGCACCCTTCCATGCAAATGCTTCTCGTTTAAAACCTGTTTTGATACCCATGTTGGCTGCGTTTGGTAAACATTTTTTTTCGACGGTCATATATGAGGTGACCTCCCTTAAACAACTTAAAATATTTTTTTGTAATGCAAATTTAGAGAGGGCACCATTTTTGACCTACATACAAAATTTCATCACTCTAACTTATTTGGTTCGCGAAAAAACTTGCTGTGACGCACGGACAGACAGACAGGTCGCGATTTTAGTACGGTATTGTAAAAAATTTTTCAATACCCTAAAAACAATGATAAAGTCATGCATTGGTAAATTGGATTCCCTGGATTAAAGATCAGTTAATAATGAATAATATCAGCTGAAGATTAGAAGAAATGTCTTAGATAGGTACTAACTTTAGCTTTCATAGAGGTCATAGAGCTTCATAGAGATAATCAAATAAATTGGGTAGGCAGGAGTAGGCTCCAGCTTACATGCGTTTATGCTTAAACCATGAAATACAGACACTTACTTGCATCTTAAATAATTATTGAATTAACTGCATGTTAGGAAAGGTGCGCATATAACATAATATAGGATTTCTCTACAAGAAATTAAAATTAGGCAGTTTGGATAGAAATTTATTTACTTTTTAACCGACTTCCAAAGGAAAGAAGATTATCAATTCATCCCGTATATTTTTTTTTATGTATACTCACGCATAAATTTTAAACGGAGATATATAGAAGAGTCGTGTTTTCGGTAAATGATACGTCTTTCTTCCTGTTAGGTCCCATTTAAAGGATAAGAAATTTACCGTTAAAACTAAAAAATTTCCGACTTTCATCCCGATTTTTCAGCATAACTGATCGACTCGTGTAAGGATTTTGATTGCAGGGGTTTCAAATGAAGGACAACATATTTATCTAAAATGTGTCGGTACAGAATTGTAATCCTTACAAGGACTCTATATATATTAACAGTTCAATATGATACTTTGATGTCGAGAAATTGAATTTAAATTATCCTTCGTACGAAAAGTGCCAATTATTTGGAACTCTTCGAGGATTTGATGGAGATTCCGAATCCTTTGGTGACAGATGATAAAAATGATCAGTGTCCTTAATTTTCTGCATAAACGGTACATTTTAGTCAATCATTTCTACCAGAAATAACCAATAAATTAATTCTAAGTGCAGCATAAATACAATTCAACAATATTTAGAGGGAAAATTTCCGGATGCTTTTTTCTTCCGCATTCATTCTTTGTTTACTGATGAACTTAGTAAAGGATCCTTCTTAGACGTCCTTAGACGTAAACGTTAGACATAGGATTTATAAAATTCCCCGAAGAAATAATAAGGATTTAGTGATTGCAAATTATAGAGTTGATTCGTTACTTTCCAGTTAATATTATACATTATATGCCCAGAAATCTAAAATTAGTGATTTCCATACTAAAGACCGGCGAGGATTGCAACCTAAAAAGACGATACTTTTCCTTCCATATCTGATCATAATTTTAAAGATGAACTGAAAATGCATAGTCGAGTTTTCATTGAACGAAAGGGTATAATTTTCATGAAACTGTCATGAAAATTATGTGCTATAGTTAACTGCAAACGATGGCGATGAGTATCGAACAAACGTGGACGAGTGATACGTTTAAGAAGGATCTATTCAAGTTAATTTCTTGAGATTGATTGCGGAGTTAACTTTATGTTTACATATATATCTATAGATATAGATATACGAGGGTGGTTCAAATATGATCGAGACAAATGCTGTAGATGGTGCGCATGTATGTTTTGAAGGTCTGGGTTGAGTATGTCATAGCTGGGTCCCTTTCGAACAGTGTAGCATAGTTTTCGTCGGTAGTGCATGTTTAACGCGCGTGCTACGACCATTTGTGAACGTCAAGTGCCGACCGCCGTTGCGCGATCGTTTTTCAGTGTGGGAAGGCGTTAAAAACGCGGAAATTTTTCTGCGTTTGCGAAATTAGTTCGGTAGTGAGTGCCTGAGTAGGGCTGCTGTGTTTAAATGTGCCAAAGCATTCAGGGATGGTCGTGGTCGAGAATGGGCCGTATGATCGTCGACCGCGAACCAGCATCACACCAGACAACATTAGCCGCGTAGAACAACCCATTTTGGAGGACCGTAGGATGAAAGATCGTGACATTCCGGCTGAACTCGGTATCAATATTGATAGTGTAGAGTGTATCATCCACGAACACCTTCAATATCGCAAAATAACGGCGCGATGGGTTCCTACACCAGCACGAAGTGCAATTCTTCTCCAGGATAACGCGCGCCCTCATACCGCGCGTCTCACGCTCGATGCAACATCGGAATTAGGGTGGGAGGAGAAATGGAAGGTGGTTGCACATCATCCAGGTAAACGGGAGCATGTATAAGAGGCTTGCGAATAGATACATTAATATAGATTATGGATCGTATTTTGTGAAGGAGGACTTCAACGTAACGAGGTGTTATAAGTGTCAAAAATACAACCACAAAACATCTAAATGTGAAGGGAAGCAAATATGTCTAAAATGTGGAGGAAAGCATGACCTAAAGGACTGCAAAAGCACGATTGAGAAGTGCTCTAACTGTATTGGTAACAATAACAATGCTGATCATTCTCACAGAGCTGACTCTGTAGAGTGTCCGGAGTTTCAACGCAGAATATTGATCGCCAGGAGGAGTACCGACTACAACTTTGATGATTGCTAATCTTTCTAATCAATCAAGTGGAACAAATTTAACACTTATGTATGCTAATATAAGAAGCTTAAGACATAAGCTAAGTGATATTCAGATTTACCTGCAGCAAAATCCTGACATAGATTTGATTATTCTAAATGAAATCTGGATTTACCCAGAAGAAGCACGGTTTTACAATATTGAAGGATATAATGCGGTATTCTCCTGCAGACCTGGAAGAGGTGGAGGCACAGCAATCTACGTAAAAAATACAATCAATTTCATTACCAAGAGAGTGATGCCTGATAAGTATAACGTTATAATAATTGAAGTACACCATGCAGGTAAAAAAATAAAATTAGGGACGTACTACAACCCCAATCGAATGAATGCGCAAGATTTTTGCACAGTACTAGATACATTATTCTCAACTGAAAAAAATTTGATCACAGTAGCGGACACAAACATTGATGTGCTAACGGAATCACCAGAAACACGGATTTATAAGGATACGCTAGAAACGAATGGAACGGTAATCATAAACAACAACCAAATTACTCGCCCAGTGTCAAATACCTGTCTGGATCATATAGTAACCAATGATTTAAAAGTCGCTGAAAGCATGACATACATATTTGAGGACTGGCCGGAACTGGATCATCGTGTGATAAAAATTGCTATTCAAGACCAAACCCTGAACAAACAGAAGCCGACCTACAAAACGTTCAGATTTCTAGACAAGGAGCTCTTTAAATCAAACATACGAGAGTTACTGGAAAAGCGGAAACCAAATAGTATTATTGAACTCAAAAATATCATCATATCTGCTAAGCAAAGTTCTACAATTGAGAAAAAAATCAGGTGTCGACAACGGACTTGGATAACGAAAAAAGTAATTGATGCAAGTATTAAAAAAAGGAAGGCATACATGGACTACAGGAAGAACAGTGGAAACCAGGCTTTCAAGTTTCTGTATATGCAAGCGAAAAAAGAATCGAAACGACTGGTGAAAGAGGCTAAATTCTTATATTTCTCAAGAAGAATGGAAACAGCGGCTGACAACTCCCGCGAAATATGGAAAATAATAAATGAGGTAAAGGATAACTCTTCAACCCAGGGTATATCACAAAACTTTCAACTGAATCCTGATGGGCCCTCTAACACATCGTGTCCACGTGACGCGGCGAACTCATTGAATAATTTTTTTTCAACAATTGGTGGAAGAATCACTAAAGAAATCGTTGCCAGTTCAGCAGGCAATGTAAATAATACAAATATCGCAATAAATTCCATCTTTCACATTCATCAAACAAATAAAAGGGAAGTCTTAAATGTAATCAATGAATTGAAAAAGAATACGGCGCCAGGCATTGATAGCATCACGATGAATGAGATTAGTATAATTAAGGAGGACATAGCCCAGATTATGGCAAATTTTATAAACGTGCATATTAGGAATGGGACTTTTCCGGAAGAAGAAAAACTTGCAAAAATAGTTCCTATATTTAAGGGTGGTGATCATCTTGACCCGAATAACTATCGCCCGATTGCGCTGCTGACGGGATTTAGTAAGATATTTGAAAAAATACTAAACAATCGATTAACATCATTCTTAGTTGAAAACTCTATCATAAGCCAACATCAGTTTGGTTTTCAAAAGAACAAGAGTACTTTGGATGCCCTACATTCTGTCACACGTTTCATCAATCTAGGACTTGACAGAGGTGATTATGTCATCGCAATTTTTGTGGATTTGAAAAAAGCATTTGATACAGTTGATCATGATCTCTTGCTTCGTAAACTTGAATCCTATGGTATTCAGGGTAGTCCTAAGAAGTTGTTTAAGAGTTACTTGGAGGGAAGATCGCAGAGAACTTTAATAAACAATGTACTGAGCGACCATGCACCTACGGAAACAGGAGTTCCCCAAGGTTCAATACTGGGCCCAACTTTGTTCCTGCTATATACAAATAATCTAAATACATGTGGGCTGACGGGATATCACACATTATATGCTGATGACACAGTTCTACTTTATTCAGTACGAGACAAAACTGTCATTGAGAACACTATCAACGACGATCTAGGAAAATTCCATCAGTGGTTAATTGGAAACAAACTAGTATTGAACACATCAAAGACAAAGTATATTGTTTTTAAGCAAAAGAACAAAGGAGACATAGATGTCGAACTAAATATTAACGGCGAAAAATTGCAAAGAGTGCTAGAAATAAAATATCTTGGTCTTATCATAGACCATCGTATGACCTGGTTACCACACATAAATAGCTTAAGAAGGCAATTAGCCCCAATAATAGGATTGTTAAGAAGATATGAGGATTTTCCAATGCACATCAAGAAACTTGTTCTAAATGCGTTTGTCCTGGCGAAATTGCATTATGGAGTACTTATTTGGAGTCAATCAGCGAAGCAACATTTAAACAGTATATCCAGGCTGCTGACCAAAGCGTATAAAAACATTCTGAAGCTGCCAATGCTTACTCAAAGAAGTTTATCTACAGAAATTTAAAAACTAATGGATCGGAACGAGCGCCATTAATTAAGGTATCACAGATCAACCCATATAATGCGAGGAATGCAAATCAATTCGTAATACCTTTTGCCAGAACGGATCGACTAAAGAACGATGCAACGAATGATGCTTTGCGTATATATAACAATCTACCAGAAATTGTTAAGGAAGCAAACTCACTTTTGGTATTTAAGAAAAGACTAAGGGAGCATTTAATGAGTACTGATTGAAGCGTGGACCTGTAATTCTGCTTTTATGAGCCCAGTATCTTAGGGCGTTCTTTTTGACCCTATCGGCGAGATACTGAAGTGACAGTTACTCAGAGTTTTTTTTGAATGCGTCGTATGATATTGAATTTTTTTTTATCTCTGAGAGCTGATCATGATTTTTTGGACTAGATGTTCACGAAAAGGACTAGTTCACATTATATTGTGTGCCCCCTTATACCGATGTGTTAAACATTGTCTGGGTGGCACAAAGGACCAAGCGACGTAATGTGAATGCAGATCGCACGAGCGTTGTGCGACGAAGAAAGAGTGATGGAGAGAGTGGTAGGGAATGGAGGTAATTAAAAAAAAAAAAAAAACAAAGGTACTGGAACATCCCCCTTTAGTCCGGATTTATCACCCTGCGACTACCACCTGTTTGGACCACTGAAAGAAGCCTTCGGAGTTAACTAAAAACACTGTTTTTCCTTGAAACCATAGAATTTTGTTTATTTTGCACATACCGATATTTCGGAAGTCAGTTGCTTCCTTCTTCAGTGCTAACTAATTCTTAAAATAATCAAACAATAGTACTTATACCTACTTTAGTTAACAAAAAAAGATCTAATATCTACCTAAACTAATTAACAACTAATTATAAATGGCTAATTGACAAAAAGAAATTATGCCCTAATTGATCCGCTCGTTAATGATCTTATCTTATCTTGTTGTAACCATTTGAAGAGTGATGAATGTGCGTTGCCTAGATCCTGGTTCATCCTATTTAGTTCGGGTATTTTGAATATTTCAATGCTTTCGATGACATCCAGTTTTTGGAATTGCTTTACCTGTTTTACCACCTGTAAATCTTCCGTTGTAATTTTGTGTTTCGTTTCAACTATATGTCTTGCCACTGTCGATTTGATGTCCTGTATTTTCCTATGTTTTTTAATAGAATTATCTGCTTCACTGAGGTGTTCTTTGCAGCGTGTTAATACCGGGCGTCGTGTTTGTCCTATGTAACATTTGTTACATTCTGGGCAGGAAATTTTGTACACACCGCTTTGTTCCTCTTTATTTAACGGGTCCTTGACAGACTTGAGACGGTTTTTTAGTTGTAGTTTTCTGCTCGTCGGAATTAACTCAATTTGCGCTTCTTTTAGTAGCTGGTTGAGCGCTCCCGTAGCTGGAGTGTGTCTGATAGCGGCCCTTCTTATATTCTCATTCGATTTATTTTGTTTAAACAGCGTCGTCCGATTGTTGCGCTTAAATTGTCCTTCTTTTTTGTCGATGATGCTTTTGATGGTATTGAAACTGTGGTAATTGATGTTAGCTGTTCGTATGATGTATTGTTCTTCTTTCCGTTTTTCTTCTGTTGAAAGCGGTATGCTTAGCATTCGATTTACCATTGCATGGTATGGAGCCATCCTTTGAGCAAAAGAGTGGAAGGATGTTGCCGGAATTGTCCTTTGTGTTTGTGTTGGCTTCCTGTGTATTCCAAAGCTGAATTCACCGTTCTTCGTATAAATACATAAGTCCAAGAAAGTAAGCATATTGCTGTCCTCCGTCTCCATCGTGAAAACTATGTTCTTATGTATTGAATTAATGTCTTTAAGTGTTTCTTCAAGTTTTCTTTTTTGTACTATTGCCAGTACATCGTCCACGTATCGAATCCAAAATCGTGGCAATAGGCCTAAGTCCTCCATTGAGTTAATTCCGACGAGCAGAAAACTACAACTTAAAAACCGTGTCAAGTCTGTCAAGGACCCGTTAAATAAAGAGGAACAAAGCGGTGTGTACAAAATTTCCTGCCCAGAATGTAACAAATGTTACATAGGACAAACGCGACGCCCAGTATTAACACGCTGTAAAGAATACCTCAGTGAAGCAGATAATTCTATTAAAAAACATAGGAAAATACAGGACATCAAATCGACAGTGGCAAGACATATAGTTGAAACGAAACACAAAATTACAACGGAAGATTTACAGGTGGTAAAACAGGTAAAGCAATTCCAAAAACTGGATGTCATCGAAAGCATTGAAATATTCAAAATACCCGAACTAAATAGGATGAACCAGGATCTAGGCAATGCACATTCATCACTCTTCAAATGGTTACAACAAGATAAGATAAGATCATTAACGAGCGGATCAATTAGGGATAATTTCTTTTTGTCAATTAGCCATTTATAATTAGTTGTTAATTAGTTTAGGTAGATATTAGATCTTTTTTTGTTAACTAAAGTAGGTATAAGTACTATTGTTTGATTATTTTAAGAATTAGTTAGCACTGAAGAAGGAAGCAACTGACTTCCGAAATATCGGTATAAACAAAAAAAAACAAAATTCTATGGTTTCAAGGAAAAACAGTGTTTTTAGTTAATTTAAATCAACCATAGCAAAGAGATCCAAACAACTTAGAAACTAGCCTTCGGAGGTCAAAGATTCAACACCGACGACGAGGTAGAGGAGTTCGTGCGCACATGGCTGTCCGAGTTGGTCAGGAATTTGTAGTAATCGAGCAGGTAAGATTGTGGCGGCCTTCGTTCGCTCCGAGAAAAAGGATTTTTCACGTAGTTTTTCTTTCCGTTCGCGGTGTAAAAGAAATTTCTAATTTGTAAATACAGTGTGTTGATTAAAACACGACCATTTCTTTGATAGATTTTTAATTTAATTTTAATTTTTTTAACTCGGCGTTTATAATATAAAACCGCCAAACTGTCTTCTTCTAAGATGGCGAATACTATCTCAGTGATGACGAGCGCAGTACGAAGTGTGGTTAGCAAAAAAAACGTATCCGTTATCAGGAGAATGGTTACGATTTAGATTTAGCATATGTTACCGACAATTTAATTGCAATGGGATATCCAGCCGAAAGTATTGAAAGCATTTGTCGAAATGATGGACCCGAACCGCGCAAATACTTCAGATTTATGTGAAATCCCGACACAGCTTGAAGAAATTCTTAGAAATGTGTACGAGATAAGTGCTAACGTTAGAGAGTTCAATCCAGTATTAAATTCTACAATGAGTTCAAATGAATCGCGAGCATTCGAAGCATCATCGAGTTCAGCTTCGAATAATTTTGCCATGAATTTTTCTAATGATTCATCTTCTTTATATGTAACACCTAATGATAATAATGCATCATCGACAACAAATACTCAAGAAGATGTCAATGATTCAAGCCCTGTGTATTTAAAGTTTAAAATACAAAACATGGCGCAATCAGTACAAACTTTCAATACTGAATTCGAGAAATATACCTAACAAGCAATTATTACACCAACTGTAGAAAGGAAGAATAACGAAATAAATTATGTTGAAAACATGAATGATATAGAGGAAGCTTGGCAACCGCAATTAGTTGAAGTTAATGCCCAACGAGAACAAATATTTCGGCAAATACCTACGAATATTATGCAAACTACACTGGGAAAAACTCTCATACAAAAAAATTTATAGCTTTCCTCATGAAATAGAAAAATTAAATGGTAATTCGACAACGTTTGGTCCGCAACAAAACCACCATTCGCATTACAATCAGCTACAGCATTCGAACAATGTTGCACTGAATGATCATAATGCACCCTTACCATCCATACTGCCACGACCAAACGCTACTAATAATATCAAGAATATTAGCGATCGAAACCATTCAGTGAGGAGTTTAACTCAGAGTGCACCGTGAAAACCTCCCGAAAGAGTTTACGGCTGCACAGAATTCACGCAGCAAACGCAAAACAACAAAAACTATACTCTGGAGCTGGCCGTGCATCTTCGGCTGAAGTGGCATTTGCTGGTGTTGCTGGTGCTGTTGCCGGGAGATTGTCGCGAGTAGCGGAGTCTGCTTGAACTCGCGAGTGAACGCGGAACGCTGTGGGGAGTCCGGCGGCAAGCTTTGAGTGAGGTGGTCGTATCCGCGGAGAATTGTCACTTGGCCCGTCTTAAAAACCACGATAAACAAATCTTGTGAAATGTTATAAGTGCGGATTTCCCATGTATTATTTTGTGCGAACGTTTCAAACCTTTGTGGACAATAATTTTAAATAAAATCCGTTGTGTGGCCGGAAAGCCGTTGGAATATATGGGATGAAAAAGTCTGGTTGACGTCCCGTGTGTGCGTGTGTGTCGTCGCCCTTAAAAAAAGCACCAACCCGTAACCCGCCATTGAATATATTTTAGGATTTGTCATTATTTCCTATGCCAAGTAATTTGCCGAATAATTCGAGATAGTCGAAATTCGTGTGATAAAATAAGAAGTCGCGACCTTAGCAGTGCACGCCATTCACATATTCTCTCGGTGAATCTTGAGAGGTTTTAGCAGAAAGTATCTGTAAGATCTGCAGCAGTAAAACCTAATCACAAAGTTCAGTGCCGCAGAATTCGCAATTGTAACAGGAATAACAGTGAATTTGGTGCATAAACATAGTTGCTTCGTTCATCTCACGATAAATTTTCTCTCGTTCCCATTCAATTTCCCATCGACGAAAATCGCTTTTCCGTGTGGGCAGCAAAGTGCGAGATATCTAGTTTGGAAGCGCGAATCTGTCCGCTTATTTATCTTTCGTATCATCCTCTAGTC
The DNA here is from genome assembly GCA_963969285.1 of Odontomyia ornata. Taxonomy (NCBI): domain Eukaryota; kingdom Metazoa; phylum Arthropoda; class Insecta; order Diptera; family Stratiomyidae; genus Odontomyia; species Odontomyia ornata. The sequence continues at coordinate 159,807,996 of OZ017742.1, forward strand.
CTCGACAATCGGAAAAAGCATTGAGGCAAATTCATGCAAATTTCGGTAGCAAATCAATTATCGGAATCCAAAAGGGCTGCAAATAACAGATTCTACTTTCCGTGGTTAGCATGAAATAGTTCATGGAGGTAAATACGTTCAAAGAAAGAAACATATCGCGAAGGCGTGTTCCAGTTGATAAAAAGGGGCGCACGTGGTTGGCTCATATCCCCCGAAAAAAATAAAAAGGAAATTTAAAGCTACACGACACCAGTTGAAGATTTTCTTATTCTGTGTCATCACTGTTCACGGACGACGATGAGCATGAACATTTGAAATGGGATTGGATATTCGAGATTAAGAAAGACTGGCAATAAATTTTCTAATTTTTCCTGATTCTTCATCTTAAGATAAAATTTGGGATAGGATTTGGTTAAGAATCAATGTTTTTAATCCGTTTGTGAGTTCTGTCTATCAAGACTTTCCGTTTTTTTGAACGCATAATATGTTAAGGTTTTCAGTGATTCCAATCCTTCGTTTCTTTACCATTAAAACGATTAATACTCCGTGTTATTCAGGCCGTGCCCACCCCGAACACGAGCGCTCGTCGGAGGAGGTATGGGTAAGTACCCTTCATTTTAAAATTTTGATGTCGATTTTGTTTGAATAATTAACAACTTGGTAGACAGAAAAAGTAGGAGTTCAAGGGTTTGATGGATGCTTGAGTGAGTTATTATCATATATTCTAAACTAAATTAAAATAATGTAATTATCAATGGTATTTAAAAACCTACAGTCTTCAAGTTGTATGCAAGGAAATTTATTATTTGGAACTAGTAAAATGTATTATATAAAGCTAAGCAAAATCGAAGTTATGATTGCAATGGTGTAGTTTCAGCATATGAGATTATTATTAGTATTTCGGCTTTATGAAACTAATTGCCATAAAAATTTGATTATTAGTCTGAAACGAGCCATTACATTTTAAATACAATGAAGTGCTAACCTTTAAAAAAAATCGGTCTTTCCATTCTTTTGCCCGGGTATAGGACCCGGGACGGTGGCAGGCTTTCCCCATAAAACATGAGCCAGCCGCCGGGTAGTTAATACTCTTTCTCTGTTTCAGGTGACGTCGCGGGTTGAGTGGCCCAAGCAGAGTGCCTCTTTATGGCATAGAGTTATGCAATCGAATTGTATAATTCTATGGCATAAATTGGTCATCGGGGTACTTTTCTTCTGATGGGAAGACTTATGCAAGTTAAGTTGTATGAGTTTTCCACTCAGAAGAGGAATACCTGGCCACTGCAACAAATATGGATATTAATCCGGTTGGGTGGGTGCGAAGGGGCTCCATCACCACCCGGTTGCCCTTCTCTCATTTGTGGGCCATGAGCCTCTCCGGGTAAGGACGAGGTCACCCTGCTTCCCCTTCTTTTTACTGGTTACCCTTGTTCCTTGAACAAGTCAGTTGTCCCTCGTGTAGTTACCTACACTTTTTGCGACTTCGGTTGCCTTGTCCTTGTTCGACCCTAAGAAATTCGTGAGTGCGAAATTTTTTGTAGTGGGTCCTTGTGCTGGGGGAATGAACCCGCCCCACGACACCGCAATGCTAGCCTGCCAGCGCATTCACGCGTCCCCAGACGAGGGCATTCTCGGCAGATATCTCCATCTTCTTCAGCCGAGGCAGCAGAACATCGCTGCAGTCCTTCACGGACATTTGAAACTTATATTCACTACAAATTTTTCGATTCCGGCATCAAAAACCTTCCGGAAAGGTGGACAAAATGCGTAACTTGTAAGGGGGAGTGCCTAGAAAAACTGTAAAAATTTTCGACACTAAATAAACGTGGCAGAGCATTTTTCTCGGATCATATTTGCACTGCCCTCGTATATATATATATATATATTATATATATATATATATATATATATATATATATATATATATATATATATATATATATATATGTTGATGCATACATATATATGCATATACACACATATATATACATATATATATATATATATATATATATA